>OX352772.1:208567996-208841603 GCA_947095535.1 Poecilobothrus nobilitatus | reverse complement strand
AAATGTAATTTAAATTTAAATTTTTGTTATCGTTATTTCGATGTTTGCAAAATTATATCAATTTATATTTTATTATTTTAATTTATTTAATTATTATTGGTAGAAAATGGTACTAATAAAGAATAGAAAAAGATTTTTTTATTTAATAATGACATTGGCTGAATTGAGAAGAATAAAAAAGTTTACATACATTTTCTAGAATTAATTTTTTCCTTTTTACTTTTTTTGAAATTTCCATTTAAAAAAAAAAATTTTAAAACTAAACTTAAACAAAATAATAAAAAGACAAATTTTAAGTCTAAACTCATTAAAATACAAAATCATAATGAAATATATCAAGAATTGCATCAGCATTTTTTTCAATGACAAACTGAAATGGGAAGAAATGAAACATATGTCATTGGAGCAATTTTGTTTCATCAGCAAAATTACTGATCAGTTGTTCAGGAAAATAATTATCAATCCGGAAAATCATAAAATTGATTTTTTTTTAAATATTTAACTCAAAATTTAAAAATTCGTAGCAGAATTTATTCTTTAAAAATTATTTAATCATTAAATCAACACTTTTGTTAAATTTAATATGTCTTTGCTGCAAAAGAATTGAAAATAAACATTTTGGGGAAGCGTTTCAATGATAGCTATAACTGGTGCCTTAGCAATAAACATCTTTCTTAATAGAATTCTGATTGAACATGACTGCAATATGAGATTGATTATAAATAATTTTGTAATAACTTGTATTATTTTGCAATAACAGGAAGTGCTGACGTAGTGTCTGCTATTTTTGTATCAAGAGAGTTTGACAAATATGTAACTTCTCCCTCCTTTAGACAAGAATTCTCCTGAATTCTTTTATTAATTTTTAAGTAACCGAATTTTTTAAATAATGTGATTGCTTCAATTATTCCAATTACAAAGAATATTAAACCTAGTAGATAAGAAAATTCTTTATGAAATTTTAGTTCTTTAATTTTTTCTATATTATTATCTGTTTCTATAACAATGTCATTGAAAGTAATCTTATTCTTAAAATTAAAAGTTAGATTTACTGGGTAATAAAATCTTTGTTGGATACTTTCTTTTATATTTGAAAATTTATGATCTAGAATTTTTAAAGTACAATTATTGAAATGGAGCAAAACATGATCCGTTATAATAATATTTCTGTTGTCACATGATTGATTTACTTTTATATTATTATTACAATAGTTTCTTCATCTATTTGTATTATTTCGGTTAATTTATTATTTATTAGTTCACAATTATTAAAAATACAATTTTTACTTAAAGATAATTCATTTAATGTTTTTAATTTTTCGTATTTATACGTTTTATTATTATATGTAAAAATAATTTCATTTGGATAATTCATTTCTTTATTTTGTTTATTCGGAACTCGAATGATAATTTCTAATTGAATTGTTTTAATTTTTCTTGGAATTTTGATTGCAAGTAATAATGGGTCTTTTTCGAATTGAGCTCAATCTAGTTTTATGTATTGTAATTTATAAAAATCTATTTCGTATTTCTCTATTTCTTCTTCTGTTAAAATATTAGGGTGTACAATTCCATGCCTAATTGAAGCTAAATTATCTTGTATTATTTCTATTTTTTCTTTTATGAATTGTATCTTAAAAAGTAAGTCTAAATATATATTTTGTTGAATTAATGATTTCTGTAAATTATTTATTTGGTTTAATAATGTATTTCTGTCACCTTCTATAATTGACTTAAGTTGCTTAATTGTTTTGTGAAATTGTTGATTAATTGTAATTTGTTCATTATATTTTGTTATAAGTAAATGATTGTAATGATCTATAGTTTGTAAATGTTTTTCTATACTTTGTCGATCTTGTTCGTCCATTGTTCTGAACAACCATTTATTATTCCTCGTCTTGGTCTTCTATTAGGATCTATTAGGATTATAGATTTTAACTTGTTTTTTAGGTTTAAAATTTCTGTTTTTAAAATTGTTTCTTAATTGTTTCTATTTGAAATATCATCGAGTAAGTTAATTTAATATTTCAATTGGGTGTATAATATGAATTATAATGTCAGTTTGAGTACCGAGTTGTTCTTTGTCTAAGTTTACTTTTACAAATCCTGTATTTGAAATTATGTTGTTTATTTCTAATAGATTACATTTCACGGTTTGTGCTGTCATCATTATTGCTAATATCTGTAAATTTTAAAGGTTTTTTAATATTTTTTATATGAATATTGTCTAATTTCAATTTTTTATATTTTATATTTTGTGTCTAACAGCTTTATAGTTTTTCACAAAACCTGTTGAACGAGTTTCAACATAATTTTCTCTATTTTTGTTTAGTTTTTCGATTTTCTTTAGTTATGGTTTCTAGATTTTCTTTTACTTTTTTATGTTTAATTTTATGATTTTGTACTTCAATTGGGGAGTACTTAATTGTTGAATGGTATCTGTTATTATAGATTCTAACCGCTTGTTGCATTAAACGTTGTACAGAGAAATTGGTTTTATTTAGCCGTAGTATTGTGGTATTGTGAAATCTTTCTATATCTTCATTACCAGTATGACTGTTTGGTTTTGTCAGATGTACGTTTATTCCTTCTTCTATCAGAAATGCTTTAATTTGGATTGCCTTAAACTCATTATCGGCCACAATTTTCTTTGATTTGAGAGAGATGTTGTTCCTACCTGAGAGAAATGTTGTTCTAATTTTTCTATCATAGTAACATGATTTCTGTCGTTAAGATGATATGCTGTACCAAACTTAGAGAACTTGTCTATAATTGTTAAGAAAACCTGTCTCATAATGAAGTAAGTGTCAATGTGAATTATATCATTTATTTCTGATGGAGTTTCGCTAGTTTCAAATTTGGGTTTTATTGGTCTTCTGTCATACTTGACAGTTTGACAAACTTATCATTGATTAATTACAATCTGAATTAACTCTAGTTAATGTTTCCTGAATGCCGGAATGAAAACTTTCTCTTATATGGTATAGAGATATTTGTTTAATCGTTTCGACTTCAGTTTCTATTTCTTGTGCTCTAAATGAACATTTTATAAATTTTATCGCATTATCATTTGAGTACATTTCGATCAGTTTTTCTTGAACAATGTAATATTTTGTGCCAGAAATTTCTGAAAAGATTTCTACTTTATTTTTATTAAGATAATTTTTAAATATTTCACCTAATCTATTAAAATCATATTCTGCTATAGTTATGATTCTTCTTCCAAAAATAGTTTCTAATTCTACTGTTTTGTTATTTGTTAAAATTATTTGAGTTTTATACTTATTTACTATTTCTTCTTTAATAGGAATATGGTTCAACAATTCTTCACTTGCAGAATGAACTGTTGCTATTGTACTATTATATTCAATATTAAAATTTCTAAGAGATTGTGTAGAGCTTTTATTATTCACATCCTCCCCCTCATTCACATTATGTTGTATTCTGCTAAGAAAATCGGCGACATGATTTTCTTTTCCTTTGAGATATTAAATTTCAAATTGGTATTCGCCTAATTTCAATAACCATCTTTGATGCCTAGGTGATAGGTCTTTACCTTTATATTTGGCATGCAAATATTTTATTGGTTGGTCCGTCAATATTTTAAATTTATTACCGTAAAAGTAGGGTCGAAAGTAGTTTACTGATCACATAATTTCTAAAAATTCCTTATCTGTAGCAGAATAATTACGTTCATGACTATTTAAAGTTCGCGAAGCAAAACATACAAGATGTCCTTCCTGTGACAATACAGCCCCAATTGCGTAGTTCGATGCGTCTGTTGTCAAAACAAATGGCTTTTCGAAATTTGGATATTTTATTACTGGATGACTTGTTATTAAATGTTTTAATTTTTCGAACGCTTGAATGTAATTTGGGTCGTTGGTATTAATTTTCGTATCTTTTTTCAAATATTTCGTGATAAGTTGCGGCACTTTGGCGTAATTCTTCACAAATTTCCTGTAGTACCCTGTCATTCCTAAAAAACTTTTAGTCTGTTTTTGAGTTTTTGGTAGCTCTAAATTTTCTATTGTTTTTATTTTATTGGGGTTAGGCTTTAAACCGTCTTTTGTTAATATGTGCCGTAAGAATTCAGTCTCTTTTTTCATGAAATTACATTTATCTATTTGAATTTTCAAATTTTTTTCTTCTAAAACTTTGAAAATACTATAGATTGCTTTCATATGTTCTTTTAGAGAGGTACTGAATGTTAGTATATCATCTAAATATACTACACAGACCTTGTTTTTATATTCTCTCAATATTTCATTCATTTACTGTTGGAATGTCACTGGTGCGTTTTTTAAACCAAACGGCATTCCAATAAATTCATTCAGTCCATGTGGTGTTACGAAAGCTGTCTTTTTTTCTATCTTCTTCCTTAATAAAAATTTGATGATAACTCTTTGCCAAATCTAATGCTGTAAAGTATTGGGCTTTTTCCAGTTTGTCTAGAATAGAGTCACCATTCGGTAATGGGAATTTGTCGTCAACTGTTACGTCGTTCAGTCGTCTATAATCTATCACGATCCTAAATTTCTTTTGACCTGAATTATCGGTTTTCTTTGGTACGACAATTAATGGGCTTGAATATCTTGAATTACTTTTTCGAATAATTCCCTGTTCTTCTATTTCCTTAATCTGTTTTCTAACTTCTTCCTCGTGTGTTGGCGGATATCTATATAACTTTGAATTAATTGACTGTTCTGTTGTCGTAACTATTTTGTGCTGAATTTCTATTGTTTTGGTTAACTTATCCCCTTCTTTAAAAAATAGGTGACTGAATCTTTACTAATTTTTTTACTTTTGAGAGTTCTTCTAAATTAAGGTGATCTATCTTTAATAGGTTTAAAATAGGATCTACTGTCTCTAAAGTGCACATCTCCTTGAATTGGTACGGTGTGTTGACAAATTTTATATTTTGTCCATTTAAATTAATTATTCCTTGTTCGAAATCTATTACACTGTCCAAACTTCTTAATAGATCTGCACCTATTATAATTTGATATTTTCGGTTAGGTAATTTTTTATCTTCCATCGTATTAATGCATTAGATGGAGTATTGAATTCTAGTGGTGCTACAGAATGAATTTCAAAATTAATTTGATCTTTACTATTTATTGTTGAAAAAGAGATTGGTTTTATTTTTATCTTTTTAAAACCTATTATGTCGTCGTCTATAATAGTAAAATTAGAACCTGTATCAATAAGGGCAAATAATTTTTTATTGTCAATTGTTACGCTAATAATGGGGAGTTCTTCCGAGGCTAATTTATAAAAAACGTTAAGTTATTACATTCACTTTTATCTTCAGAATTTTTTGTTTGAATATTTTGAACTTTCATCGGTTCTATTTGTATTTGTCTAGCGTAGCTCTGTTCTTGTCGATTTTGTCCCGAGTGCTGTCTAGAGTTTCCTGACTTTGAATAAAATCTATGAGGCTGATAACTATCCCTATTATTAAAATGATCCCTATTAAAGTTATCCCTATTAAAATTATCTTTGTTACTACTGAAATTGTTATTATAACTATTTCGATTAAAGGACTGATTATTATTGCAATTTTTACCATCGAAATTTGAATAATTTTTTGAATTTTAAAAATTTTTTTCATTATTTTCATAATTGTTTTTATAATTATTATTTTTGAAGTTATTATTTATATTAGTTTTCTTAAATTCCTGCCTTATACAAGAATTTTCATATCTTCTAATATTCATAATTTCTATTAATTTAGACAAATCATTTTCATTACATATTCTATCCAGTAAAGTTCCCTGTGACATTTCTTTTATTGTATTTAATAGAAAACTATCGATATTACTTAAGTCTATATAATTACTATCTTTATAATATATTTGAAGCTCATCGGTTTTACATTTAAAATTCCATTATATTTTGTTGTTTTATGATGTTTCTATTATTCTCGAATATTGTAGATCTTTTGCCACTTTTCATAAATTATTTTGGTTTAGTGTTTATAAAATATTTAATTTTTATTTCACACTATGAACACTTTTATTTAATTTTAATTGTTTAGTGTGTATTAAAGAGTTTTTAATTTTGCACTATGAACAATTAGTTTATTATAGTATATTGTTATTTTTATTTAATTTAATTTTTTAATGTTTTTTTTATGTTTAGTGTGTATCAAATATTTTTTTTTAATTTAATTTTACACTATGAACATATAAATTATTTACGATTCGTATCACTGGATAATTAATTTTTTCGTGCCCTAAGAAGACTCACTTAAGGTTGTCGAAGAGAAAGTCTTGTTTCACGAAAAAAAAAATTATATTTTTGAATTATCCTACCGACTGCGCCACTCTTGTGTTTGCAATTACATAAAAAAATAACAACTTATTTTAAGTAAAACCACAATTTATTTAAGTTTTAAATTTGAATCTTTATTTCGACATTAATATGTCTAAGACTTAAAAAGATTAATTCAAGATTAAAAAAGTTCAAAAAAGATTAATTCAAGCAGATCTCAGCCGAAGCTGTCTGATCTTATAAATATTGTTTTGAAATTTAATAAAAATAAAAATAATACATTCTTACTATCTAATAATATTATAAAATTTAAATTTAAATTTAAATTAAAGTTAAAAAAAAAAAGAAAAAGAAAAAAATTTAAAATTTATATAAAAACAAAATAAAACGAGGAAGAGTGCAGTAGAGTAGACTGTGTCAACTCTGGGATACTTGATCATCTTTTAAAAACATTCAGATGTTGTAGTACCGAACTACACAGATATATTTATGTAAATTGTGGAGTTGTATGACAGCTATCCAAATCTATTGCGCGTAGCTTCATTAAGTTCCAAGAGGTGCAAGAAGCCTGAACCGGCTGCTCTGGGCCAACCAAATTTTACAAAAGTTGTTGGCCTGTAACTCGACACCTCTTTACTAAATTTCAGGTTCCTAGCTTCAATAGACACTGAGTTATTCTCATTTAAACGGATAAGTTGTATGGCAGCTACCCGAACCCTTCGCACCACCACAACCAAATTTTGCAAAAGTTGTTGCCATAAAACTTGATCATCATTTGCAAGATTTCAGACGCCTAGCTTCATTAAGTTGCAAGAGGTGCAAGAAGTCTGAACCGGCTGCTCTAGACCAACCAAATTTTACAAAAGTTGTTGGCCTGTTACTCGACACCTCTTTACTAAATTTCAGGTTCGTAGCTTCAATAGACACTGAGTTATTCTCATTTAAACGGATAAGTTGTATGGTAGCTACCCGAACCCGTCGCACCACCACAACCAAATTTTACGGAAGTTGTTGCCATAAAACTTGATCATCATTTGCAAAATTTCAGAAACCTAGCTTGAATAGATACTGAGTTATTTCTATATAAAGATAGAAGTTGTATGGCAGCTACTCGAACCCGCCGACCGAAAATGTTGGATTTAAATAGCAAAACTAACAATTTTGTAAAAGTGACGTAAAAAAAATTTCAGCCTCCTAGCTCCTTTATTTTTTGAGTTATCGTGCGGACGGACGGACGGACGGACGTACATGGCTTAATCGACTCAGAATTCGATTCTGAGCCGATCCATACCTTTGACACTATATCTAGCTCGACTCCTTTAAGGTGTCACAAACGTAATGGCAAATTTATTATACCCTTGAACATAGTTCATACGGGTATAAATATTATTTTAATAAAAAAGAGAAATAATATTTATTTTAAAAAATTATAATAGTTACTACTTATATTCCAAATTAGAAAGCTACAATGTTAATGCTGATCTAAAATATATCCTTTTATTTCTTTCTTAAAAATATAAATGTTATTGATGTTTTTTAATTCCGACGGCAAATCATTAAAAAATTTTAGGCAGTTATAAAGGCAATTATTTTTCTGATTGTTAGTTTTAAATAAGCTTAAATAAAAGTTTGATTTATTTCTAGTGTTGTAGCTATGCAAATCTAACTTTAATATAAAATTGTGTTTAATAAAATTATTTACAATTTTAAAGGCAGTCATATATAATTCTTTTGTGCAAATCTCATTAAAACTCATATATTGTTCATTGTACAGTGGGTTGCTCGGATACATGATAGGATATTTGTGTATTATTTTAATCGCTTTTTTATGAATTATTATTAACTTGGATAACGTAGTTTGAGGTGCTCTGCTCAATATTGGATTTAAATAGGTTATATGTGATAATATGAAGGAACAAAAAATAGCATATAGCATATCAGCAGAAAAATAATTTCGAAGACGCTTCAATATGAATATGTATGGCGAAATTGTTTTGATTATATGTTCAACATGCTCTTTCCATTTTTGTTTGCTATCAAGCACTAATCCTATTCCTAGATAGTTAAAAGTTGAAACTGTGGCATTGGCATGGCATTATTATTAAGATAAAATATGGTATTATTAATTTCTTTTATTTTCAAAGATCATGATATTTGTTTTTTGAATATTCAAAGAAAGACAATGTTTGTTAAGCCACTCGTTTATTATTTTGAGATCACTTTCAACCGCAAGCTTTAGCACATTTTCACTATTTTCGGCATATTTCAGAACGGTGTCATCCGCATATAGTGTTAAGGAGCCTCTTAAAATTAATTTGGTTATATCGTTGATATAAATTTTGAAGAACTCGGGCCCCAATAAAGAGCCTTGAGGAACCCCTTTTTTCATGACTCTTGAGGAACTATATGCACTACCGACACGAACTACTTGCCGACGATTGTGAAGATATGAATAAAAGAAATTTAATTGATTGTCTCTAAAATTCATTAGCTGAAGTTTTTTTAGTAAGATTTCATGATCTACGCAATCGAAAGCCTTTTGCAAATCTAAGAAAATACAAGCAACATATTTTCCGCCATCCGAATTTTTAGAAATGAAATTTGTCAGGCTTAAAATTGCAACAGTTGTGTTAGAGTTAGGCTCAAAACCATATTGCCTCTCGTGAAGTATATTATTATTCCTCAGAAAGTTAGTAAGGTAATTTTTTATTACTATTTCAAATATTTTAGATAGTGCCGTAAGAACAGCGATAGGACGGTAATTGGAACAAATAGTTTTGTCTCCATTTCTGAAAATTGGAGTAATTATAGCTTTTTTTAAGGAGCTAGCGAAACATGCCGTTTCAAAGGAAATATTTATAAATTTAACCAAAATGCGACTTAGAGGATTATAAAATCTTTTGATAAATTTTGTTGAGATCTTATCGTACCCTGTCGCTGCTGCTGATTTCAATGAAAGAATCGCCTTTTTCAGCTCCTCTACGTCACATGAATGTAAGGTAAAATTGGAGTGTATAGTTGAAAAAAAATTATTCATATATATATGATCAATAGAGTCAGCTGAGATGTTTATTTTTTCCGTTACATTAATGAAAAAGTCATTAAAAGATTCAGCGATTTCTTTCTCATCGGAAATGGTACGATTTTCGACTTCTACTGTTTTAATATTATGTGCTTCAGAATTTGAGTCTTTGTTATATTATATGATTTGTTTATAGACATTCCAGAGTGTTTTACTACTTTTTGGGTTTCTAGACAATTTTTCTGAGAAAAATTATTTTTTCGCCTCAAAAACTAATTTTTTAACAATATCTCTGGAGTCTTCATATAGTTTTTGCACAACCGAGTCACCCGAATATTTTCTTTTAAATTTAAAGTATGAATCTCTTATTTTAATTTTTTGTAAAATTTCCCTTGTCATCCATTCCTGTTTTTTTTTTATCTTTTATTGGTATTGTGACAGTAAAATTAATTCCGTTAACTCCCCCACAAAATTATCAAAATTACTAACAGATTCAAGGTTGGCCCAGATATTCCTATTTTCAAAATTTTCATACATTAAAACCGTTTTGAAATTATTTAATTTCTCTACTTTTGGCTCAACGTCAACACTCACGAAAAACAGCTGGTGGTCAGAGCGACATGTATCATAGATATGCAAATTGTATTTGTATTGATCTAAATCAGATATTAAATGATCAATTATAGTGTTTGAGGATATGCTTGTAGCACATTCAGTTGATAATTTATTATAAATAATATATCCATTAGTTATTAGGATATTGTTGCAGTGTTCTACATCCCTACAATTAGGTTTAAGTAAATTTATATTGAAATCACCCAAAATAATGGAGCGACTATACTTTTGAGTAATTTCATCAAGTTTATTGATAAAATCTCCAACTCGCGTCCTATGATGTCGATATATTGACATTATATTAAAGCCAAGCTTTGTTAGTTTGACAGTTAAAAAAGTTGAGGAATCAAATTCTTCTTTATGAACAAGAGTACTACTAATCTTTTTGCTGACGTATATGGCTGACCCGCCATAAGGAATCTCAAGGTTCGAGAAATACGATTCATATCCAGGTATATTAAAAAAACGATTTTCACCTCTTTTTAACCAGATTTCAGTTAGAGCGATAACATGCACTTCTGAACTATATGAGTTAATTAGAATTTGCAAATTATCTAATTTATTACGTAAACTTTGAATATTCACGTATAATATATTACGATTATTTTTATAACTTATATTATTATTCATATCAGAAAAATATTGTACCCTTAAACCATCTTTGAAATCTTCAGACTCATCTGAACGCATCATTGTATAAATTAAAAAATAAAAAAAAATATATACTGTCAACACTGATCGCACTAAAAGATTCAGCACAAATTAATGACGTCAAGCAAACATGTGTGTATATCACCATTGATAAATCTATTGATAATGATATGAATAAGATTAGTTTGTTTTTTTATCTCGGTTCGTGCGGAATTAAAATAATTGTGTTTAAGTAACTGAAAATAATTAAAGGTGTTACAGAATGAATTTCAAAATTAATTTGATCTTTACTATTTATTGTTGAAAAAGAGATTGGTTTTATTTTTATCTTTTTAAAACCTATTATGTCGTCGTCTATAATAGTAAAATTAGAACCTGTATCAATAAGGGCAAATAATTTTTTATTGTCAATTGTTACGCTAATAATGGGGAGTTCTTCCGAGGCTAATTTATAAAAAACGTTAAGTTATTACATTCACTTTTATCTTCAGAATTTTTTGTTTGAATATTTTGAACTTTCATCGGTTCTATTTGTATTTGTCTAGCGTAGCTCTGTTCTTGTCGATTTTGTCCCGAGTGCTGTCTAGAGTTTCCTGACTTTGAATAAAATCTATGAGGCTGATAACTATCCCTATTATTAAAATGATCCCTATTAAAGTTATCCCTATTAAAATTATCTTTGTTACTACTGAAATTGTTATTATAACTATTTCGATTAAAGGACTGATTATTATTGCAATTTTTACCATCGAAATTTGAATAATTTTTTGAATTTTAAAAATTTTTTTCATTATTTTCATAATTGTTTTTATAATTATTATTTTTGAAGTTATTATTTATATTAGTTTTCTTAAATTCCTGCCTTATACAAGAATTTTCATATCTTCTAATATTCATAATTTCTATTAATTTAGACAAATCATTTTCATTACATATTCTATCCAGTAAAGTTCCCTGTGACATTTCTTTTATTGTATTTAATAGAAAACTATCGATATTACTTAAGTCTATATAATTACTATCTTTATAATATATTTGAAGCTCATCGGTTTTACATTTAAAATTCCATTATATTTTGTTGTTTTATGATGTTTCTATTATTCTCGAATATTGTAGATCTTTTGCCACTTTTCATAAATTATTTTGGTTTAGTGTTTATAAAATATTTAATTTTTATTTCACACTATGAACACTTTTATTTAATTTTAATTGTTTAGTGTGTATTAAAGAGTTTTTAATTTTGCACTATGAACAATTAGTTTATTATAGTATATTGTTATTTTTATTTAATTTAATTTTTTAATGTTTTTTTTATGTTTAGTGTGTATCAAATATTTTTTTTTAATTTAATTTTACACTATGAACATATAAATTATTTACGATTCGTATCACTGGATAATTAATTTTTTCGTGCCCTAAGAAGACTCACTTAAGGTTGTCGAAGAGAAAGTCTTGTTTCACGAAAAAAAAAATTATATTTTTGAATTATCCTACCGACTGCGCCACTCTTGTGTTTGCAATTACATAAAAAACTAACAACTTATTTTAAGTAAAACCACAATTTATTTAAGTTTTAAATTTGAATCTTTATTTCGACATTAATATGTCTAAGACTTAAAAAGATTAATTCAAGATTAAAAAAGTTCAAAAAAGATTAATTCAAGCAGATCTCAGCCGAAGCTGTCTGATCTTATAAATATTGTTTTGAAATTTAATAAAAATAAAAATAATACATTCTTACTATCTAATAATATTATAAAATTTAAATTTAAATTTAAATTAAAGTTAAAAAAAAAAAGAAAAAGAAAAAAATTTAAAATTTATATAAAAACAAAATAAAACGAGGAAGAGTGCAGTAGAGTAGACTGTGTCAACTCTGGGATACTTGATCATCTTTTAAAAACATTCAGATGTTGTAGTACCGAACTACACAGATATATTTATGTAAATTGTGGAGTTGTATGACAGCTATCCAAATCTATTGCGCGTAGCTTCATTAAGTTCCAAGAGGTGCAAGAAGCCTGAACCGGCTGCTCTGGGCCAACCAAATTTTACAAAAGTTGTTGGCCTGTAACTCGACACCTCTTTACTAAATTTCAGGTTCCTAGCTTCAATAGACACTGAGTTATTCTCATTTAAACGGATAAGTTGTATGGCAGCTACCCGAACCCGTCGCACCACCACAACCAAATTTTGCAAAAGTTGTTGCCATAAAACTTGATCATCATTTGCAAGATTTCAGACGCCTAGCTTCATTAAGTTGCAAGAGGTGCAAGAAGTCTGAACCGGCTGCTCTAGACCAACCAAATTTTACAAAAGTTGTTGGCCTGTAACTCGACACCTCTTTACTAAATTTCAGGTTCGTAGCTTCAATAGACACTGAGTTATTCTCATTTAAACGGATAAGTTGTATGGTAGCTACCCGAACCCGTCGCACCACCACAACCAAATTTTACGGAAGTTGTTGCCATAAAACTTGATCATCATTTGCAAAATTTCAGAAACCTAGCTTGAATAGATACTGAGTTATTTCTATATAAAGATAGAAGTTGTATGGCAGCTACTCGAACCCGCCGACCGAAAATGTTGGATTTAAATAGCAAAACTAACAATTTTGTAAAAGTGACGTAAAAAAAATTTCAGCCTCCTAGCTCCTTTATTTTTTGAGTTATCGTGCGGACGGACGGACGGACGGACGTACATGGCTTAATCGACTCAGAATTCGATTCTGAGCCGATCCATACCTTTGACACTATATCTAGCTCGACTCCTTTAAGGTGTCACAAACGTAATGGCAAATTTATTATACCCTTGAACATAGTTCATACGGGTATAAATATTATTTTAATAAAAAAGAGAAATAATATTTATTTTAAAAAATTATAATAGTTACTACTTATATTCCAAATTAGAAAGCTACAATGTTAATGCTGATCTAAAATATATCCTTTTATTTCTTTCTTAAAAATATAAATGTTATTGATGTTTTTTAATTCCGACGGCAAATCATTAAAAAATTTTAGGCAGTTATAAAGGCAATTATTTTTCTGATTATTAGTTTTAAATAAGCTTAAATAAAAGTTTGATTTATTTCTCGTGTTGTAGTTATGCAAATCTAACTTTAATATAAAATTGTGTTTAATAAAATTATTTACAATTTTAAAGGCAGTCATATATAATTCTTTTGTGCAAATCTCATTAAAACTCATATATTGTTCATTGTACAGTGGGTTGCTCGGATACATGATAGGATATTTGTGTATTATTTTAATCGCTTTTTTATGAATTATTATTAACTTGGATAACGTAGTTTGAGGTGCTCTGCTCAATATTGGATTTAAATAGGTTATATGTGATAATATGAAGGAACAAAAAATAGCATATAGCATATCAGCAGAAAAATAATTTCGAAGACGCTTCAATATGAATATGTATGGCGAAATTGTTTTGATTATATGTTCAACATGCTCTTTCCATTTTTGTTTGCTATCAAGCACTAATCCTATTCCTAGATAGTTAAAAGTTGAAACTGTGGCATTGGCATGGCATTATTATTAAGATAAAATATGGTATTATTAATTTCTTTTATTTTCAAAGATCATGATTTTTGTTTTTTGAATATTCAAAGAAAGACAATGTTTGTTAAGCCACTCGTTTATTATTTTGAGATCACTTTCAACCGCAAGCTTTAGCACATTTTCACTATTTTCGGCATATTTCAGAACGGTGTCATCCGCATATAGTGTTAAGGAGCCTCTTAAATTTAATTTGATTATATCGTTGATATAAATTTTGAAGAACTCGGGTCCCAATAAAGAGCCTTGAGGAACCCCTTTTTTCATGACTCTTGAGGAACTATATGCACTACCGACACGAACTACCTGCCGACGATTGTGAAGATATGAATAAAAGAAATTTAATTGATTGTCTCTAAAATTCATTAGCTGAAGTTTTTTTAGTAAGATTTCATGATCTACGCAATCGAAAGCCTTTTGCAAATCTAAGAAAATACAAGCAACATATTTTCCGCCATCCGAATTTTTAGAAATGAAATTTGTCAGGCTTAAAATTGCAACAGTTGTGTTAGAGTTAGGCTCAAAACCATATTGCCTCTCGTGAAGTATATTATTATTCCTCAGAAAGTTAGTAAGGCGATTTTTGATTACTATTTCAAATATTTTAGATAGTGCCGTAAGAACAGCGATAGGACGGTAATTGGAACAAATAGTTTTGTCTCCATTTCTGAAAATTGGAGTAATTATAGCTTTTTTTAAGGAGCTAGCGAAACATGCCGTTTCAAAGGAAATATTTATAAATTTAACCAAAATGCGACTTAGAGGATTATAAAATCTTTTGATAAATTTTGTTGAGATCTTATCGTACCCTGTCGCTGCTGCTGATTTCAATGAAAGAATCGCCTTTTTCAGCTCCTCTACGTCACATAAATGTAAGGTAAAATTGGAGTGTATAGTTGAAAAAAAATTATTCATATATATATGATCAATAGAGTCAGCTGAGATGTTTATTTTTTCCGTTACATTAATGAAAAAGTCATTAAAAGATTCAGCGATTTCTTTCTCATCGGAAATGGTACGATTTTCGACTTCTACTGTTTTAATATTATGTGCTTCAGAATTTGAGTCTTTGTTATATTATATGATTTGTTTATAGATATTCCAGAGTGTTTTACTACTTTTTGGGTTTCTAGACAATTTTTCTGAGAAAAATTATTTTTTCGCCTCAAAAACTAATTTTTTAACAATATCTCTGGAGTCTTCATATAGTTTTTGCACAACCGAGTCACCCGAATATTTTCTTTTAAATTTAAAGTATGAATCTCTTATTTTAATTTTTTGTAAAATTTCCCTTGTCATCCATTCCTGTTTTTTCTTTTATCTTTTATTGGTATTGTGACAGTATTACGCTCAATTAATTCCGTTAACTCCCCCACAAAATTATCAAAATTACTAACAGATTCAAGGTTGGCCCAGATATTCGTATTTTCAAAATTTTCATACATTAAAACCGTTTTGAAATTATTTAATTTCTCTACTTTTGGCTCAACGTCAACACTCACGAAAAACAGCTGGTGGTCAGAGCGACATGTATCACAGATATGCAAATTGTATTTGTATTGATCTAAATCAGATATTAAATGATCAATTATAGTGTTTGAGGATATTCTTGTAGCACATTCAGTTGATAATTTATTATAAATAATATATCCATTAGTTATTAGGATATTGTTGCAGTGTTCTACATCCCTACAATTAGGTTTAAGTAAATTTATATTGAAATCACCCAAAATAATGGAGCGACTATACTTTTGAGTAATTTCATCAAGTTTATTGATAAAATCTCCAACTCGCGTCCTATGATGTCGATATATTGACATTATATTAAAGCCAAGCTTTGTTAGTTTGACAGTTAAAAAAGTTGAGGAATCAAATTCTTCTTTATGAACAAGAGTACTACTAATCTTTTTGCTGACGTATATGGCTGACCCGCCATAAGGAATCTCAAGGTTCGAGAAATACGATTCATATCCAGGTATATTAAAAAAACGATTTTCACCTCTTTTTAACCAGATTTCAGTTAGAGCGATAACATGCACTTCTGAACTATATGAGTTAATTAGAATTTGCAAATTATCTAATTTATTACGTAAACTTTGAATATTCACGTATAATATATTAAGATTATTTTTATAACTTATATTATTATTCATATCAGAAAAATATTGTACCCTTAAACCATCTTTGAAATCTTCCGACTCATCTGAACGCATCATTGTATAAATTAAAAAATAAAAAAAAATATATACTGTCAACACTGATCGCACTAAAAGATTCAGGACAAATTAATGACGTCAAGCAAACATGTGTGTATATCACCATTGATAAATCTATTGATAATGATATGAATAAAATTAGTTTGTTTTTTTATCTCGGTTCGTGCGGAATTAAAATAATTGTGTTTAAGTAACTGAAAATAATTAAAGGTGTTAACTAAAAAAATTTTTATTGAAATTGTGCGATAAATGTCGTGATAACAAAAATCAGAATAAATTACACAATTGTAGTCAAAAATGTACATACAATTATGCAATTTATACTTTTTCTTGTACATATAAACAGCCATGTAAAAAATTAATGTAAAAATGTGCTTTTTATATGATTTTATATTAACTCGTCGGTGTCGGTTTATTTATTGATTTATTTATTTATTTATTTGTCATTCTGTCACGCTTTTTATTATCTTCGTGATCTGTTAGCAACATTTGTAAGTGTTGTATGGTGCAGTGGAAAGTGTACAGGTTTCAAAAGTGGGGGTCATGTTGTTCGAATCTAGTTGACATGCAACTTTTTTTTTTTAACTATCTATTCTTCAACATTTTTTGAATAAAATATGTATATATTTTGTATATATGAATTTAAAACTTAAATTTTCATCTTTAAATTCATGCATACAATACACACGCAATATATTTTTGATCTTTTCTCCTATATAGTATAATATTGATGTCCATTGCACATGGTGTTTTGTATTAGCATATTTAGATATTTAGCAAAACACAATATATACATATTTTTATGTATGTTGCTAAATTATTTTGTTTACAACATTTGTTTAGTATTTAAATCAAAATATTTACTGCCAACATTCTTTAATGTATATTGAATACGCATGGTTAAAAATTAAGATTTTATGTTCGTAATATGTTCAGAAAATATTTAAGTGTTGTATAGTGCAGAGGAGAGTGTACAGGTTTTAAAAGTAAGGGTAATTTGGTTCGAATCCAATTTGTGTACATTTTTTTTTTTTGTTAACTGTATTCATCAACATTTATTTAATAAAATTTTATGTATAATATACACATATTATTTGATCTTTCCTCCTATAATAATTTAGTTCAATCAATCTTGATGTGCACATGTGTTTTGTATTAGGATTTAGCAAAACACAAAATATATAGGTACAATATTTTTATGTTGCTAAATTATTTTGTTTACAACATTTGTTTAGTATTTAAATCAAAATGTTTGTTGTCAACATTCTTTATTGCATATTGAATATGCATGGCGTTAAAAATTAATGTTTTATGTGTTTTATTTAGGAACATTTATTATGTATATTGTGTATATAGATATACACATAAAATTTTATTCAAAATAATTCCAATTGTCAAATTCAAACTACATACATACAAAATACATACATACATACGATAAGTATCGGGTATAATAAAATTACTCCTCCGTTTGTAACACCTCGAAATAAGCGAGCTAGATATACCTTCAAAGGCATGGATCGGATCAGAAAATAATTCTAAGTTGATTGAGCCATGTGCGTCCGTCCGTCCGACTGTCCGTCCGTCAGCACGCTAACTAAAAACTTAAGAAAGCTAGAATCTTGAAATTTACACAAAATATTCTAGGAACAATTTGTAGGTTCCCTATTTTTTTTGGTTGAGTTTCGACCAAAACTTCGGGTAGCTCTCGAACACCAAACTTTTAGATCCACACTTTTTTTTGAAATAGAGCTATGAAATTTTAACTGCTATCAGCTATCAGATCTTATAAAAATATTAATTTTAGTTTTAATAGCTTTTTTTTGTACCTCCACCCGTTACGGAGCTACAGCTCCCCAAAAGTTCAAAAAAGCTCTATATTTAAATTGTTATAGCACAAGTTGTATAAGATATATCTTCATTTTGAAAACGCCAAACGATTACTACTTTTATTAGCTTTAAAAGTATATATACCATAAATATATATTACCGTTATGCGAAACTCAAATTTTGCAAAATCCTCTAATCCTTCTATCTTCTAAACGGTTTAAGTTGAAAACTTGAAATTTTGACAGAAGTTAGATCTTTGAAAATAAGTATGAGTCATTTCAGAAATTTTTTTTGTATCACCCTCCGATTAGGAGTTGTAAGGGGTCAAAAACTGAAAATTTCCTATTTTTAAACACCTGTAACTTGAACACTTGTTAAAATTTTTTTGAAGTAAGACACAAAAGTGAAAGCTTCAATATTATACTCTTATTTCTGTTAACAACTTTTTTTTAATAATATAGGGTTACTTTAAAATTGACGAAAGTGTTACTTGATTTTTTCAAATTTTCTAACAAATTTCTTTAACGAATTTTTTGCATATTGTTTTACTCGATAATTTGAAATTGTTGAGGATATAATGCGTAATACAAAACAATGTAAATAAATAAACAACATAACGGTTGCTTGAAGAATTTTTATTTATATGATATTTATATACATACATACTTATATAATAACATGTTGATTTACATATCGTATATTGTATAATAAAAAAGAAACACAAACCTCAAATTTTCTAGATTTTTATTTAACCTTATTCCAGCAATTTACTTTTATATCATAACAGTCCAAAATGCTTACACTAGCAATGCACTTTTATATTATAACAGTCCAAAAAGCTAAAGTTTTGCAATGAATTTTTTTTCTACTTTTTAGAGGGCGAATTTGGTTTCGATAAAAGCATATTTTAAAAAATTTTTTTTTTACATTATTTTATTTTTTTTAATAATATATATAATAACGTGCGTGCGATTTCAAATAATAAAATTGTTTTGATTTAGTTAGTGAAATATAATAATAATTAACCAAATATAGATTAGTGAAATAAACAAAAAGAATTAATATCATTATTATAGAAAAAATTATAAAAATTGTTAGTATAATAATGTGTTTAAAGTTATTTAAATTTAAAAGTAAAAATATGTAAAATGTGTATATGTAAATATGTAAATTGTGAATAACAAATTTAAATGATACGATATAGTTAAAAAAACATAAATAAATAAAAAAAAATATATCAACAAATAAATTAGTATTTTTGTAGTGTTTTAAATTCGAAATATCAAAAAGAGTAACAAAAAAGTTATGAAGAAGTGTAAATAAAAAAATTTTAACAGGAAAAGTGAAAATTACAAGTAATAGCAAGATTACATGTTTATGTTTGCAATGAGAATTGTATGTTACAATTATGAAATTGAGGTTAAGTTTTTTAATTAACATTTTGTAATTTTTTTTATAAAAAAGAATTTTAATGTGAGATATTGTGTTAAGATTGTTCTGCATTAACAAGTGTACTCTTTTTGATGAATTCAATGTCATTAAAGCTATTAATTCTAAATACTTTTGAATTTTCTTTTTCTGGAAGAAGAATATTGCTTTCACGAATCCATAAAAATTTAAATCCAAGTAAGTTTTTGATATTCTTTGCCTCATAGAAAAGTCTTGATTGTAGATTCGTAAAGTAATGACGAAAAAAGATGGCAAAACTACTTTTAAGAAGACTTAATTTTAATTAGAAAATGTATAGGTATTTATATGTTATTAAATGCAAATTCGCAAATTAATCATTTTTATTTTGATAATTTAAAGTTAATAATTTTGGTGTAATTTGAGCAATTGTATAATTTTGTTATTATGAGAAAGTCATTAATTTTATTTTCGCATATTGAAATATGAAACTATTTTAATTTATTTAGCAATAACAATCTTTCATGATAGAATTATGATTGAACATGATTGCAATATAAAATTGATTATAAATAATTTTGTAATAAGTTTTATTATTTTGCAACAACAGGAAGTGCTGACGTAATGTCTACTATTTTTGTATCAAGAGAGTTGACAAATATTTAACTCACGTGTGTTATATACTTACAAAATTACTATTTCAAGTCAGTTAAAGCACTTGACAATTGTCAAACTGATACTGGAGACATTTACTTTCAAATATTTTAGGAAGTGTTACCGCTGTTAGTGGAATGAACACACTTGAGGCATCTATCGGAAATATATCAAACATACATAAGAATTATTTCTATGTATTTTTGATTAATAAATTTATAAATTTTTCTATCAATTAAAAATTTAATTATTAAAAATAGGCAGCACACTAAAAACGTGAGATAACGCAGTGTACAACATGCCAACGGTACGGCCATACTAAGAAATTCTGTCATCGTCAACTCAGATGTGTAAAATGTGCTGGTGAACATCACGCAAATGATTGTACAAGAAAATCGAAAGACATCCAAAAATCATCCGGCAAATTATAAAGGCTGTAGCTATTATAAACATATTGACCAAAAAATAAAACTTTCCTCCTCTTCGCAAAAAAGTAATTGAACAAAATAAAACTGCTTGCTCAACTTCTGCTACCAAAACACCTGTCATAACTAGCATAGTAAAACCAAATTTAACTTTTGCTAACACTGTCGCCTTGCAACCAAAGCATCTAAAAGGTAAAGCTTCTGCACCAGGAAATAGTAATATACAAGTAAATTCAACCCAATCAGATATGTCGGAAACGAAGGATATGATGAGAAATCTATTTCAACAGATGGGGGTTATGATTAACTTATTCACAACTGTTATTAGCAGTAAAAATAATGCCTGAACTTCTTAAAATTGCTCACTGGAATGCCAACGGCCTGTCCAAACATGTTCAGGAATTAAAAATATTTGTAGTTCACAACAAAATAGATATTTTATTGGTGTCTGAAACACATTTCACTAATAAAAGCTACTTAAAAAGAAAAAATTACTGTTTATATAATACAAAACATCCAGATGGTGCAGCACACGGGGCATCAACAATAATTGTTAAAAGTTCAGTAAAACATTATGGAATACAAAAATACTGTAAGGGGGATTTGCAAGCTACAACATAAGTAAAATACAATACATCGATTTCTTCAAAACTCCTAAAAATAAATTTATAGTTGGAGGTGACTATAATGCGAAGCATACTCACTAGGGTTCAAGGAACATTAGTTATAAAGGAAGACAGTTATTATTAGCGATGGATACTTGTGGACTCAACAGTATATCTTCTGGTCAACCCACTTACTGGCCCACGGATAGAAAAAATGCCACAAAAATATTCCGGATTTAATCGACTTCTGCGTGGTAAAAGGAATTCCAACCCAGCAGCTTTCTGCAGTTCCCAGTTTCGACCTATCTGTAGATCACTCGCCAGTAATCATAAGTATGACTGCCAAAATTATTAGGAAAAAACTTGCTTCAAGATTGCACTCCAAATTCAACGTGCAACCTTCATTAAAAAAAAACTTAAAGAAAAACGGAAGCTCCGCAAAGATCCAAACATTAAAAAGTTATTGCACAATATAAAAAATGAATCTATTCAAAACTACCTCCGGAACTTAACACCAACTGCAGCTACCGATTATTCATTATGGAAAGCAACAGGTAAATTAAATCGACTACAAGAACATAAATCACCAATAAAAAAAAACAACGGCGATTGGGCTAAAAGCGATATAGATAAAAGATCAACTTTCGCAGAATATTTGAAAAATACGTTTACTCCGTATCCTCCAGAAATATCAGATAGCGAAAACAATGAGATAGTGAATTTTCTAACAATACCTCTGCAAATGAGCCCGCCCATAAAAAATTTTTATCCCAAGGAGGTTCAATAATGTATAGCAAATGAAATAAGCCACAAAATAATACTAGGGTATGACAAACTTGCTGGCAAGATTCTAAAAGAGCTAACTGGAAAAGGTATTAGATACATCACATACCTATTTAATTCCATCTTGAAGACAAGATGGAATTACTTTCCGGAGCAGTGGTAAATTGCTCAGGTTATAATGATACCAAAACCGGAAAAAAATTTAAACTTAGTCGGTTCGTACAGACCTATCAGTTTATTGCCCACTCTTTCTAAATTATTTGAAAAGCTTCTACTGAAAAAACTGAAGCATGTGATAAGGGAAAATAACATACTTCCAAACCACAAATTCGTTTTTCGCCACCAACATGGAACAATAGAGCAGGTGCACAGAGTAATAAACAAAGTCGGCAGAGATTTAGAGAAAATAAATATTAATAAACCAAATAACAAATAAGGATAATTAAATGAAGTTATATAATTATTATATCATATAATAATTAAACAAAATATAATTAGTTAAAAATAATAAGTATGGATCACAACGAATAACAAAATAATTATATAAATATTAATAAACTAGAGCTCAAATAAATCATAATAAAACTAAATTATAATAGAAAAAGCAAAACAAATATAATGAATCAAAAAAATAAAAACTAAACAAGCACTAAAATAAACAAATTACAAATCCTTAATATAATTAACTAAGTCTACGCTACAACTAATATCTCAGAACAGAAACCACATGGAGAAAGAAGCATCTGATATCAGCTCAGCTGATTGGAAGACACGACAGGAGTGAGGAAATAAAAAAAAAAGCAGAAATAAATAAAATGTCAATGTAGAATGTAAGACTATTAATTTATTGAATAAAAATAAAATCAAAATAAAAAAAATATATTTCGATTTTTATCAATTTGTATGCTTGCATCCAATTCTCCGTAAACAATAGCTGTTAGAGTAGAAGGAAGTCGTTTTATTAACCTTCCCTCAATTTGAATTGTACCCTGATTAACTAGACCTTGACATACTTCATTTCCTGATGCATCTGGAGTTAAATCAAAGGCTAGTATAAAAAATCCATTACTAAACATAGTTTTCGGTAACTGATGACCTTTATCGTTATAATATATTCCTGTACCAGAAAAAAAAGGATGTGATACACACGACTGTGCAAATTCTCCTTTGAGAAACTTGTTTCAATTGCAGTGTTAGGAATTTGCATTGCATTTACATAAAGCATAAATTGTGAAATATCAAAATGTTTAAAATTATAGCGGTTTTTTTACCTCTTTCCAGAGTTAACCCACATTTTCTGTCTTGCAAAAAGTGATTGTATTTGTTTATTGCCCAATGAAAACATTGTCAAGTAAAATTAAAGAACCACACTTTTCATGCAGTTTTCATAAGGCACAACGTCGTACATTTTGAGCAATCTCTTTACTGCGATCTTGCATAACTTCTTTTACATTTGCAGCAGATGCAATATCAGATAAAGCAGAGTTAATAACCTCCTTTTTCAAAATATCAGCGCCTGAAGTAAATAATTGTTTCAAATATATAAAAAGCCCTTCAAAAAAGCTTTCCATTACACGACCAATTTGAAAAGATACGGTTAATTATAATAAACGACCGATATTATAAGGCCCTCTACCAGATTCAATTAAATAATACTTATAGCATTTTACTCTTTCTATAATGAATAAAAATCAAATATAGTTTTGTAAAATCGCTTTTATTTATACTTTTTTAAAATGTAATACAATTTTTGTTGGAATTGAACTATTGGAAAAGTTTATTTTGTGTCCATATTTATCACATAAAAGTAGTGAAATTTTATTAAATGATTTCTCCAAATTACAATATTGAATATTACTGAATTCTTTTACAATATCAGTGAAAGCATTTTGTATGTTAACAGATCTTAAACACCTTACATCTTTATTACCTATTTTTTGCTGTTCAATTATATTTGTGAATATAAAAACAGATCTGGTTTAATAATGGAAATAATTGTACACTATCTATAAAAGTTTTGAAACAGTAGTATGGATATGCCGGTTCTGGTGCAAGAGGAACCAAATTTTTAGTTCTACTAAAAAGTATGCAAAAAAAATTATTTCCATACGCTCGTCCAAAAATTATGGAAAAGAGAAAAAGCATTGTGTCTTTCATATGCTAAATTTAAAAAAGAGCTTAAGCTATAGTGCTGAATATTTTAAATTAATTTAAAAAAATTTGCGATAACATTTTATTAAGAGGCCTTTTGACTTGCCTCCACTCGTAGAAAACTTTTAATTTTTTCTATGGTCATAGCGGCATACTATTTAATATTTTTGTTTATATATTTATAATATATATGTATATTTTCATGCACATCCACTAATGCATGCCAATGCAAATATAGAATAAATAAGTAAATAATAAGTAAATAATAAAAAAACTATTAATTTTTGTTCTTGGTGTATTTCATTTTAATAGATGGTCTACTATTTAATATTTATATTTTCAATGTATATATTTTATTGGAATATACATACATATTATAATTTGAAATCCATAATATGTTAACAGATGTTAGGTTTTGAAAAGCCAAATAGAATTTGACTTAAAAGCATTTTCAAATTTGATTATTACAATTTAAAATTTTTCTTAGAATATTTTCTATGAAACAAATGTTAAATCATAAAACCCTTTACATACACGTAATCACATACATACACGTAATCTGATATGTATGTATGAGAAAATATACTAGTAAACCTACTTTAAATTCTAATAACTTTTCAGAATAATATTTAAATTTAAATTAATTTAAAGAATAAGATTGATTCCATTGACACTATAAAATAGATTGAAATACATGGAAATTATTGATACTTTAAAATAGATTATGATTGATATTCATATTAAAAACTATAAACTTACTTAACTAAACAAAAATATTATTTTGATTTCAATACTTATTAACTTAAATATAATTATTTTGAAATTAAACTTTTTAATAAAGTAAAAATATTTAATAAAAATAAAGAATGTTTGTTATATATTTATATTTATAATGTAAAGTTTAAATATACATATGTAGTTATTTATATACAACAAAGAGATCAATTTTTCTTTTCTCCTCTTTCTAATATATTAAGTTTAGCCAAATTTGTGAACCGTCGAGGGCTAACTCTTGATATTTTTTCAGATTCCCAAACACAAAACTTTCGCAACAATACCAGTATGAAATAGTCTAGAATTTTTAAATAATGGTAATAGCACTGGTTATTTTTTGTAAGCTAATCAGAAAATTTGTTACAAGCGGATGTTTTTATAATATATAATTCTACGATATTTTTCTTAATAACTTCAGGTGTTTCCTGAAATTGATATCATCATTTATTGAAAACTCGGACTAGTACATCATTTATTGAAAACTCGGACTTGTACTTGTACTTTCCAATACTTTCGAAGGAGAAAACATCATTATCAGGCTGATAATTTGAATTATTTGAAAAATATGATATATTATAGCACATAATTTTGGCAAATGTATTACATAGATTATAAAGAGAAGGATTTTTATTAAATCCAGCTTTAGCTTTAATTGCGGAAATAAATTTTTTAATGGATCTTGGTTGATTTTATACGTTAAAAAAAAACTCATCTCCAGATACTCTTTAAAAAGGTCTTCAGACAAAGCTAAAGTAGCCTTAATTGTTCGTACTTATCCGTCTACCCAAAAACTCCTATTGAGATCTGCGAAACTAATCGTATTTAGCTTCTCCAAAGCATTTTCCAAAAAATCGCGAGTGACTCCTATACGTTTTAGTGGATTTCTGTACAAATTTTTCCTAAATGGTTTTGAACTATTAAGAAAATCAAACAAGTTGTTCATAAATTCGAAGAAATTTGTGTTTTGAAATTGCATTTTCTGCAGATTTTGAACTATACATGTAGGTGTATTTGTTCAATAAAAATTAAATCCAAGGTGTTTCTTTTAATATTTTAAGATTGAAGTTGTATTCCAATAAATGTTACAATTTTTATTTTATGTTTGAATTCTTTTAGATATATAATTTTTTCCAAATAAGATCTTTTAACAATAATTACTTCAATTTCTATTTCAACTTTATTCTTAATTACAATAAATCGTAATATTAAAAAGGTTTTTTCTACAGGTAAAATTTAATTATTACTCTATTCGTCGACAGTTATAGCAAGAGTGCTCTTTTTTTATTCATTCAATTCAAATGTGTATGTCATCTGTTTACGACATCTGTTTAATCAAAATGACAAGACTAGAGTGACCAGCGGGCTAAATTTCTACATTCGGCCATCCTGATATTTTTGTCGTCACGAAAAAAAAAAGAAATAAAAATTATTAGTTACTTTATATAAAATTAATTGATTAATTTATAGTGAGAAAAAAATGGGTTTATTAATTTTCATCAATGGTTGAGTCTTCTGATCTACTTGAATCATCATCATTTAAATTTTCTATAAGTTTCCAATGTTTCATATAGTCCGCACTAGTTGTGGTTGTATGTGGGCCTTCGCCTTTTCCTATTTTGGATACGGTGTATCTATCGTGTCCACCAATTTTTATTATTTTGTAGGGATCAAGATATTTGGCAGATATTTTTAATGATATTGCAAACTGCGTTCTCTTAATTGCCACGATATCACCAATTTCATATTTCTGAGCTAATTTACGTTTTTTGTTATAACTTTTCCGGTTTTCTGTTTGCACTTTTTCAATATTATTTCGCACTTCGATTCTCATTTCATCTCGTTCTTCTAAGAATATATTTTCAATTGCTTGGTCTATTATTTGGCTAATATTTCTATCTTCATTGTTTCTCATTTTAACACCAGTTAAAATTTCAAAAGGTGATCTTTCAAAAGGTGATAATTGTTCGATTTGTTCTCTCGATTTGGCCATTTCCTCGTGGAATGCCGGTTGTGGTCAAAACATGTTAAATTTTTTCGTTTGCACAATAATCCAGAAACATATTGGATGTGAAAGCACCTCCCCTGTCAGAAATGATACGCTTTGGATTACCGAATACATCTTTTTGTATATTCAATTTTTGGATTACTTCAGCTGCTGTTGTTGACTTAGTTGGGTAAATCTATACAAATTTTGAGAACGCATTAATTACACTAAGTATGTACCGATATTGTTTACTTGTTTCAGTCATCGGCCCCAGATGGTCAATATGGTAAGTTCACATTGGATAACATTCTTTGTCGATTGTATTTAGGTAACCTTCTTGTTTACCAGTTTTGTGATCACCTAATATGCATACAATACAGTTTTGTCGCACAACATCAATTTTTATACCCGTACGATAGGATCGGGTATAATAAAATTACTCCTCCGTTTGTAACACCTCGAAATAAGCGAGCTAGATATACCTTCAAAGGTATGGATCCGATCAGAAAAAAATTCTAAGACTTTTGAGCCATGTCCGTCCGTCCGTCCGTCAGCACGCTAACTCAAAAACTAAGAAAGCTAGAATCTTGAAATTTACACAAAATATTTTGGGAGTAATTTGTAGGTTCCCTATTTTTTTTGGTTGAGTTTGGACCAAGCCTTAGGGTAGCTCTCGAACACCTAACTTTTAGATCCCGACATTTTTTTTTAAAAAGAACTATGAAATTTTAACTGCTGATAGATCTCACAAAAATAATAATTTTATTTTTAATAACTTTTTTTTGTAGCCCCACCCGTTACGGAGCTACAGCTCCCCAAAGGTTCAAAAAAGCTCTATATTTAAATTGTTATAGCACAAGTTGTATAAGGTATATCTTCATTTTGAAGACGCCAAACGATTACTATTTTCATTAGCTTTAAAAGTATATATACAATAAATATATATTTTTGGCATACGGTGCCTTAATTTACCGTTATGCGAAACTAAAATTTTGCAAAATTCTTTAACCATTCCATCTTCTAAACGGTTAAAGTTGGAAACTTGAAATTTTGACAGCAGTTAGATCTTTCAAATTAGTATGAGTCAGTTCAGAAATTTTTTTTTTATCACCCCCCATTTAGGAGCTGTAAGAGGTCAAAAACTGAAAATTTTCTATTTTGAAACACCTGTAACTTGAACACCTGTTAAAATTTTTTTGAAGTAATACACAAAAATTAAAGCTTCAACATTATACTTTTATTTCTGTTAACAACTTTTTTTAATAATATAGGGTTACTTTATAATTGACGAAAGTGTTACTTGATTTTTTCAAATTTTCTAACAAATTTCTTTAACGAATTTTTTCCATTTTGTTTTACTCGATAATTTGAAATTGTTGAGGATACAATGCGTAGTACAAAAAAATGTAATTAAATATACAACATAACGGTTGCTTGAAGAATTTTTATTTATATGATATTGATATATATACATACTTATATAATATCATGTTTATTTACATATCGTATATGTCACTAGTGAATGAATGATAAGAGTATAGATGTATATTATATAGCGCCGTATTTACATACATATATGTATTTTATTGTACTTATAAGAAATTATTCTGTCAATGGAATATTTAAATATAATATAATATAATATTTAAAATTATATTTACTGTTTTGTACTTAGTAAATTTAATATACATTTACCGCTTAGTATTAAACGGTACTATAGAATATTTGAAAAAGTTTTGGATTGATAATCGTTATGTGGAAGGTTAGAATCTGCTTTTGAAGAATGTACATATAAACATATAGTTTGAATATATGTACAACCCATAGTTCTAGAAATTATAAAATTCACCCAAATTATTTTAAAATACTAAAATATTAACAAAATAATATTGTAAGCAGAGTGACAGGCTGTGAACATACTAACGGTTCGTACGGGTATCTAAGAGTTGACAAAGTCAACTGTATTCTTCCTCGTTTCTTTTAATTTCGGTATGTGGTAATCTTTTTCAATAATATCCATTATTTTCTTCGTTCCAAAATGCCCATTCTCATGAATTACTTTTATAACTTCAGTTTGCATCATTTTGGGAATACAGAGAAGTTTTTTGCCAACACCATTTTTTTTGTATAAAATACCACGATTCAAAAAATAGTCTTCGTATGGTGTTTGTTCTAATATTTTGCTGATAAGTTTCAGGTGATTATCATTTTATTGAGCCGTTTTTACGCGCTCTAAGAAGTCGTTCGTTATAATGTAGGAAACTGAATGAACATATAAATTATTTACGATTCGTATCACTGGATAATTAATTTTTTAGTGCCCTAAGAAGGCTCACTTAAGGTTGTCGAAGAGAAAGTCTTGTTTCACGAAAAAAAATTTATATTTTTGAATTATCCTACCGACTGCGCCACTCTTGTATTTGCAATTACATAAAAAAATAACAACTTATTTTAAGTAAAACCACAATTTATTTAAGTTTTAAATTTGAATCTTTATTTCGACATTAATATGTCTAAGACTTAAAAAGATTAATTCAAGATTAAAAAAGTTCAAAAAAGATTAATTCAAGCAGATCTTAGCCGAAGCTGTCTGATCTTATAAATATTGTTTTGAAATTTAATAAAAATAAAAATAATACATTCTTACTATCTAATAATATTATAAAATTAAAATTAAAATTTAAATTAAAGTTAAAAAAAAAAGAAAAAGAAAAAAATTTAAAATTTATATAAAAACAAAATAAAAATATTATTTTAATAAAAAAGAGAAATAA
Organism: Poecilobothrus nobilitatus; assembly: GCA_947095535.1. NCBI lineage: Eukaryota > Metazoa > Arthropoda > Insecta > Diptera > Dolichopodidae > Poecilobothrus > Poecilobothrus nobilitatus. Next base: position 208,811,861 of record OX352772.1, on the reverse strand, counting down.
TATTTATTTTAAAAAATTATAATAGTTACTACTTATATTCCAAATTAGAAAGCTACAATGTTAATGCTGATCTAAAATATATCCTTTTAATTCTTTCTTAAAAATATAAATGTTATTTATGTTTTTTAATTCCGACGGCAAATCATTATAAAATTTTAGGCAGTTATAAAGGCAATTATTTTTCTGATTATTAGTTTTAAATAAGCTTAAATAAAAGTTTGATTTATTTCTCGTGTTGTAGTTATGCAAATCTAACTTTAATATAAAATTGTGTTTAATAAAATTATTTACAATTTTAAAGGCAGTCATATATAATTCTTTTGTGCAAATCTCATTAAAACTCATATATTGTTCATTGTACAGTTGGTTGCTCGGATACAAGATAGGATATTTGTGTATTATTTTAATCGCTTTTTTATGCGTTATTATTAACTTGGATAACGTAGTTTGAGGTGCTCTGCTCAATATTGGATTTAAATAGGTTATATGTGATAATATGAAGGAACAAAAAATAGCATATAGCATATCGGCAGAAAAATAATTTCGAAGACGCTTCAATATGAATATGTATGGCGAAATTGTTTTGATTATATGTTCAACATGCTCTTTCCATTTTTGTTTGCTATCAAGTACTAATCCTAGAAAGTTAAAAGTTGAAACTGTGTCGACGACATTATATTAAGATAAAATATGGTATTATTAATTTTTTTTATTTTCAAAGATCATGATATTTGTTTTTTGAATATTCAAGGAAAGACAATGTTTGTTAAGCCACTCGTTTATTATTTTGAGATCACTTTCCACCGCAAGCTTTAGCACATTTTCACTATTTTCGGCATATTTCAGAGCTGTGTCTTCCGCGTATAGTTTTAAAGAGCCTCTTAAAATTAATTTGGTTATATCGTTGATATAAATTTTGAAGAACTCCGGCCCCAATAAAGAGCCTTGAGGAACCCCTTTTTTCATGACTCTTGAGGAACTATATGCACTACCGACACGAACTACTTGCCGACGATTGTGAAGATATGAATAAAAGAAATTTAATTGATTGTCACTAAAATTCATTAGCTGAAGTTTTTTTAGTAAGATTTCATGATCTACGCAATCGAAAGCCTTTTGTAAATCTAAGAAAATACAAGCAACATATTTTCCGCCATCCCAATTTTTAGAAATGAAATTTGTCAGGCTTAAAATTGCAACAGTTGTGTTAGAGTTAGGCTCAAAACCATATTGCCTCTCGTGAAGTATATTATTATTCCTCAGAAAGTTAGTAAGGCGATTTTTTATTACTATTTCAAATATTTTAGATAGTGCCGTAAGAACAGCGATAGGACGGTAATTGGAACAAATAGTTTTGTCTCTTCTGAAAATTGGAGTAATTATAGCTTTTTTTAAGGAGCTAGCGAAACATGCCGTTTCAAAGGAAATATTTATAAATTTAACCAAAATGCGACTTAGAGAATTATAAAATCTTTTGATAAATTTTGTTGAGATCTTATCGTACCCTGTCGCTGCTGCTGATTTCAATGAAAGAATCGCCTTTTTCAGCTCCTCTACGTCACATGAATGTAAGGTAAAATTGGGCTGTATAGTTGAAAAAAAATTATTCATATATATATGATCAATAGAGTCAGCTGAGATGTTTATTTTTTCTGTTACATTAATGAAAAAGTCATTAAAAGATTCAGCGATTTCTTTCTCATCGGAAATGGTACGATTTTCGACTTCTACTGTTTTAATATTATGTGCTTCAGAATTTGAGTCTTTGTTATATTATATGATTTGTTTATAGACATTCCAGAGTGTTTTACTACTTTTTGGGTTTCTAGACAATTTTTCTGAGAAAAATTATTTTTTCGCCTCAAAAACTAATTTTTTAACAATATCTCTGGAGTCTTCATATAGTTTTTGCACAACCGAGTCACCCGAATATTTTCTTTTAAATTTAAAGTATGAATCTCTTATTTTAATTTTTTGTAAAATTTCCTTGTCATCCATTCCTGTTTTTTTTTTTATCTTTTATTGGTATTGTGACAGTATTACGCTCAATTAATTCCGTTAACTCCCTCACAAAATTATCAAAATTACTAACAGATTCAAGGTTGGCCCAGATATTCGTATTTTCAAAATTTTCATACATTAAAACCGTTTTGAAATTATTTAATTTCTCTACTTTTGGCTCAACGTCAACACTCACGAAAAACAGCTGGTGGTCAGAGCGACATGTATCACAGATATGCAAATTGTATTTGTATTGATCTAAATCAGATATTAGATGATAAATTATAGTGTTTGAGGATATTCTTGTAGCACATTCAGTTGATAATTTATTATAAATAATATATCCATTAGTTATTAGGATATTGTTGCAGTGTTCTACATCCCTACAATTAGGTTTAAGTAAATTTATATTGAAATCACCCAAAATAATGGAGCGACTATACTTTTGAGTAATTTCATCAAGTTTATTGATAAAATCTCCAACTCGCGTCCTATGATGTCGATATATTGACATTATATTAAAGCCAAGCTTTGTTAGTTTGACAGTTAAAAAAGTTGAGGAATCAAATTCTTCTTTATGAACAAGAGTACTACTAATCTTTTTGCTGACGTATATGGCTGACCCGCCATAAGGAATCTCAAGGTTCGAGAAATACGATTCATATCCAGGTATATTAAAAAACGATTTTCACCTCTTTTTAACCAGATTTCAGTTAGAGCGATAACATGCACTTCTGAACTATATGAGTTAATTAGAATTTGCAAATTATCTAATTTATTACGTAAACTTTGAATATTCACGTATAATATATTAAGATTATTTTTATAATTTATATTATTATTCATATCAGAAAAATATTGTACCCTTAAACCATCTTTGAAATCTTCCGACTCATCTGAACGCATCATTGTATAAATTAAAAAATAAATAAAAAAATATACTGTCAACACTGATCGCACTAAAAGATTCAGCACAAATTAATGACGTCAAGCAAACATGTGTGTATATCACCATTGATAAATCTATTGATAATGATATGAATAAAATTAGTTTGTTTTTTTATCTCGGTTCGTGCGGAATTAAAATAATTGTGTTTAAGTAACTGAAAATAATTAAAGGTGTTAACTAAAAAAATTTTTATTGAAATTGTGCGATAAATGTCGTGATAACAAAAATCAGAATAAATTACACAATTGTAGTCAAAAATGTACATACAATTATGCAATTTATACTTTTTCTTGTACATATAAACAGCCATGTAAAAAATTAATGTAAAAATGTGCTTTTTATATGATTTTATATTAACTCGTCGGTGTCGGTTTATTTATTGATTTATTTATTTATTTATTTGTCATTCTGTCACGCTTTTTATTATCTTCGTGATCTGTTAGCAACATTTGTAAGTGTTGTATGGTGCAGTGGAAAGTGTACAGGTTTCAAAAGTGGGGGTCATGTTGTTCGAATCTAGTTGACATGCAACTTTTTTTTTTTAACTATCTATTCTTCAACATTTTTTGAATAAAATATGTATATATTTTGTATATATGAATTTAAAACTTAAATTTTCATCTTTAAATTCATGCATACAATACACACGCAATATATTTTTGATCTTTTCTCCTATATAGTATAATATTGATGTCCATTGCACATGGTGTTTTGTATTAGCATATTTAGATATTTAGCAAAACACAATATATACATATTTTTATGTATGTTGCTAAATTATTTTGTTTACAACATTTGTTTAGTATTTAAATCAAAATATTTGCTGCCAACATTCTTTAATGTATATTGAATACGCATGGTTAAAAATTAAGATTTTATGTTCGTAATATGTTCAGAAAATATTTAAGTGTTGTATAGTGCAGAGGAGAGTGTACAGGTTTTAAAAGTAAGGGTAATTTGGCTCGAATCCAATTCGTGTACATTTTTTTTTTTTTGTTAACTGTATTCATCAACATTTATTTAATAAAATTTTATGTATAATATACACATATTATTTGATCTTTCCTCCTATAATAATTTAGTTCAATCAATCTTGATGTGCACATGTGTTTTGTATTAGGATTTAGCAAAACACAAAATATATAGGTACAATATTTTTATGTTGCTAAATTATTTTGTTTACAACATTTGTTTAGTATTTAAATCAAAATGTTTGTTGTCAACATTCTTTATTGCATATTGAATATGCATGGCGTTAAAAATTAATGTTTTATGTGTTTTATTTAGGAACATTTATTATGTATATTGTGTATATAGATATACACATAAAATTTTATTCAAAATAATTCCAATTGTCAAATTCAAACTACATACATACAAAATACATACATACATACGATAAGTATCGGGTATAATAAAATTACTCCTCCGTTTGTAACACCTCGAAATAAGCGAGCTAGATATACCTTCAAAGGCATGGATCGGATCAGAAAATAATTCTAAGTTGATTGAGCCATGTGCGTCCGTCCGTCCGACTGTCCGTCCGTCAGCACGCTAACTAAAAACTTAAGAAAGCTAGAATCTTGAAATTTACACAAAATATTCTAGGAACAATTTGTAGGTTCCCTATTTTTTTTGGTTGAGTTTCGACCAAAACTTCGGGTAGCTCTCGAACACCAAACTTTTAGATCCACACTTTTTTTTGAAATAGAGCTATGAAATTTTAACTGCTATCAGCTATCAGATCTTATAAAAATATTAATTTTAGTTTTAATAGCTTTTTTTTGTACCTCCACCCGTTACGGAGCTACAGCTCCCCAAAAGTTCAAAAAAGCTCTATATTTAAATTGTTATAGCACAAGTTGTATAAGATATATCTTCATTTTGAAAACGCCAAACGATTACTACTTTTATTAGTTTTAAAAGTATATATACCATAAATATATACTTGTGGCATGCGGTGTCTTAATTTACCGTTATGCGAAACTCAAATTTTGCAAAATCCTTTAATCCTTCTATCTTCTAAACGGTTTAAGTTGAAAACTTGAAATTTTGACAGAAGTTAGATCTTTGAAAATAAGTATGAGTCATTTTAGAAATTTTTTCTGTATCACCCTCCGTTTAGGAGTTGTAAGGGGTCAAAAACTGAAAATTTCCTATTTTTAAACACCTGTAACTTGAACACCTGTTAAAACTTTTTTGAAGTAATACACAAAAGTTTAAGCTTCAATATTATACTCTTATTTCTGTTAACAACTTTTTTTTAATAATATAGGGTTACTTTAAAATTGACGAAAGTGTTACTTGAGTTTTTCAAATTTTCTAACAAATTTCTTTAACGAATTTTTTGCATATTGTTTTACTCGATAATTTGAAATTGTTGAGGATATAATGCGTAGTACAAAACAATGTAAATAAATAAACAACATAACGGTTGCTTGAAGAATTTTTATTTATATGATATTTATATACATACATACTTATATAATAACATGTTGATTTACATATCGTATATTGTATAATAAAAAAGAAACACGAACCTCAAATTTCCTAGATTTTTTTTAACCTTATTCCAGCAATTTACTTTTATATTATAACAGTCCAAAATGCTTGCACTAGCAATGCACTTTTATATTATAACAGTCCAAAAAGCTAAAGTTTTGCAATCAATTTTATTTTCTACTTTTTAGAGGGCGAATTTGGTTTCGATAAAAGCATATTTTAAAAATTTTTTTTTTTACATTATTTTATTTTTTTTAATAATATATATAATAACGTGCGTGCGATTTCAAATAATAAAATTGTTTTGATTTAGTTAGTGAAATATAATAATAATTAACCAAATATAGATTAGTGAAATAAACAAAAAGAATTAATATCATTATTATAGAAAAAATTATAAAAATTGTTAGTATAATAATGTGTTTAAAGTTATTTAAATTTAAAAGTAAAAATATGTAAAATGTGTATATGTAAATATGTAAATTGTGAATAACAAAATTAAATGATACGATATAGTTAAAAAAACATAAATAAATAAAAAAAAATATATCAACAAATAAATTAGTATTTTTGTTTGTTGTTGTTTTAAATTCGGAATAAAAAAGAGTAACAAAAAAGTCATTAAGAAGTGTAAATAAAAAAATTTTAACAGGAAAAGTGAAAGTTACAAGTAATAGCAAGATTACATGTTTATGTTTGCAATGAGAATTGTATGTTACAATTATGAAATTGAGGTTAAGTTTTTTAATTAACATTTTGTAATTTTTTTTATAAAAAAGAATTTTAATGTGAGATATTGTGTTAAGATTGTTCTGCATTAACAAGTGTACTGTTTTTGATGAATTCAATGTCATTAAAGCTATTAATTCTAAATACCTTTGAATTTTCTTTTTCTTGAAGAAGAATATTGCTTTCACGAATCCATAAAAATTTAAATCCAAGTAAGTTTTTGATATTCTTTGCCTCATAGAAAAGTCTTGATTGTAGATTCGTAAAGTGATGACGAAAAAAGATGGTAAAACTACTTTTAAGAAGACTTAATTTTAATTAGAAAATGTACAGGTATTTATATGTTATTAAATGCAAATTCGCAAATTAATTATTTTTATTTTGATAATTTAAAGTTAATAATTTTGGTGTAATTTGAGCAATTGTATAATTTTGTTATTATGAGAAAGTCATTAATTTTATTTTCGCATATTGAAATATGAAACTATTTTAATTTATTTAGCAATAACAATCTTTCATGATAGAATTATGATTGAACATGATTGCAATATAAAATTGATTATAAAAAATTTTGTAATAAGTTTCATTATTTTGCAACAACAGGAAGTGCTGACGTAATGTCTGCTATATTTGTATCAAGAGAGTTGACAAATATTTAACTCACGTGTGTTATATACTTACAAAATTACAATTTCAAGTCAGTTAAAGCACTTGACAATTGTCAAACTGATACTGGAGACATTTACTTACAAATATTTTAGGAAGTGTTACCGCTGTTAGTGGAATGAACACACTTGAGGTATTTTTGATTAATAAATTTATAAATTTTTGTATCAATTAAAAATTTAGTTATTAAAAATAGGCACCACACTAAAAACGTGAGATAACGCAGTGTACAACATGCCAACGGTACGGCCATACTAAGAAATTCTGTCATCGTCAACCCAGATGTGTAAAATGTGCTGGTGAACATCACACAAATGATTGTACAAGAAAATCGAAAGACAATTCTGTTAAGTGCGTCCAAAATAAAACTGCTTGCTCAACTTCTGCTACCAAAACACCTGTCATAACTAGCATGGTAAAACCAAATTTAACTTTTGCTAACACTGTCGCCTTGCAACCAAAACATCTAAAAGGTAAAGCTTCTGCACCAGGAAATAGTAATATACAAGTAAATTCAACCCAATCAGATATGTCGGAAACGAAGGATATGATGAGAAATCTATTTCAACAGATGGGGGTTATGATTAACTTATTCACAACTGTTATTAGCAGTAAAAATAATGCCTCAACTTCTTAAAATTGCTCACTGGAATGCCAACGGCCTGTCCAAACATGTTCAGGAATTAAAAATATTTGTAGTTCACAACAAAATAGATATTTTATTGGTGTCTGAAACACATTTCACTAATAAAAGCTACTTAAAAAGAAAAAATTACTGTTTATATAATACAAAACATCCAGATGGTGCAGCACACGGGGCATCAACAATAATTGTTAAAAGTTCAGTAAAACATTATGGAATACAAAAATACTGTAAGGGGGATTTGCAAGCTACAACATAAGTAAAATACAATACATCGATTTCTTCAAAACTCCTAAAAATAAATTTATAGTTGGAGGTGACTATAATGCGAAGCGTACTCACTAGGGTTCAAGGAACATTAGTTATAAAGGAAGACAGTTATTATTAGCGATGGATACTTGTGGACTCAACAGTATATCTTCTGGTCAACCCACTTACTGGCCCACGGATAGAAAAAATGCCACAAAAATATTCCGTATTTAATCGACTTCTGCGTGGTAAAAGGAATTCCAACCCAGCAGCTTTCTGCAGTTCTCAGTTTCGACCTATCTGTAGATCACTCGCCAGTAATCATAAGTATGACTGCCAAAATTATTAGGAAAAAACTTGCTTCAAGATTGCATTCCAAATTCAACGTGCAACCTTCATTAAAAAAAAACTTAAAGAAAAACGGAAGCTCCGCAAAGATCCAAACGTTAAAAAGTTATTGCACAATATAAAAAATGAATCTATTCAAAACTACCTCCGGAACTTAACACCAACTGCAGCTACCGATTATTCATTATGGAAAGCAACAGGTAAATTAAATCGACTACAAGAACATAAATCACCAATAAGAATAAACAACGGCGATTGGGCTAAAAGCGATATGGATAAAAGATCAACTTTCGCAGAACATTTGAAAAATACGTTTACTCCGTATCCTCCAGAAATATCAGATAGCGAAAACAATGAGATAGTGAATTTTCTAACAATACCTCTGCAAATGAGCCCGCCCATAAAAAATTTTTATCCCAAGGAGGTTCAATAATGTATAGCAAATGAAATAAGCCACAAAATAATACTAGGGTATGACAAACTTGATGGCAAGATTCTAAAAGAGCTAACTGGAAAAGGTATTAGATACATCACATACCTATTTAATTCCATCTTGAAGACAAGATGGAATTACTTTCCGGAGCAGTGGTAAATTGCTCAGGTAAAAATGATACCAAAACCGGAAAGAAATTTAAACTTAGTCGGTTCGTACAGACCTATCAGTTTATTGCCCACTCTTTCTAAATTATTTGAAAAGCTTCTACTGAAAAGACTGAAGCATGTGGTAAGGGAAAATAACATAATTCCAAACCACAAATTCGTTTTTCGCCACCAACATGGAACAATAGAGCAGGTGCACAGAGTAATAAACAAAATCGGCAGAGATTTAGAAGAAAATAAATATTAATAAACCAAATAACAAATAAAGATAATTAAATAAAGTTATATAATTATTATATCATATAATAATTAAACAAAATATAATTAATTAGAAAATAAAAACTAAACCTTAACTAAAATAATTAACACTAAATAACTAAAATAAAAACAACTTAAAATAAAAAGGATAAATTAAAATTATAATAGGAAACACAAAAATATAATTAATTAGAAAATAAAAACTAAACTTAAAATAAAATAAAACTAAATAACTTAAAATAAAAACAACTTAAAAATAAAACAATAAACCAGTTAAAAAAATAACTAAGTATGCCACAATATTAACTCAAACCAAACTAATAATTAAAATGATACTATAAAATAAGTATGGATCACAACGAATAACAAAATAATTATATAAATATTAACTTTATAATATATGATCTGACTCATGGCGCAGTGGTTAAGTCGCCAACCTTTCAATCGAAGGGTCTTGGGTTCAAACCCCGGTCAGGTCATAAATAAAAAATATGTAGTACTTTTATATGGTAATAATGTATATCGTATAATCAATAGTAGTAATAATAACAATAATAATATTAAAATAATATTAATAATAATACTAATAATAATAACAATAATTATAATAATAATAATAATATTAATAATAATAATAATAATAATATGTAATAATAATAATAATAATAGCTGCTACAGTGGAGCCATCTTTGGTTATATCATGCAAGTAAGGTTTTATATACTGCTGCATGTTGTAACTCACGAATAATAGTAATAATAATTATAATAATTATAATAATAATAGTAAAGTAATAAAAACAATAATTATAATAATAGTAATAATAGCTGCTACAGTAGAGCCATCTTTGGTTATATCATGCAAATAAGGTGTTATATACTGCTGCACGTTGTAATCCACTGATGGCGCTGACTCTGTGGTAAAATAATAATAATATTAATAAGAATATTAATACCAATAATAACAGCCGCTACAGTGACAGTGGGGGTTGCCTTCAATAATTACCTCATGTAGTAATAATATATATACTACTACTACACGTTGTAACTGTTGTGACAGCTTTAGTCACTGTTAGCAAAATAATAATAATAGGCGGATTCATTGTTTCCTTACAGTCCTACTCCAAATTCAATGTTTCCGTATCCATTTTCCTATGCTTTCCTATCCATACTCCCTAGCCAATATACTGCGTTCGCAGGTAAGAGTTTCATCCCACTAATATTGGCTAAAGGGGGAGGTGGGTTTAGTCAGTAAGAATCTGACGCTACCAAGGGGAAATTCTTGGTGTCTTTGGAAGATTCCCACCGCCCTTAGGAAAAAAAAATAAAAATTAAGAAACTAGAGCTCAAATAAATCATAATAAAACTAAATTATAATAGAAAAAGCAAAACAAATATAATGAATCAAAAAAATAAAAACTAAACAAGCACTAAAATAAACAAATTACAAATCCTTAATATAATTAACTAAGTCTACGCTTCAACTAATATCTCAGAACAGAAACCACATGGAGAAAGAAGCATCTGATATCAGCTCAGCTGATTGGAAGACACGACAGGAGTGAGGAAATAAAAAAAAAAGCAGAAATAAATAAAATGTCAATGTAGAATGTAAGACAATTAATTTATTGAATAAAAATAAAATCAAAATAAAAAAAATATGTTTCGATTTTTATCAATTTGTATGCTTGCATCCAATTCTCCGTAAACAATAGCTGTTAGAGTAGAAGGAAGTCGTTTTATTAACCTTCCCTCAATTTGAATTGTACCCTGATTAACTAGACCTTGACATACTTCATTTCCTGATGCATCTGGAGTTAAATCAAAGGCTAGTATAAAAAATCCATTGCTAAACATAGTTTTCGGTAACTGATGACCTTTATCGTTATAATATATTCCTGTACCAGAAAAAAAAGGATGTGATACACACGACTGTGCAAATTCTCCTTTGAGAAACTTGTTTCAATTGCAGTGTTAGGAATTTGCATTGCATTTACATAAAGCATAAATTGTGAAATATCAAAATGTTTAAAATTATAGCGGTTTTTTTACCTCTTTCCAGAGTTAACCCACATTTTCTGTCTTGCAAAAAGTGATTGTATTTGTTTATTGCCCAATGAAAACATTGTCAAGTAAAATTAAAGAACCACACTTTTCATGCAGTTTTCATACGGCACAACGTCGTACATTTTGAGCAATCTCTTTACTGCGATCTTGCATAACTTCTTTTACATTTGCAGCAGATGCAATATCAGATAAAGCAGAGTTAATAACCTCCTTTTTCAAAATATCAGCGCCTGAAGTAAATAATTGTTTCAAATACATAAAAAGCCCTTCAAAAAAGCTTTCCATTACACGACCAATTTGAAAAGATACGGTTAATTATAATAAACGACCGATATTATAAGGCCCTCTACCAGATTCAATTAAATAATACTTATAGCATTTTACTCTTTCTATAATGAATAAAAATCAAATATAGTTTTGTAAAATCGCTTTTATTTATACTTTTTTAAAATGTAATACAATTTTTGTTGGAATTGAACTATTGGAAAAGTTTATTTTGTATCCATATTTATCACATAAAAGTAGTGAAATATTATTAAATGATTTCTCCAAATTACAATATTGAATATTACTGAATTCTTTTACAATATCAGTGAAAGCATTTTGTATGTTAACAGATCTTAAACACCTTACATCTTTATTACCTATTTTTTGCTGTTCAATTATATTTGTGAATATAAAAACAGATCTTAATAATGGTTTAATAATGGAAATAATTAACAGGTTTAATAATGGAAATAATTGTACACTATCTATAAAAGTTTTGAAACAGTAGTATGGATATGCCGGTTCTGGTGCAAGAGGAACCAAATTTTTAGTTCTACTAAAAAGTATGCAAAAAAAATTATTTGCATACGCTCGTCCAAAAATTATGCAAAAGAGAAAAAGCATTGTGTCTTTCATATGCTAAATTTAAAAAAGAGCTTAAGCTATAGTGCTGAATATTTTAAATTAATTTAAAAAAATTTGCGATAACATTTTATTAAGAGGCCTTTTGACTTGCCTCCACTCGTAGAAAACTTTTAATTTTTTCTATGGTCATAGCGGCATACTATTTAATATTTTTGTTTATATATTTATAATATATATGTATATTTTCATGCACATCCACTAATGCATGCCAATGCAAATATAGAATAAATAAGTAAATAATAAGTAAATAATAAAAAAACTATTAATTTTTGTTCTTGGTGTATTTCATTTTAATAGATGGTCTACTATTTAATATTTATATTTTCAATGTATATATTTTATTGGAATATACATACATATTATAATTTGAAATCCATAGTATGTTAACAGATGTTAGGTTTTGAAAAGCCAAATAGAACTTGACTTAAAAGCATTTTCAAATTTGATTATTACAATTTAAAATTTTTCTTAGAATATTTTCTATGAAACAAATGTTAAATCATAAAACCCTTTCTTGAATTTGAAAGAAACCCATCTTAACTAAGTAAAGTATTTTACACATGTTAATGTAAAATCTTTGAACTTTATTTTTTGCATCTTACCTTTAAAAATTTGTACAGGAGTTTTTAAAAATGTGCTAAAAAGACCATAACTTTGATACAGGATAACTAATACTAGATTTACATACACGTAATCTGATATGTATGTATGAGAAAATATAATAGTAAACCTACTTTAAATTCTAATAACTTTTCAGAATAATATTTAAATTTAAATTAATTTAAAGAATAAGATTGATTCCATTGACACTATAAAATAGATTGAAATACATGGAAATTATTGATACTTTAAAATAGACTATGATTGATATTCATATTAAAAACTATAAACTTACTTAACTAAACAAAAATATTATTTTGATTTCAATACTTATTAACTTAAATATAATTATTTTGAAATTAAACTTTTTAATAAAGTAAAAATATTTAATAAAAATAAAGCATGTTTGTTATATATTTATATTTATAATGTAAAGTTTAAATATACATATGTAGTTATTTATATACAACAAAGAGATCAATTTTTCTTTTCTCCTCTTTCTAATATATTAAGTTTAGCCAAATTTGTGAACCGTCGAGGGCTAACTCTTGATATTTTTTCAGATTCCCAAACACAAAACTTTCGCAATAATATCAGTATGAAATAATCTAGAATTTTTAAATAATGGTAATAGCACTGGTTATTTTTTGTAAGCCAATCAGAAAATTTGTTACAAGCGGATGTTTTTATAATATATAATTCTACGATATTTTTCTTAATAACTTAAATTTCAGGTGTTTCGTTTGTAACTGCTTTGAAAATATTTAAATGGTAAGAACAAATTTCAAAAAAATAGTTTGTGGGCACTATCATTTTTCCAAAGTTTTGAATAATTTTTGTGGAATATAAATCTTTCAGATGTGCTTTGTAACGATATTGTTTCACCCGTTTTCCTCATAATATTTTCACAATTCGCACAGTTAATTTAGAGAGTATTCTAAAAAGTACAAACCCTGCGAAATATCTAAGCTCTTCTGTAATTAAAATATCGTCTTCAATAATATTGTATTCTGGCATTTCTTAGTTTTTTTCTGGACTATTATTTTCTTCCTCTACATTTTCTTCCTGAAATTGATATCATAATTTATTGAAAACTCGGACTAGTACATCATTTATTGAAAACTCGGACTTGTACTTGTACTTTCCAATACTCTCGAAGGAGAAAACATCATTATCAGGCTGACAATTTGAATTATTTGAAAAATATGATATATTATTGCACATAATTTTGGCAAATGTATTACATAGATTATAAAGAGAAGGGTTTTTATTAAATCCAGCTTTAGCTTTAATTGCGGAAAATAAATTTTTTAATGGATCTTGATTGATTTTATATGTTAAAAAAAAACTCATCTCCAGATACTCTTTAAAAATGTCTTCAGACAAAGCTAAAGTAGCCTTAATTGTTCGCACTTATCCGTCTACCCAAAAACTCCTATTGAGATCTGCGAAACTAATCGTATTTAGCTTCTCCAAAGCATTTTCCAAAAAATCGCGAGTGACTCCTATACGTTTTAGTGGATTTCTGTAAAAATTTTTCCTAAATGGTTTTGAACTATTAAGAAAATCAAACAAGTTGTTCATAAATTCGAAGAAATTTGTCTTTGAAATTGCATTTTCTGCAGATTTTGAACTATACATGTAGGTGTATTTGTTTAATAAAAATTAAATCCAAGGTGTTTCTTTTAATATTTTAAGATTAAAGTTGTATTCCAATAAATGTTACAATTTTTATTTTATGTTTGAATTCTTTTAGATATATAATTTTTTCCAAATAAGATCTTTTAACAATAATTACTTCAATTTCTATTTCAACTTTATTCTTAATTACAGTAAATCGTAATATTAAAAAGGTTTTTTCTACAGGTAAAATTTAATTATTACTCTATTCGTCGACAGTTATAGCAAGAGTGCTCTTTTTTTATTCATTCAATTCAAATGTGTATGTCATCTGTTTAATCAAAATGGCAAGACTAGAGTGACCAGGAGGGTTAAATTTCTACATTCGGCCATCCTGATATTTTTGTCGTCACGAAAAAAGAAAGAAATAGAAATTATTAGTTACTTTATATAAAATTAAATGATTAATTTATAGCGAGAAAAAAATGTGTTTATTAATTTTCATCAATGGTTGAGTCTTCTGATCTACTTGAATCACCATCATTTAAATTTTCTATAAGTTTCCAATGTTTCATATAGTCCGCACTAGTTGTGGTTGTATGTGGGCCTTCGCCATTTTCTATTTTGGATACGGTGTATCTATCGTGTCCACCAATTTTTATAATTTTGTAGGGATCAAGATATTTGGCAGATATTTTTAATGATATTGCAAACTGCGTTCTCTTAATTGCCACGATATCACCAATTTCATATTTCTGAGCTAATTTACGTTTTTTGTTATAACTTTTCCGGTTTTCTGTTTGCACTTTTTCAATATTATTTCGCACTTCGATTCTCATTTCATCTCGTTCTTCTAAGAATATATTTTCAATTGCTTGGTCTATTATTTGGCTAATATTTCTATCTTCATTGTTTCTCATTTTAACACCAGTTAAAATTTCAAAAGGTGATCTTTCAAAATGTGATAATTGTTCGATTTGTTCTCTCGATTTGGCCATTTCCTCGTGGAATGCCGGTTGTGGTCAAAACATGTTAAATTTTTTCGTTTGCACAATAATCCAGAAACATATTGGATGTGAAAGCACTTCCCCTGTCAGAAATGATACGCTTTGGATTACCGAATACATATTTTTGTATATTCAATTTTTGGATTACTTCAGCTGCTGTTGTTGACTTAGTTGGGTAAATCTATACAAATTTTGAGAACGCATTAATTACACTAAGTATGTACCGATATTGTTTACTTGTTTCAGTCATCGGCCACAGATGGTCAATATGGTAAGTTCACATTGGATAACATTATTTGTCGATTGTATTTAGGTAACCTTCTTGTTTACCAGTTTTGTGATCACCTAATATGCATACAATACAGTTTTGTCGCACAACATCAATTTTTTCTTTTAATTTCGGTATGTGGTAATCTTTTTCAATAATATCCATTATTTGCTTCGTTCCAAAATGCCCATTCTCATGAATTACTTTTATAACTTCAGTTTGCATCATTTTGGGAATACAGAGAAGTTTTTTGCCAACACCATTTTTTTTGTATAAAATACCACGATTCAAAAAATAGTCTTCGTATGGTGTTTGTTCTAATATTTTGCTGATAAGTTTCAGGTGATTATCATTTTATTGAGCCGTTTTTACGCGCTCTAAGAAGTCGTTCGTTATAATGTAGGAAACTGGGTTTCTACTTAGAGCGGCGGCATGCTTAAGTTTATTTCCAGGTCTATGTTCTAAAACGAATTCGTAATCTTGAAGAAGTAGTGCCCATCCTGAGATTCTTGGAATTAAGTTCTTTTTTTTGCATTGTACCCTTGAATGCTGCACAATCTGTGACAATTTTGAATTTTATGCCCAACAAGTAGACGCGCGTTTTCTTTTAATGCTGATATAATCGCGAGGACCTCTAACTCGTAGCTATGATAATTTTTTTCAGTGGGTGAAGTTTTTTTTGCTGTAATAATAGACTGGATTGAAATTATTATCATCAGGTGATTTGTGCAGCAAAACGGCCCCATAACCCCACTTTGACGCATCTGTGTGGAGTTCGGTTTCAGCTTCTTGATGGTATAGTGCTAATTTTGGTTTTGTCGATAAAATTGTTTTCAGTTTCTTAAATGCGATTTTTGTTTTTCACCAAAGATAAATTTGTTTTCCTTTTTTAGCAGATCTGTTAGAGGTCTTACTATTATTGAGTACCACGTCACGAATTTTCTAAAAAATCCTGTTAGACCTAAAAAGCTCTGTACCTATTTCACAGTTGTTGGTTCAGGAAACTTTGTTACCGCTATTGTCTTAATTTCGGCTGGGCGAACAGTACCGTTTGAAATTTCAAACCCTAGATAAATAATGCTTTAACAAATGAATTTCTGCCAGTTTAAATACTTCATTTAATCTTTGTAAAGATTCATTTTCATCCTTCGCTAAGAGTACAATGTCGTCCATATAAATTAAAATTATCTCCTTGTCGAGTAGTGGTTGAAAAATTACATTGACATATCTCTGGAAAATAGTCGGTAACGTACACAAACCAAAAGGTGCTTTACAAAATTCATATTGCCCATTTGGTGTGCAAAAATATGTGAATTTTGGCTTTCTTTAGCGACAAACACATGAAAAAATCCATTTTCTAAGTCGAGCATCGAAAATAGGTTAGCTTTACTCAGCGCATTAATTTGATCTTCGATCAGTGGTAGCGGATATCTATCCCTTATAATTTGTTTGTTTAATTGGCGATAATCTATACATAGACGTTTGGTACCATCTTTTTTATTGGCTAATACAAGTGGACTAGCAAAATGATTTTATTATTTCAACTTTCAACTTTCAGCCATTCATCTATTTGCTGTTTTACAATGTTCTTTTCTAGTGGGGCGAGTTTTCTAGGATTTTGTTTAATTGGTGCTTCGTTTTTGAAAATTATTTTTAATTCGACATTTGTAAATTTTTCATTACGTGGAGTGTTATTATCTATCATGTTATTAATCTCGGCTTCATAATTTTTGTTTCCAATATTCAGTTCGTCGGATGTAATATTATAAGACTACATAGTTGAGATTTTATTTAATTTTTTAACAAAAATACCATCCTTTGTAAGTTTAATATCAGTGTTTTTTAAAACATCTCTACCAATTTAAGAAAATTCCCGGAGACAACATGTACTGTAGTTTTGTATTCTTCATCATCGATTTCTATATTGCGTTCAAATTCACCTAATGTGCACACCGCGCCATTTGAAAGACCTTGTATTTTCATCGTTGTAGAGATCAAATCTGGTGCGCCTAGTTTTACATATTCATCTGCTCTTATTAAAGTAAAATCGCTACCTGTGTCAATAATGGCAAATATATTTTTTCCATCCATTTTAATAATTTTACCGGATTCATAATTTTTATTTGCTAGTGAGCATGACCCATCTTGTGTGGGACAATTTTTTGAAGTGCCAAAATTTCTGCACTTATAACATCTAATTTCTTTTTCAGGACAGTTTGAAACTTTTGTGACCCAATTGGTCACATTTATAGCACTTAATTTTTTCACTTTTGTATGCTGGTGTACTTGAATTTCTATTTATTATTTTAAATCTATTTTGTTCACTAAAATTCTTAAAATTTGTTAATAAACTTCCTTTATATTGATTGTATGTTACTAATTTGTCTTTTACAGTTTTAATTGTTGTTGCGCCGTATAAGATGGACTTATTACTTGGTGAATCGTTAATACCATTGATAATATATTTCACTAAAGTAGGTTCATCATTCATTCTGCCTCTCACTGCAATTTCGTGAATTTTCAATATGTACTCCTGCACACTTTCATTTTTCTCTTGCTTGGTATTGTTTAATTTTCTATGTAGATCCGCTGAATTAATAATTTCTTCAAACTTCTCAATTAAAAACGGTTTTAACTGATTCCATGTCGTCAATAATAGTTCAGCTCGAATAGTCCTTTTGGCTGTTCCCGTTAGCAGTTTTTTCGTAAAAATATTTAATTCTACAATTCTGATTTTCAAACTTCTAGCCATTTCCTCTAGGTTAGAAATCCACATTCTCACATCATACTCGTCATTTTCGCTAAATTCTGGAACAACAGCCGGAAAATCGTTAAATGTGGTATTATTTCTTTGATTTTGTTTTAGTTCTTCGATTTCTTCTTTTAATGCTGCAATTTCTGTGTCTCTATCTCGTTCAAAAATTTGGTTAAAATCGATTTCATTTTCTCTAATATGTGTGCTATTTTTATTTCTCCTTCTTGCCATTTCTAAAATTAAAATTTTAAGATTATGCTTACTTTACCTAATTTCTGTGTAATCGGAATTTCCAAACTTCTGATTTCCCAATCAAATTTCTAAACTTCTGAATTATAGGTTAATTCCACATGTGGTTTTGGTTGTGCTCCCAATTTTAGGTGTATTTCTTTAATAAAAATTAAATCCAAGGTGTTTCCTTTAATATTTTAAGATTGAAGTTTTTTCCAATAAATGTTACAATTTTTATTTTATGTTTGAATTCTTTTTAGATATATAATTTTTTCCAAATAAGATCTTTTAACAATAAATACTGCAATTTCTATTTTAACTTTAATCTTAATTACAGTAAATCGTAATATTAAAAAGGTTTTTTCTACAGGCAAAATTTAATTATTACTCTATTCGTCGACAGTTATAGCAAGAGTGCTCTTTTTTTATTCATTCAATTCAAATGTGCATGTCATCTGTTTACGACATCTGTTTAATCAAAGTGGCAAGACTAGAGTGATCAGCGGGCTAAATTTCTACATGCATTCGTACTTGATGTGCAGTTTGAATGGCAGCCTTCATAGTGTTACTAAAAAGTTGTGAAGCATATAAAACTATAATTTTTTGCCAATTATTGTTGAAAATTACGGTTTATCTTTAGATACTCCCAAAAAATTAGAGCAGCTTCTATTAATAGCCTTGGCCATTTCCTATGCACTTTATATTAAAGCACAAGTGCAATAATCAATTACGCTTTTTATTTTCTCAACTAAAAGTTTACCAAAAATAGGTTTTTCTGAAGCGTAAAAACTGATTATGTATTTCCAATCCGAAAAAAGTGCTCCTAACATAAACACGCATACATATTTGGCAACTTGGTTTGTTTTTTTATCACCACAATCTTAATATTTTAAGTAGGTATAGGGGCACTTTGGCATGGGAAAAAATAAGCCCATATCGCACGACCTAGTTTTTAATAAACCATATCGCACGCCCACACAAATTAACCTATTTTTTATAATTGAATGACCTTGAGTTTTAGAGAAACCGGGAGTGTTGTGACTTGGATTCTGTTAGAAGTTGGGGTAAAACAAGTCTTTTAGAGCTCTTTGATTGTATATTATAATAGGTTAACATGAAAATAGTTAGCAAAACTATTATATGTAAATATTAAAGCACGTGTTATTTAATGTTGGTGAACTAGTTTTAAAGTGTATCTTTAAGAAATGCGTGTTTTTTTTTGTGTTGATTAACTAGTTTTACTATAGGAAGAAATACAAAATAACAATTAGCATCTTCGTTTTTTTTTTTTTTGCAGAATATCTGGTTTAGATTACTATGTAGTATTTTAAAAAGGTAGAAAAAGAAAGAGGCAAGAAAAGTTGAATGCAAATAGATTGGTATAGTATAGTATAGTAAGAACGTAGAATATATATCTACATATATATGTTGCATATAAAAAGGTTAAAAGAAATTCAAAATAGAAATTAGCGTCCACATGTACCTTTTTCTTTTTTTCGTTTGATTAAATCTGGTTTTGTTTACAATATTTGTATATTATTTAAAAGATAGAAAAAAAGGTAAAAGAATAAATTGAATTATCAAGATAAATTTATTAAGAATATATTGCATTCTTAAATTTCTGAATAGCTGGTATAGGATGGCTTGTATGTTATGAAATTAGAAGGTAACAAAAAGTAAAAACAAAAGGGTATTAATTTCTATGTAGAAAATTCTAAAACAGAAACTATGTAATCAGAAGATTTAAATTGAAATTTGTAATTATGTCATACAGATGGTAGACAAATTACGTTTTCGTTATGTATATATTAAGTTGAGTATGCTTATTTTTTCTAATTTTCATTTTAAAAATAAATTTCTCGTTTTACTTTTTTTCGTTCTAATTAAGTGATACGAAATATAATAGTACATTGCCTACTTATATTGAATCATCGATTCTAATTTTTTTTTTTTTATATGACTCTCTAAAATAGTCAAATACCTCTCACAGAGCTACAACTGATGTAAATAACATGCAAACGTTTTTTATTAAATATAAGTAATTACTTTCTCTTTATTAAACATTTTTTTTAAACATCTATTATTTATAATTAAAATATATAATCTAAATAGTTGTAAACAAATAAAAATTTAGAAGCAAAAAAAAAGTGTATGCAAGTAAAATACAGAATTTTGTTTTTTTTATTAAATTTTTTTATTTATTAATTTTATTTTTATTAGAATTTTATTGGTTAATTGCTAAATGTTTATTGCTTGTTTCATCAAGCAGTTTTCAATTTTCAGTGCTATCTCTAATTAAATTGAGATCGCCTTTTAGAATTTCCTCCCGGAATTCCTTATCTTCGAATAGGTCCAGATAGGTTTTTGGTATGAAAATTATGTAATTTTCTGTTTCAAAAACCCAAGACGGTCCATTAACTGTTGGTAATAGATTAACTTTTTTAATTGTATAGAGCGCATCTAACTCCACATCTTTTACCTTTAAAAAAGTTTTTCTTTTTATTTTTGCATTAAATGATTCCAAACATCTTTTTCTTTTTGGTTGCTCATATGATTGGTGTTGTTCGTATTGTTGTTGTTGTTGGAATTGTTGCTGGTGCTGTAATTGTTGCTGGTGCTGTGATGCTTGTTGGTGTTGAGGTTGTTGCTGATGCTGAAATTTCTTCCTCTTCGATGGAAGCACAACCTGTGTTGGTTGTGTAAAGAAAGATATGTTGTTGTCCATGCTTGATTATGTTGTTTATTTTGCTTGATTTTAAGTAAGACTATGATTTCTTCTATAAAATTCTGCAGTATTTATATTAAATAAAATTGTTAGAAATCTATCGAATTTACCAAAGCATATTAATTAAAATTTTAATTTATTGTAACTGCTTTCGGCTTCATAAATCAAACTACATTGTTGAAATATTTTCTATTTCAAAGAAAGATTCAAAAAGATAAAGGTAGTTTTAATTAGAAAAAAAAAGGAAGATATAATTTATTAAAAACACAATGTTGCAAATACTTTGTTTGAAGATAGGTGTTTACTGTAAAAACAAAATATTTGTGTTTAAACCTGAATTTATTCTATAAATTCCTTTTCGATAATTTATATCAAATGCTATTTCATGCAATATATACAATCTAACGTATATTTAATTAAAATTGAATTTATTGTAATTACTTTTTTAGAATTCATACATCTTACAAACATTGTTGCAAATATTTGCTTGAAGAAATTTTTTTTTACTCTAAAAACGAAATATTTAAATTAGTTTTGGTTAGTTTGGTCAAATAGCTGCAGCAAGCGAGTCAATACTAAAAAAATAAAAAATGTGAAAAAAATTTTATTAGAAAGATTTTTTAATCATTCACCGGAGATAGAATCACTTCCTTATAGGATTGAAAGTGATTCAGCATCAGTAGTCAAACGTTTTAACGTACGCGGAAGTAAAGTCAAGTTTATAATTAATTCAGTTCCTAATAACGTAGAACCGATTAACTGGATAAAAAACGCATTGTATAAAATAATTCAAGATGTTACAACTGATTTGCACCCTCTAGATAAGGTAGGATTAACATTCTGTGGAGAAAGCTTCCAGCAACATGGTCCTGGATTGCTAAGTTTTAGAAATGCAGGCGATCTAACATTTGCTGATGTATGGGAAATGATATCAAAAATTTTTCAAAGTAATTCTGAAGGTAACTACTAAATAAATACTTCATTATTATTTTTATTATTAATACTTTTATTTTGTTTTTATTTTACAGGTTTAAGCACAGATACATTTTGTCTTTCAGATACTTTTGTAAGGCTACCATTTGGGAGAGAAAGATCACAAAAATACTCATCATATGATGAGGAAAGCTTAAAGCGAAAGGGAATAATTTGCATTAAAAACAAAAACAATTTATGTCTACCTCAGGCCTTAATTGTGGCAATATCACAAACTAAAAATGATAAGAACTACAAACACAAAATTCGTAATGATACAGGAAAATTACAAACTTTAAAAGCTATCGAACTAACTAAAAATGCAGGAGTAAAAATTCTAAATAAAGGTTGCGGAATACAGGAACTCAAAAAGTTTCAAGAATATTTGAAAAATTATAAAATTGTTGTGTACAAATGGGGAACAAGAGGCAGAGAGGTAATATTTGAAGGAATTGGACCTGAAAAACGGCTAAATTTGTTGTTTTATAAAAATCACTACAACATAATAAAATCGCTGACTGCAACCTTTTGCGCCAGTTATTATTGTGAAGATTGCCACATTCCATACAACAACAAAAGTAATCATAGATACACAGGAACATGTCCATGCTGTCAAAATTCTGCACCATGTCTTAATAATTTAAAACAAATTTTATGCAATGATTGTAATCGTTCATTTCGAGGTCGAATGTGTTCAGATAACCATAGGGCGTCAAGTTCAAAACGCAACAGTATTTGTGACGAAGTTAAAAAATGTTTGTCTTGCTTAAAACTTTATAGAGCTGACAGAAACCATGTATGTGGTGAATACTTTTGCAAGATTTGCAGTAACTATGTTCCTGAGAATCATAAAGGTTTTATTCAACAAAACAAAAATCAACCTAAACTAAAAAATTTTATTTATATATTTTACCATTTTGAAACACAACAAGAAAAAGCTTTTGGAGAGAAGTACATAAGATATTAAACTACATGAACCAAATTTGTGTGTTTTCGAGCAAAGATGTGACGCATGTATTTCGTTGTCCTCGTTATATTTTTGTGAAACATGTAAATTTAGAAGAAGAGGAATTAAAGAGGGAAATATTATAGAGCAATTTCTGATGTACATAATGGAGATAAGAAAAGAATTCAAAACTGTCGTGGTAATAGCACATAATGGACAATCTTTTGACCATCAATTTATTTTAAATATTATATTAGAAAAAACCTCTTTAAAAACTAAACTAATTATGCGAGGTTCAAAAATTATCATGATGTTATTAGATAACATAAAATTTATAGACTCAATTAATTACTTTGCAATCAAATTATCAAAATTACCAAAGGCTTTTGATTTACAAATTGATTTGAAAAAAGGATATTTCCCGCATCTCTTTAATACAACGGAAAATAAAAATTATATTGGACCATTACCACCTGTTGAATATTATAACCCAGATACCATGAAAACTAACGAACGTGAAGTATTTCCGAAATGGTATGAAGATCACAAAAATGAAGAATTCTATATGGAAAATTATATTGTGGAATATTTTATAAATGACGTAGGAATACTAACGCAATCATGCTTAAAGTTCAGACAATTTTTTCTTAGAGAATGTAACGTTGAACCTTTTCTAGAGGCCACAACTATAGCGTCTGCTTGTAATCTTGCATTTAGACATAATTTTTTAAAACCAGATACGATTGGTTTAATACCCAAAAACGGGTATAGGTATTCAGATAACCAATCAAAGGCAGCTATTCAATGGTTGGTTTGGGAGGAGGAAAAACGGAATATTAACATTAGCCATGCTGCTAAACAAAAAGAAGCTGTCGTAGCCGGTGTAAAAGTTGATGGTTTTTGTTCAGAAACTAATCAAGTTTTTGAATTTTATGGATGTTATTATCACGGTCATCCTAACTGTTTTCCACGTAATCGTAATTCATATTTATATGATGATAAAAATGATACAATGAATGAACGATATGATAGAACTATTAGAAAATCTGATAGGTTGAAAAGATTAGATTACAATGTAATTGAAATGTGGGAATGTGATTTTTATTCTCAAATAAGTAAAAGCAAAATGAATTACTTAAATAACCATCCATTAGTACAACTTTCACCATTAAAACCTCGGGATTCTTTTTATGGTGGTCGTACAGATAATGTTTACAACTACTACAAATGTAAAAAAGGAGAAAAAATAAAATATATAGATATTTGTTCTTTATATCCATGGGTTTACAAATATGGAAAATTTCCTGTCGGCCATCCAGATGTTTATGTAGGAAACGTTAATTATACTAAACAAAATTTAAAAGATTTGAATGGACTTATAAAATGTAAAATTTTACCACCAGAAAATCTTATACATCCAGTATTACCTGTAAAACAAAACAACAAATTAATGTTTTCCTTATGTCGCACATGTAGTGAGGAAAAAAACCTAAATGAATTTTGTTTACATAATGATAACGAAAGAGCTTTACTTGGAACATGGATTATTGATGAAGTGTTAAAAGCTCTTGAATTGAAATATAAAATATTAGAAATTCATGAAATATGGAGTTACAACATATGTCAATACAATGGTGTAACAAAAACAGATGGTCTTTTCACACAAATGATGAACAAATTTTTAAAAATAAAACAACAGGCACCGGGATGGCCTAGTAACTGTATAACAAAGGAAGAGAAAGAGAAGTATATAACGGTTTTTGAAAATGAAAATGAAAATATTCAACTAGAATTTAATCAAATTGTAAATAATCAGGGACTACGATCTTTTGCAAAATTAATGCTTAATTCTTTTTGGGGTAAATTTGGACAGAGAGAAAACTTACAAAAACAATAATTATTAATCAACCTAAGGATTTATATGACATGTTAACAAATCCATCTATAGACGTTTGTAGTATTCTTCCAGTAAGTGCGGAAAACAGTATATTTAATTGGCAGTACAAAGAAGAAGCAGGTGAATCATTATCTACTGTAAATGTATGTGTTGCAGCTTACACAACTACTCAAGCTCAATTAAAATTATATAGTTATTTAGAAAAACTAAAGAATAGAGTTTTATATTATGACACTGATTCCGTAATATATATAAACAGGGGATTTTATAGGAGATATGACCGATGAACTAGAATGTTATGGTGTTGGAAGTTACATTACAGAATTTGTAAGTGGAGGCCCTAAAAACTATGCATATAAAGTTCGCAGTACGAAAGACAATGAAGAAAAACTAGTTTGTAAAGTTAAAGGAATTTGTTTAAACTATACAGCCTCCCAAAAAATTAATTTTAATACAATTAAAGAAGCGGTGCTAAATGTGAAGGAAGACAACGATATATACATACTTTCTCAAAATATTCGACGTAATAAAGAGCATAAAGTTATCACAGTTCCTGAAATAAAAAAATATCAAACTAGGTTAGAAAAACGTAAATTTATGGATTTTGGTACTTCATTTCCCTATAGATATAAAAGATCTAATGTTAATAATTAATTAGAAATATAATGTTTAAATTTTTATTTAAAAATTTTAGTATAAATAGCACAAATAAATATCAAATATGTTCAAATTTATTAAATACTATTTTTTTTTATTAATCCAAGTATTATGATCATCTTTGAACCCTAACCATTTAACAAAAACTTTATTACCTTGTTTTTTAATAATTGTTTCTATCAGGTAAGAATTTGGATATTTAACAGGAGTGAGTTCCTCTTTGTAGAAACCACCTGAAATAGGATTATTTTTATAATCTGATAATTGATATGTAACTGGATAGGTATTATTGATCTTATCAATTTTAAATATTTCAGCTGACCAATTTGGTTGATAGCCTTTTTCGAAGTGACCTTTATATTTACTTATTCTTACATATTCACCAACCTTATATTTACTTTTTTGAAAAATTTTAGGTTGCATATATATATTTTTCAATATATTTCTTTCATTTTTTCGCGATATATATTTCTTTCATTTTTTTATTGATTGCAGAATAGATAACCATTTATAATTTCCATTTAGACTAAATTTTTTCCACATAGAATTTTTCATTGTACGATTAAATCGTTCAACAATAGATGCTTTTAATTCACTGTATGTATGATAGTGATTGATTACTTTTTCTCTCATATAGTTTTGGAATTGTGAATTAAAAAACTCTTTGCCTTGATCAGAGTGAATATTTTTGGGTATAACTTTAGCGCGCTCAAAAATTGATTTCAGGGCATTTAAAACATTTTCAGCATTCTTTGTTTTTACAGGTTCAGCATATGCGTATTTAGAAAATATATCTATGGCAGTTAACATATATTTAAAGCCATTATTAAACTTTGCGTATGGTATCATTTCAACTAAATCAATTTGCCAAGTATCATTTAAACCTCTTTGTAAGAATTTCCTTCTAGGATATCTACGCCTTGCTGGTCTATGAATTTCCATTACAATTTGAGCTTTTGACATTATACCATTTAATTAACTTTTCTAATTCTTTGTTATATTTTTCTACAAAATAGCATTCACAAGTGTCAGGCCCTGACGTACAACTATTATAAGCCCAAGGACAGCAAATAAAATGTGTACCATATTTTGAACTGTACTGTTCTTTACCAACAAATTTTTCTAAATAATTGTATAAATTTGAAATATTAGTTTTGTGTTCATCTAATAATGCAAATGAGTATTTTTCTAAGAAATCTTTCACATCCATTCTTAAAATAAATACCAATAAAGATAATGCATTCTTTTTATACCTTTTCAAAATTTGAATTTTTATTCAGTCAGTTGTCAGTTCTAATCTTAGTAACACTGCAAATTAATAAAAAAAAATACTTAATTTTCTCAAAAAGTCTGGTTATTCAACATTTTAACATTTCAAATGGACAGTAATTTTGTAGAAAGAGGGCAAGTTTCTGAATCTTTGGACAATGATAAGGAGAATTTGCAACCAACCACATTATATCCGTATTATTGTAGATGTTTAATATTATTTTTTACTTTTTTGTTTATTTATTGTGTTGTTTTTGCTATTGCCATATTTTATTGTAATTGTAAAAACAAAAGTAAATAAAGTTTATTTAAAATTTTTTATTATAAATTTATTTTACAGATTTATATTTAAATATTTATCTATTAATTCTTTTAATAAAAATGGAATGTCAAAAAATAATCTAGAATAATTACATTGAACATTAAACCGGTTTAATGGAATGTATATTTCATCTTTTAATATAGTTTGCTGGTTTTCCACACACGTTCTAATATATTTTCTTACGTATTCTTTTACACATCCTTCAGCATTTTTGTTGTAAACCATTACTAAGTGGATAAAATTAAATAGATTACGAAATTTATCAATTTCCTCATCTTTTAGTACAAATGACCGTGGTTTTCCAGCTTTTATACCAAATTGTAAGCAGGAAACTTTATTTTTAGGATGTAGATGATATTGCTGATAATTTATAATAATTCCAACCAATCTTCATAATTAATAAACATTAAATTTTTCCCAATGTGGTGTAATGAAATTGTTGCTTCTATTAATTCTGTATGAAAACCAACAACAATTTTTACCGTATGTGCTTCGTTTAAAAAGTAGGTATAGGCCAATAACATATTGTATATGATACTATTCCTCTCAGAGTTGTTTTAAAATGAGTTAAAAAACCGCAATATTTTATATTTTTTGTTTAGAAACACAGCTCTGAATATACTTTTTCCCAAATATGCTGTTATAAAGTTTAAAATTAGATTATCATTATGGATATAACTAACACTACTAAATTGTGTTAAAAATTTATTCATACTTATATTATTACACTTACACCAAGCGTAAACACAACAATATTGTCCACATACATCTGAAAAGTTACTTTGTAATTGTCTATCATTAAATATTATGCATTGGTTTTTTAAATAATTAAGAATTTCTGGTTTATCTGGTGTGCCACCGTAAGAATCAAAATATTCTATACAACCATCTTTTGGAATAAAAATAACTAACCAATGTGTTCCAGGATCTTTGGCTTTATCAGTGTTTACAATCATGAATGTTAGCCTTTTAACTATATTAGGTGATTTATCCAAAGCAAAAACTCCTTTCAAAAATTTGTTTGTGTATTTGTTACATCATATTAGTTAATTCTAAAGTATTCATGAATCAAATTTACTTAAATCATACACTTTACTTATTTCGTTAGTGTAATTTATTAAGAAATCTTTTTTTATTTTTTCATTTGTTATAATAATATCATATTTCTCCAATATCTGTCTAAGATCCTTATTTATTTTATTATTGTGAACAGTTCCAAAAGTATAATTTGCAAGATGATAATTTAAAAGTTCTTTTGTTAGAAATTTGTATGTAAACTCTTTTATCAATTTTTTACAAGATTCTTTAATTCCAAGTAAGCAAATATCTTTCGCGAATAAGTTGTTTTTATCATCACAACAAAATGTTACATCTACAAGTGCACAGGTTAATGACATCTTAAGAAATACTCAAATTCAAATCTTAAGTAATCTATTTATAGATTTGTGAACACATTTCGATTTTTATCAATTTGTAAACTTGCATCAACTATAGCAGATAGAGTTGATGGAAGCGGTTTTGATAGCCTTGCTTCAATTCGAACAGTGCCTTGATTAAGTAATCCATGACACACTTCATTTCCTGATGCATCTGGAGTTAAATCAAAAGCTAATGTCAAGAATCCATTACTAAACATAGATTTTGTTATCTGATGACAAAATTATGATTATGATATATGCCTGTACCAGAAAATAGCGTATGATATGCACGTGTATAACAATTATTTTCTTCCGTAAAACTGATTTCAATTATTGTATTAGGTATTTGTACTCCATTTACATATAACATGAATTGAGAAATATCAAAATGTTTAAAATTAAATGGATTTTTTGATCTTTTTCCAGAGTAACCGGCATTCTTTGTCATAATAAATAATATCGTGTTTGGTAACTGCCCAATAAATACATTATCAAGCGAAATAGTTGTACTATTAGAAGGAATCGTAAAACTTTTTACTTCTACCCGTTTATAATTATATTTGACGTTCGACTTCTCTATAACAGCATTATGTGCTAATAATACACTAGAATTAATAGTTGCATGTCTCATAAACAATGTTGCTTCTACAATTTTTAATTGAGATTCATCAGAATCATCTCCGAAAATGAAAAAAATCTGGTTTTTCTAATGTTAAACCTATTCTAACATCAACATTATTTATCAGAAGAGTTGGCTGATTGAACACATCTACATGTAATTTGTCCATAAGCTCTACAACATTGCTATTTTGGTAAGCTTTTTGGCGCTCCTTTGAACTAACATTGTCAAATTTTGCTATATTTTGTTTATCCAGATTCCAACCGGCACATTCCAAATGTGTTGTTGCTGCATCTGTACCATAATTTAATAATGATTCAATGTAAGCTCTGTAGTGGTAATTACCGTCTGAGGGGGTTATATTTTTACCATTTAACTGTACATTACACTGTTTTATTAGAGAGTGAAGAAGATTATTAACAACACTTGGTTGTGCTATTAGTCTTCCAACAGTTCCTTTATCATTATTCCAATGAGTTCCATTTTTTTTAAAATTTGTACTTTTAATCGTAAATATACAGAAGATAAATCTCTATATGTATCACTATGACCTAATGATAGAAATTCCATTGTTGACGGATTGTCTAGGGAAGCAATTGGATTGCAAGAAACCTCCTCAGATCGTAGAATACTGGATTGAATAGGTTGAGTTTTAAAAATATCTAATTCAGATTTCATACATTCCACCATGATTAGTTAAAAATATCTTTTAGTTTCTTTTTCTTATTAACTTTACCCCGTTTTGACATAGAATAATTTGAATTGCTAATGTTAAGTCTTTTTATAGTTTTCCTTTTTCTTTTACCAGATCCATACATTTCATTAAGCTTCCTAACAGCTCCGCGTCTTACATTTTTCATAATTTCTTTACCTCTATCATGAACAACTTCCTTTACATTTGCCCCTGATGCAATATCAGATAAAGCGCTAATACCAGAGTTAATGACCTCTTTTTTAAATATATTAGCACCTGAAGCAAATGCAGGTTTCAAATACTTAAAAAGACCTCCAAAAAAACTTCCTAATCTGCGACCTTTTTGGTAGAATGCAATAAAGGCCCAATGTGATCAAGACCTCTTCCGGATTGTACTAAATAATATCTGTAATACACTTTCTCCATTACGTTTAAAATAAAATTAATATTAAAATTTACAAACTGACATTTATTTATACTTTTTTAAAATGTAATACAATTTTGGTAGGAATACTACTATCACTAAAATTTATTTTATAACCATATTTATCACATAAGAGCATTGAAATACTATCAAATGATTTTTCAACATTACAATATTGAATTATGTTAAATTCTTTTACTGTGTTAGTAAAAGCATTTTCTGTATTAACAGTTCTTAAACATCTTACATTTTTACCACCTATATTTTGTGGTTCAATAATATCAATGTTATATAAAAAACATATCTGGTTTCTCTACAGGAATTAAATTCATGCTATCAATAAACAATTTAAAAACTTCAAATACACGAGGTTTATATTTTTTAGGGTCAGTTAATTTTACGAAAGCTTGGTTAAAACATGTTTTTAAAAGTCCATCTAAGCTGTAAGTGAAATTTGTTCTTAATTTGATGTTAACTTTTGGCTTACTTAAACAGATAGTAGTGTATAATAAAGTTTTTGGAAACTCCTCACTTTGTTTGGTATTACATAGTTTATATCGTCATTTATAAAGTTAAAAATACCCCAAATTAGTTGACGTAAAACTTCTTTTCTTGAAAATCCTAATAATGGTCGAATATTTTGAATTAAAGTAGGAAGTAACAGAACCTTCCAATCGCATATCATTTGATCGTTACTATATGGTATATAAGTAGTCCCAACACCAATACGGTTTGTCTGCATACCAGTGATATATATTTGAGTACTTTTTTCCCATTACTCACCATAGACATTTGGAATAAAATCATTAGCATATATTTCAGATACACCAACTTTCCAATTAGAATCGATCATATATTTATCCATTTTATTCGTAAAAGTTGATAATGTGTTTTCGGGGTAAAAATTGATAGATGAATTACTGAGTAATGTGACGTAAAATTCATCATTTACTTGTACGTTGTCCATGAACTTGTAGATTTATTTTTACGAATTGGAAAATTAAGTTGTGTTTGAGTATCACCTGCTTTCGCTTATCGCAATAAACGTTTTGGAGATCTATTTATAGTTTTTTCCTTTTTCGTTGGTGGACTTGAACTATCTAATGGAACTGTTATTATATCACCAGTATCTGTTTCAAATATTTGAACATTTTTACTCCTAATTGATTTTCGTTTTCTTAACCGTTCTCCCGCTGTTGCAGCAGACATTGCTTTTGATAAAACATTTTCTTCGTCTTCAAACACATTATCAGGGGTATCCTCATATATTTCTTCCTCAGGGAATTGCATTTTAATGTCTCTATATTTAACAGAATCTGATTGTAGCTTTGCATCTTTAAGAAATGGTTTTACACGTGTTTGAGTACTTTTTGATTCCATTAGTATCGTTTTTCCTTTTTCTCTGTTTTGTGGAAGAGTTCTGCTCTGATTTTGTTTTTTAAACAAGTTTTGCCGTAAAAAATACCATTTCTGGATATCAGTCAAATGCTTATTTAACATAATTTTTTTTATATTTTTATCCAACTGGTAGAATGAGATTTCAAAGGTGAATAAAGATCATTAAACCCATCATATCTACAATTTTAAGTAGTAGTCATCGTAAAAACATATTTAAAAAGAGATTTTTGTAATACTCTAAAAATAAAATGCACTTTATATTTTGTACATTAAAGTTAATAAAGTTTGAATTTCTTTTTAACCTTTTTATATGCAACATATATATGTAGATATATATTCTACGTTCTTACTATACTATACTATACCAATCTATTTGCATTCAACTTTTCTTGCCTCTTTCTTTTTCTACCTTTTTAAAATACTACATAGTAATATAAACAGATATTCCGCTAAAAAAAAAAATGAAGATGCTAATTGTTATTTTGTATTTCTTCCTATAGTAAAACTAGTTAACCAACACAAAAAAAAAAATTAGAATAGATGATTGAATATAAGTAGGCAATGTACTGTTATATTTCGTATCACCTAATTAGAACGAAAAAAAGTAAAACGATAAATTAATTTTTAAAATGAAAATTAGAAAAAATAAGCATATACAACTCAACTTAATACATAACGAAAACGTAATTTCTTTACCATCTGTATGACATAATTACAAATTTCAATTTAAATCTTCTGATTACATAGTTTCTATTTTAGAATTTTCTACATAGAAATTAATACCCTTTTGATTTTCCTTTTTGTTTTGACTTTCTAATTTCATAACATACAAGCCATCCTATACCAGCTATTCAGAAATTTAAGAATGCAATATATTCTTAATAAATTTATCTTGATAATTCAATTTATTCTTTTACCTTTTTTTCTATCTTTTAAATAATACACAAATATTGTAAACAAAACCAGATTTAATCAAACGAAAAAGAGAAAAAGGTACATGTGGACGCTAATTTCTATTTTGAATTTCTTTTTAACCTTTTTATATGCAACATATATATGTAGATATATATTCTACGTTCTTACTATACTATACTATACCAATCTATTTGCATTCAACTTTTCTTGCCTCTTTCTTTTTCTACCTCTTTAAAATACTACATAGTAATCTAAACCAGATATTCTGCAAAAAAAAAAAAACGAAGATGCTAATTGTTATTTTGTATTTCTTCCTATAGTAAAACTAGTTAATCAACACAAAAAAAAAACACGCATTCCTTAAAGATACACTTTAAAACTAGTTCACCAACATTAAATAACACGTGCTTTAATATTTACATATAATAGTTTTGCTAACTATTTTCATGTTGACCTATTATAATATACAATCAAAGAGCTCTAAAAGACTTGTTTTACCCCAACTTCTAACAGAATCCAGTTCACAACACTTCCGGTTTCTCTAAAACTCAAGGTAATTCAAATATAGGTTAATTTGCGTGGGCGTGCGATATGGTTTATTAAAAACTAGGTCGTGCGATATGGGCTTATTTTTTCCCATGCCAAAGTGCCCCTATACCTACTATTCTACAATTAAATCGTGATTTTTGCAATAAAACAGCGTTTGTTGTATCGCAATTTCATCCAAAACTAACACTATCTCGCTTTTTGCCGGCGATAGATTCGATGAAAGAGATATTAAAATGTCAATATCAATGATACCTGTTGTAAGATTTTTAACTGGCTGTGACCGATTCAAAGTTCTTAAACAAGATAAAAATAAATTTAAATTATTTTTTTAAATATTTATAAAATGAAGGCGATTTATAGATCATGTCAAGAGCTAATTTTTTTTTCCTCCAACATAATTTCTTGGATTTTGGATGTAATATCATTTTACTGAATATTTTGGCATTATTATTTACCCCCTTTAAACCATCAAAAAAAAAGATAATGAACATTTCCTTTGTCTCACTTGCTGCAATCCTCTTTTTGCAGATGATACAAGATGCGCTTTCTTCATTTTGTTTATTTTGTTACTTGCTCTAAGTTTCTTGTATTTCTCTAGGAGTTTCGAATATTTTGACGTAAAGCTTTAAATTATATTGCGACTTCAAACGAAAGTTCCAGTTTACATCTGAGAATGTTTCTTCCATCTCTAAGCCATTCCATAGAAAAACTGCGGGTTCGTAAATAGTTAATTCACTAGAAGTTAAATCCTCATTTTTTTTTGAAATATTTGAATACGTTTTTCCGTTGAATAGAAGGGTAATATGATCAAACGTATTATCTGTGTTATTTTCAATTAAATTTAAAGTAGGTATTACTCACTTTTGTAATGTTTTTTCTCTATATCTGAAGTTAAAATGATGACTACAAACATAAACATTTTTTGTTTTCGGCGCATTATTTAATTTAAAAACCGAAATCCATTCATTCTAAACCTGTAAAATTTTAACAAAGGATTGTCCCTTTTCTTTTTCCCACAAGATGGAATCAAGCAACTTGCTTCCCCAAACCTTTTTGCGATCCATAATATCTTAATTGAAATCGTAATATTAAACGAATTATGAAACCAATTCATTTTTTGTACTCGTAAAGACATAGATATGTGCATACATACATTGGTACTTAGCAATTAGAAAAGTATTTTTATAAATTTGATTTATTGATTGAAATGCTTTATTTAGTTATCGAATTTTATTATTTTACATCAAGTTTACATGAGTAATTTGAGTCCTCCTACCCTTATGCAAATAAATTAGTAGGGGGAAAATATGAAAAGTTTTTAAAGTTTGGTTAGAAAGTTTTTAAAATTTTAAAATTATTTTGTATACATTTAATAAAAGCGGTTTAAATAAAACGGTAAAATTATATTGTTAATAATATAAGCCGTGATCATGAAATACAAATTGAAAACGTGATCTAGTTCAAGTTACAAGTAAAAAAAATTAATAAAACCAGGGTTTAAAAAGTTGTTTTTTAATATTAAATAACAGCATTGCATTTCTTACATTCTTACATTCATTTCTTCATTTCAAATTATTTTTTCATTAAATAATATCTTGTTTATTTATCCATGAATCATGTTTTTTATCAAGCCACCTAACCAAAACTTGATTTAATTTTTTTCTTATTATTTTCTCTACAAGGTAAACATTAGGAAGTTGTAAGAACAGATGTAAGTTCAGGTTCGTAAAAACTGCCTTTTATTGGTTTTTGTGTGTAATCAAGTAAATTGTATGTTATTAGATCAGTTCTTTTTATTTTTGCTCTTGTATAAATTTTTGTTAACCAATTAGGTTGATAACCTTTTGCAAATATACCTTTAAATTTACTTATACGAACAAAATCTACAACTTTGTATTTTACTTTTCGGAATACTTTTAATTTATTTTAGACAGTTTCTAACAGCAATTTCTCATTTTTCTTTGTAACCTTTTCAAGTGCAAGTTTAATTGTATGATGATATGTTGAGTTATATTTTTCTATTAGCGATGGCAGAATAGTTAACCATTTATATGTGCCTTGTAAACTAAATTGTTTCCACATCGTGTTTTTTAGGGTACGATTAAAACGTTCTACAATCGACGCTTTTAGTTCTGAATATGAATGATAATGGTTAATTTTATTTTTCCTCATTAGAATTTAAAATTTTTTGTTGAAAAATTCCGTACCTTGATCAGATTATAAATCTTTTGGTTTTTACCAGCACGCTTAAAAATATTTTTCATTGCCGTTAAAACATTATCAGCGCTTTTGTTTTTAACCGGTTCAGCATACATAAATTTGGAATATGTATCAATAACTGTTAATAAATATTTATATCCTTTATTGAATTTTGCATATGGAATCATTTCAACCAAATGAATTTGCCAAATATCATTTAAACCCATTTTGAATAAATTTTCTTCGTGTAAATTTTCTTCTAGCACCTTTATGAATTTCTGACACAACTTGGAAGCTTGACATTATTCTCGTACCATTTAATTATATTCTCCAAAGTGATTCTTTAATTTTCTATTGTATGAAAATTAAAGAATCACTTAATTAAATTAAAGTATTGTATTCACATGTGTCTGGTCCAGTTTTAATGTGTTTAAATATATGTATATTTTAAACAATTTTTAATGTGTTTAAATATATGTGATATTAGTTTCTTATGATCATCTAATAAGACGGAGGAATATGTATTTAAGAACTCCTCTACTTCCATAATTCAAAATGAATGTGCCAAGAATATGTTCGTTGCTTTTATATTAACTTTCAATTTTATTTTAAATTCAGTTTCTTATCAGACATAGATCAAATATGATTAATTTTATTCATCCATTTACAATCATGATAGCAGGACCATCTGGATGTGGAAAAACAACATTTGTGTGTAATTTAATTGAAAATATTAACAGATTGATTTACCCGAAAATTAAAACAATAAAATGGTGTAACCCAGAAATTTCTGCTATTCCGAACAATATAGATTTTCCTGATATAGATTTTTCTACCAGTATTCCGAAGGAGTTTAATGGGAATGAAAATAAACCAATTTAATTGTTTTAGACGACTCAAACAAAATTCTTTTCTAAACGAAATGCATATACAGAAACTGAATTACTTAAATACAAATTAACATCAACACAGACCAATTTTGTACCTTTAGTTACTGATGATGTGTTTGAATATGACCCTAAAAATGAATATTCAGATATGAATATCGATTTAACACATGACGATTTGGAAGATGACAATTCATTTAAAAAATTAGCTCAAACTGAAATGTTGAAAGATGAAAAATTAGTGGAAGGACCATCTCTAAGCTCTGACTATCGAATGTTTGAAACACTGAGTGGTGATGTAATTACCGTTGCTGTACCATCTCTTGAAAAGAAGAAGATACTGGATCGGCCGGTAGTACAATATCCTCAACCATACTTTCACAGTTTCCTGAAACAAAAAAAATAAAACTAAAACCATTACTAAGAAGTCCAAAACCAAGAACTTCGTCAACACCGGAATGGACAACATATTAATAGTACAACATTATATGTTTTAGAAGAAGTTAACAAAGATGGATGGTCAAGATGACTTCTATGTAACATTGTTTAGTAATGATAATCTAAAACTATTTCCAGACAACACTTTAGCTTCATTCGAAAATAAATTACCTATTCAATTTGATTTAAGAAATGGAAATTGGAATGTTGGTCTTTCAGAAATATATCTGAACGATTTCCTACAAACAGAAGAATTTAACAAAAAGAAATGTGCTTTTACAATTATTGGGCAATATAATGTTTACATAAGAAACATTAAAAACCTCTTGATAAAATCAAAGTACCAATTCTATAGGTTACACATATTATTCATTTGATAATTCGGAATTACATTTGGATGATTTGAAATTTAATTTTTTATCAAAACTTGTTAAATATAACTCCTAATCCGGGATTAACTCGCAACCAAGTTGTCAATCAACAGAAAAAAAATATAAACAATTTCAAACAAAATTATCTGAAGTATTCAAATTAGCTGTTGCTAATAATAAAGATGAATTGAATGGAATGGTGATGATTTATTCAGATATAGTTGAATCATCTGTTTTTGTAAGTAACAAAGTGGTTGCATTGAGAGCTATCAACTTAGAAAATTGTAGAATACCTACAAATATTGAATTTGAAAATGTCCATTACATACCTATAACAAAAAATTGTTTTGAAACGATAGCGATTAAAATTTGCAATCAATACGGTGATGGAATAAATTTTGTTTCCAGTTACTATCCAACAAAAATTGTAGTACATTTTAAAAAGCATTGATTGAGTCCAATTGAAACAATATAAATACTACTACTCAAATAGGATATCCTGTCAAATATAGAAAGAGCTTACGTGAGAGTTTATTCCTCTCAAGTAGGTGGAGGAATCCACGATATTGGTCCTTTATTACAATTTTATCCAGCTAAACAAAAAGTCGTGGTTTTGGAAATATATTCCGAAGTTTAATTCATTACTTAAAGCCAGCTTTTACATCAGGTTGGTACTGGTAATGATATATTGGTTGGTACTGGTTGACTGGTAATGATATATCATCTGGTGCAAGCATAAAAGAAGCTGTATTGATCAAAGCAAAGGCGGCATAAAAAATTTACGAAAATTAGTAGTTAACCAACTGCATTCGATGTATGGTGGAAGACAGACAGCTATAAAAAGACGAGCAATTTCTAAAAAGACACATTTGATGTCGAAAAAACGACGAAAAAAGCAAAGTAAAACCTCTGATATATTCAATTAAAAACGGAATGTATGAAATTTGAACTTTTCATCATTATTACATCATTACCCGTACAAACAAGTATCTTGCGTTCAGAAGAGGTACCATACAATCCTTTAGCTTCTTTAGAGGCATCACCGTCAACTATTGAATTTGTTTCACTTGGAAATGGTGATACATATCGAGATTTATCCTCAACCTACATCAAATTTAAAGTTCAAATATTAAAAAAAGATGGATCAATTTGGTGTGCAAACGATAAAATAGGAACATTGTAATTTATTTTACTCTTTAATTAAACAATGTAATTTAACTCTAAATGGAAAAAACATCTTTCCTTCAGACTCCTTATACCATTATAAAGCATACTTAACTACTTTACTAAATTATGGTATAAATTCCAGTCAAACACATCTGCAAGCATCTGGTTGGGAATTGGTTAAACCAAATGTAAATGATTTTAACAAATCTGGTTCTAAATCAAGACAAAAATCATACAATAATTCTACAATAGTAGAATTAATAGGTAAATTACATGTAGATTTCTTCAATACTTCTAAATTACTTTTAAATAATGTTGACATTTGAATTGCTTTAGAATTAGAGAAACAAGATTTTTTTATTTTCTTCAACGATGCCGATGAAAGCTATTTAAAAATTCTCGAAGCTATATTATACATGATAGCACAAAATACTGTATTGGAAAAGGCAGACAACTTTATTATATTGAAGGCTGACGAAAATATTTTTATACGAGAAGTGAAATCAAAACATTTACAATTCCAGCTAACACTTCCAACATATCATTGGATAATATATTTATAGGACAAATAGCAAAAGCTCTAGTATTTTGTATTGTTAATAATGAAAATTTCAATGGTAAAAGATCAAAACATTCATACCATTTCGATCATAGAAATCTCACACAATTTCAATTATATGTGAATGGCGTGCCTACACCAAACTCTGCAATTGAAACATATTTTTCATTGAATAATCTTTGCAATTCTCGTGCATATTTCGGGGAACAGGTATACATCTTTCTGATAGAGGACATCAAATTTCAAAAGTACTATTTTCAAAAGGTTGTACAATATTAGCTTTTGATTTATCAGCAGACGGCTCGGGAACAGATACATGTCAGAGTTTATTAAACCAGGGAGTAGTAAAGATTGGAGCAAGATTCAGTTCTTCATTAACTTCAACATTAACATGCATTGTGTTTGCAGAATTGGATGTTAATATCGAAATTGATAAAAAATACTTGAAAATGGCATGTGCTCTAGTAGATTTGTAGATTCGTATTGTTTGTTTGAGATTCGTTTTGTACGGACGATAACAATACAATATTTGTAAAAAATCTTGCTGTGGTTGGAAAAAATGAAAAATGTAAAACTATTTCAAAAGCATTAAAGTATAAATTCCCAACCAGTGATTTAAAAAGAACAGACATTAAGAATTACTCTTTTGGGCATATGGATAACGACAAAACAACTATTTAATTTAATAAATTTATTGGAAAAATTCGATATAGTGTTGACAAATGGAAAACTTAAAGTTGAATTTTTAACAGCATACATAAATGGAAATACTCGACTAATTGATATTTCTCATTTACAAAACAATAATGAATAGACACTCACTTCAGATAGAGAAAGTGCTGAAATGTAATAGTGCGACAAGAAAGCTATTTAAAGGTGTTTTTGCTGTTGATCAAATACCGAAAAATATTTCAAAATCTGGTATTTTAGTAATAAATACCGACACTTCTGTTAAAAAAGGAACACATTCGCTAGCAATTTTTGTATCAGTTCAAGGCTGTGTAGAATATTTTGATTCATTTGGGAATCCACGATTCTACAGTGAGATTGTGAAATTTCTACAAAATCAATCACAATGTTTTATTTTCAACAATAAACGTTTACAAAGTGACTTTACATCAGTCTGTGGCCAATATTATTGTGTATATTTATGGATGCGATGTAACTTCAAGAGCATGAAACATTTTATCAATTTATTCAATACATCATCCCCACTTAAAAACGATAAAAAAAAACAAAGAATGTTTCAAAGAATTTAAAAACAAAAAAATAAAAAATCTAAGAAAACTATTTCAAACTAGTATAAATATATATATATTCCATCAGTTTAAAAAAAAGAAATTGGAGTCAACATCAAATATTGAAAAATTTAAAAATAAAGCAAAGGCATCAGCAACAACTTCAACAACACAACAAAACAGCAACGAATCACAACAAAATCTCTTATTAAGTTACATTTATTATTTGGATAAAAACAAACAACAAAAATACAAATTGGATTTAACGTTGGAAATTTCGCTGCTACAATAATTTTAAAACGTAATCGTAAAGTCATTAGAGAAATGAATTACTTGGAGTGGCGTACATTTTATCAAGATTTTACAAGCAACCAACTCCCGAGTATACCCGATTTTGTCTTATGTTAGACTTTATTCAAGCAGTGATGTCATATAACAATGGAGCTGAAATGAATGTACGAGAATATGTATTAAAATATTTTGAGAGATGTATTGAAAAGAATAAGCTGAAACTGGAATAAGAAGATTTCTATATTCCTATGAATTTACATATAGCTCAATGCAACTATTCCCGGCTCTTTTATGAAATACCATTATTTATGTCTGAAAAAATATATTGGTCAACCATAAATAAAACAAATTTTTATTATTATCTTTTATTAAAAACATATATAAATCCATACAATTTTTTACAGCACATCTTTGCAAATTTTCCATATTATGATGGTGGGGGCAAATTTTTTTTAAGACCTTTTACATAAACGATATCGAATGATGTTAAATGTTTCTCTAAGATATTTTTTAATTGTAAATATTTTATAAAACCAACATTCCAGTTCAACATATTAATTTTCTTTTTGTTGTTTAGCATCAAAATTTAACTCTTCGAATGAATATGGTGCTTTAAACATAAATAGTATTGGTACAAGAGAACCATCAGATATCATAGAAAATTCTTTCAAAAAATATTCTCTATTATTTGCAATAACAAATTGTAAATCAACTATAGCCCTCCTGCTGCTGCTGCTGCTGTTGTTGTTGCTGTTGCTGTTCTTTATATTCTTTACTATATATTAAAATAAACCAATAGTGTAACATCAGCAGCAGCGGCATCAGCATTTTATTTATAATTTTGATTTCAGCAACCATTTGGTGGGGGGGATACCTAAAGATTATACAGAATGGAAAAATTATTCAAATCTCCCACTTCATCGGATCTTCTTAGACCGTTTCAAAAAAAAAAAAATCTGACCTCATCCGCTTGACTATGGAGAAAACTTGTTGTCTCACTCTCTCTCGCAGATTGTTATTATTTTTTTGTTTTTCTTAATGTTTAATTTTAACAAATATTTTCTTTTTTTATTGTAAATCAACGCTAAAGTCTGGCAGTTTACCCATGCATGGCGTTGACTCCCGTCACAGCCCCTCCGACCGCTCGGACACTCGGGCGCTAGATCCCAAGACCCGGGAACGTTGTCGGAGCCTGTCTTCCGGAAGTCTGTTACCGGAACCGGTCCTCCGGAAGTCCGTTGCCAGGATCGGGCCTCCGGAAGTCTGTTTCTAGAACCGGTCTTCCGGAAGTCCGATGTCGGAGCTTGTCCTGTAGAAATGAGACGTTGATGCCAATGGGTAGCGATAGAGGGTAAATAAAAAAACTAAACAAAATTACTAATATACATTTTTATTTTAATAATTTTTCTTGAGAATTTATATCTACAGCAGGAATAAGGTCAAACCAATGCCACATTCCATCTGTCCTTGTCACGTCCCGAAAATTTAGAATAAAAATAAGTACTATTTAATTCGGCCAATTCTGACTGAGTTGTCATCGTTTTAGAGAATCGCTCTGGCATGAAAAATATAGTGATTTGCTTGCTGAAGGGATCTTGCAGTTCACACAGTAACACTGTTTGTCCTCTTTTCGTATCTAAAAATCTCCATTATATTATAATATTATAACAACATCTCATACATTTTATCTTTCACCAAAAAATCAATGTTTCGGTATTCTGTTAATTTTCACCTTTACCCAACGAAATTAAGTTCTCAATAAAAGTCTGCGAAATTATATACATATATATAAATAGATATAGAAAATAATATAGAATTAATTTAAGAATAAGAAAAAAAAAATCGTACCATTTTCATATTGTAATTTGTTCTTGTTTTTTTTTTTTGTGGTATATTTCAATATACCAAACTGATTTATTTTGAAATAAGTTAATTAACATCAATTTATATACATTTCTAAAATATTATAGAACAAGGAAAACACTATGTTTACCTACTATGTTTTTAATATGACATAATATCATTCAATTTTTTTTTTATCCAATATCAATTTATTTATAATTATAATCAACACACATCTAACCACAAATATTACATATCAAATATTTATGAATTTATTATCCTGTTGCAACTGTCAATGTATAAATTAGTTGTTATTAAAATAAAATATAAAATGTAATGTAAACGTCATTGAAAGACATCATAAAAAAAAAAAACATTGATTTGACTATTTACATATTAGATTGTTGCACACTCATTTGACTCATTAAAGAAATAACTCATTAAATTAACATACTTAAAACTTTTAACACACACACACAGATAACACATTTTTTTATTTAATACATTTTTTTTTCTAATATGATGCAACATTGATTAGTATTTATTATTATTATTTTATAATTTAACAGAGTATTTCTACTAAATAAAGCATAAATTATAAATTTGCCAAGTTGTTGTTGTTTCATTAATTTATATTGATTATTGATTTTGTGGAAAACGAAACTACCCAAAAAAAAAAAATTATTAAGAATAATCTTTG
Source organism: Poecilobothrus nobilitatus (assembly GCA_947095535.1). Lineage (NCBI taxonomy): Eukaryota > Metazoa > Arthropoda > Insecta > Diptera > Dolichopodidae > Poecilobothrus > Poecilobothrus nobilitatus. The sequence continues at coordinate 208,768,962 of OX352772.1, read as the reverse complement.
TTGCATTCATTAGACGAATTATTTACACAAATTAATTTTGTAAATACATGGAAATGGAAATTAGACATACATTTTTTTTTTAATTTTACAGGTTTTAAATGTTATATATAGACTATAGATATTCTATTCAGGTAATATATTTTGGAGATAGTTAAAGTGTTGCCACTAAAGTATATTATACATATACTACTTAAAAAAATTTTTTTTATTGAAAATTAAATATTCCTTTCACTTTTTTTTATAGTGTTATGATAAAATAATATAAACGATTTTGTGTATATGTTAAATACTTCAGCATTTATTATGAAAAGTGCAAGGAATTTTCCACATTATGATTTTATTGGTATATAGTTTCAATTTTGTAATAATTTGATTAATATGCAACATTGTAGTAATTCATTAGAAAAACACAATATTCATTTTATGTTATGCTATGTTATATGTTCAAATTATGCAATCAAGTTAGTTTAGGTTTATCTATATAGAATTAGAAAAATTTATATATATATATACAATTGACTTCTTGAGTTTACGTGTTAAATCACTAAATTTAAGACTAAGTTAAAGTCATTTATAGACTAAATTAATATTATTTTAATATAAGAAAAGAACACTAAAAAAAAAAAAATGAGTTCAGAAAACAAAACGTTACAAACACTTTGTGGAACTACCACATCCGAACAAATAAGCATAAAAGTAATGTGGCAGAAGTAATTAGATCTAATGTTAACATATTGATAAATGTTTCCAAAATAAGAAAAGCATACTAAACCCATTAAATTTTCTGGAAAAGGCTCAGACCAATATAATTGAATTGTTGATGCAATTATTAAAAAAGCACAACGCTATAAAAGTAAATCTTGAGCTGGTTGGTGTATATATAAAGCCAACAGAAGAAAAGTTTGATAATATATCAATCAAATCTTTTCAAACTCGAATGTTTAGTATTACACAAGCAGATGATCTTAATGATTTTTTGGAAAGCAGAAGACTTCCAAGAAAAAGATAGTGGCTGGACGTTAATCAGGATTTTACACATTGAAATAAATATTAATAAATTTGAGTCAATACGTGTGTCTAGTTATACTAAACTACCGAAAAACATAGAAGGCAAAAAAGCATGCATTAATCTTCAAAATAAATATAACTTTTGATTCAAGTGGTGTTTAGTATCAGGTTTACAAACTTGTATTCAAAATGCTGAACGAACATCTTCATATAAAATTAATAATATTTTTCTACCAATAGTCGAGCTAGAGTTTTGGCGATGTACGACAGCTTAATCTTAGCACTCTGCAATTTCCAGCTATTGAGCGAGTTAAATTTATTTGAAGAACTAAAGAGTGACATAAGTATTAATTAGTTTGGACTGGAAGTCATTAATAAAAAATATGAGGTTGAGGTTGTACCAATCTATTTAACAAAATGTGAAAAATCAAGTAAAAGTAACAGTAAGGCGATGCAACCGACTTATTTATACCCTACACCTAAAAAATTCAAATTAAATTAAAAATTCATAAGATAATTTAGTTGGCTATTTAATATAATATATTTAATATATAAAAAAATGATTTTACAACCTTTGTACAAAATTTCAGGTTTCTATCTTTATTAAATTCAAAGATATGCTTGTTAGGTCTTGGAAAGTGTGTGAAGGCACCCGAACCACCACCCCAATTCATCTCGGTATTGGGAGTTGTATGGGAGGTACTCGAACGACCACTCCAATCAGCTCAAATTTTAAGCAAATCAGGGATTTAGGAAACAGCACTTTCGTATCAAATTTGAAGTTCCTATCTTTATTAATTTCAAAGATATGCTTGTTCGGTTTTGGGAGTGGTATGGGAGGTACCCGAACAGTTCCTCCAATTCATCTCAAATTTTTGACAAATAGGGGATTCAGGAAACAACACCCTAGTACCAAATTTGAAGCTTCTATCTTTATTAATTTTGGTATAATAAGGTTAAATAAAAATCTATTTAAGGTTCGTGTTTCTTTTTTATTCCAGCAATTTACTTTTATATTATAACAGTTCAAAATGGCTTGCACTAGCAATTCACTTTTATATTATAACAGTCCAAAAAGTTAAAGTTTTGCAATCAATTTTATTTTCTACTTTTTAAGGGGCGAATTCGGTTTCGATAAAAGCATATTTTAAAACATATTTTTTTTAGATTATTTTATTTTATACTTTTTAGTTTTAAAAGAAACATAATTTGAATTTAAACAAGTAAATGTAACAGTAAGTCGATGGAACCGACTTATTAATATCCTACACCTGAATAATTCGAATTAAATTAAAATCCATAAGTGTTTTTGGCAGCTGCTTGAACTTCTTCCCTTTTCTGTGTTATTCAACTCGAATTTCAAGAACGTAAAAGAGGCACCCGCTTGGGATATGCTTAACATCCTTGTATAAAATTTTAAGTTTCTATCTTAATTATTTTCGAAGATTGGTAGTCCTTGGGAGGTTTGTGTCAGCTACCCGAATTGCCACTCCAATCATGGAATCCATCTCAGGAATATAAAGAAAACTTGCCAGAACACCATTCAAAGGTTCTACTTTTGTTGGTTTTGGAGATATGCTCGTTGCTCTTGTGCTCGTCCGGAAGTTTCCAAAATACGAACCCATGGTTCAAATTCTTTCAAATGTCAGTTTCCAATTTTACAGAAAAGGAAACATAACAGAACACCTTTGTACTAAAAATAAAAGTTCTATCTTTGTTGGTTGTGGAGATATACTCGTTTGGTCTGGGGCTCGTCCGGCAGCTTCCAAGATTTGAACCCATGGACCAAATCCTCACAAATTTCAGAGACTTAAATAAAACATGAAAGAACACCACTTTGCCAAATTTAAAGGTTATATCTTTGTTTGTTTTGGAGATAATCTAATTTGCTCTGGTGCTCGTTCGGCAGCTTCCAAATCCAAACCCATGAACCAAATCCTCTTAAATTTCAGAGACATAAATCGAACGGGAAGGAACATCATTGTACAAAATTTAAAGGTTCTATCTTTGTTGGTTTTGTAGATAATCTCGTTTGCTCTGGGGCTCGTTCGGAAGCTTCCAAAACCAAACCCACAGACCAAATCCTCTTAAATTTCAGAGACATAAATCAAACACGAAAGAACACCATTGTACCAAATTCAAAGGTTCTACCTTTGTTCGTATTGGATTTAATCTCATTTGCTCTGCGGCTCGTTCGGAAGCTTCCAAAACCCGAATCCACGGTTCAAATCGTTTCAAATTTAAACCCATGGCCAAATCCTCTCAAATTTCAGAGACCTAAATCAAACATGAAAAAACACCATTCGGCCAAGTTTGAAGGTTATATATTTGTTGTTTTTGGAGATAATCTCATTTGCTCTGGGGCTCGTCCGGCAGCTTCCAAGATTTGAACCCATGGACCAAATCCTCACAAATTTCAGAGACTTAAATAAAACATGAAAGAACACCACTTTGCCAAATTTAAAGGTTATATCTTTGTTGGTTTTGGAGATAATCTCATTTGCTCTGGGGCTCGTTCGGAAGCTTCCAAAATCCAAACCCATGGACCGCATTCTCTTAAATTTTAGAGACATAAATCAAACTGGAAGGAACATCATTATAAAAAATTTAAAGGTTCTATTTTTGTTGGTTTTGGAGATAATCTCGTTTGCTCTGGGGCTCGTTCGGAATCTCCCAAAATCCGAACCCATGGACCAAATCCTCTCATATTTCAGAGACTTAAATAAAACATGAAAGAACACCACTCTGCCAAATTTAAAGGTTATATCTTTGTTGGTTTTGGAGATAATCTCATTTGCTCTGGTACTCGTTCGGAAGTTTCCAAATGCATGGCCATGGACCAAATCCTCTTAAATTTCAGAGACATAAATCGAACGGGAAAGAACATCATTGTACAAAATTTAAAGATTCTATCTTCGTTGGAGATAATCTCGTTTGCTCTGGGGCTCGTTCGGAAGTTTCCAAAATCCGAACCCATGGACCAAATCCTCTCAAAGTTCAGAGACTTAAATAAAACATGAAAGAACACCACTCTGCCAAATTTAAAGGTTATATCTTTCTTGGTTTTGGAGATAATCTCATTTGCTCTGGTGCTCGTTCGGAAGCTTCCAAATCCAAACCCATGGACCAAATCCTCTTAAATTTCAGAGACATAAATCAAACGGGAAGGAACATCATTGTACAAAATTTAAAGGTTATATATTTGTTGGTTTTGGAGATAATCTCATTTACTCTGGTGCTCGTTCGGAAGCTTCCAAATCCAAACCCATGGACCAAATCCTCTTAAATTTCAGAGACCTAAATTGAACGGGAAGGAACATCATTGTACAAAATTTAAGGGTTCTATCTTTGTTGGTTTTGGAGATAGTCTTATTTGCTCTGGTGCTCGTTCGGAAGCTTCCAAAACCCAAACCCATGGAGCAAATCCTCTTAAATTTCAGAAACATAAATCGAACGGGAAGGAACGTCATTGCACAAAATTTAAAGGTTCTAGCTTCGTTGGTTTTGGAGATAATCGCGTTTGCTCCGGAATCATTCGGAAGCTTCCAGAACCCGAACCCATGGACGGATTTTGTCCAGATTCGAACTTAGCCTTTCTTTCGTAATTAGTAACCTACTATATAAAATTCATCAAGATAGCTTCATTAGTTTTTGAGTTATCGTGTAAAGGGACGGACGGACGGACATCATTAAATCGACTCAGGAGGGGATCCTGATTCAGAATATATATACATGTCTATATCTAACTCGCTTCCTTTTGGTGGTTACAAACACCATACCAAAGTTAATATACCCTATACTTTAGGTGTAGGGTATAAAAAAAGATGGGATATTTTTTATTCACACATACATTATTGTTTCTGATATAAAATACATTTTAGAATTTTGTACCAAATGATTAAGTAAATTAAGAGACGTTAAATCGATTCCATTACAGCAAGAGTAAAAATTATTTATTCCAGTAACTCATAAATAATGAAAGTACCTCGAAGGGTGAAGTATGTATCAAAATACTGTGATTATAATTTATAAATATTACAATCCAATTTTAATTGATGATATATGTATGTATGTATGTATGTATGTATGTACATAAATGTATTTTACTGTATATTTCTATAGTATACTATTAATAGTGGTGATCGGATAAATGCGCACACGGAAATTGCGCACACGAAATCTGCGCACAGAAAATTGCGCACAGACATAAATGCGCACACGAAAATTGCGCACACGGAAAAATGCGCACGCGGAAAAATGCGCACATGGAAAAATGCGCACAGACATAAATGCGCACACGAAAAATGCGCACTAGGAGAGATTTATTGGAATTATAGCTAAATAAAAATATTTAATTTTGAAAATATTTTTCTTTTCTAAATAAAATATATTATTGAAGAATTTAAAAAATAATCTATATAAACAAATGGAAATTTTAGCTTTACTCATAGCACAAACAAAGTATACCAATCGTAACATAACATAACGGTATATGTATATAAAACTATATTCTTATATTTATATATTCAAGTATTTTTTACAGAGATGACAAAAATATGATTTTTCAATATTTTTTGAAATGTATAATTTTAGGATTTACAATTCAGATATCAGTTTTTCTGATTGAAATTCAAAAATTTTAAATATAAATTACAATGAAATTTTAGGTAGATGAAGATGTATAGGAATTATCAATATAACTTTGGAAATTTTTCATCAACTCCATTTACCTATTAAATATTTATTATAAATTACACAAATATCATTTTTTGGGAAATTCAATCATAAGAGGTATACTTATTCATTAAAATAACTACCTAATTTATTTTATTATACATAATTACTTTGTTTATGAAATATTGTGATTTCTTAATGGAAGAAATATTATTAGTAGATAAATATTTGTAAATAAAATATCGCACTATGAAAGAATGAAGGATTTATTGTGAAAGTTGGATAAATTTCTATATTTCTTTATTTAAACCTTTCCTACTAAATTCTTCCAAAAAATGTCTAGTAAATAAAACTTCTGAATTGCATGTTTGAACAATTGGTCCAGTTATTGTGGATAATAAATTCCAGCAATTATTGATAGTAGAATAATAAACAAAATACGGTTAAATAGTGCTTTAATTAAGCAAATTTGCTAATTTTTGTAAATATGCTATTTTATCCTCAGCCCAACTATATTCTTGAACAGCATTTAAAACAGATATATACAAACTTTCTTACCGCTTATTTTTAATTTCTTGCCTACCAGTCTCGGCGTTGGCTACCGTTAAACGATGACATGCTAAGTCGCGTTGTAAGCCATCCAATAAAAACCATATAGAGGGATGGCTGCAGTGAAATAATGAATTTAAAGCATTGTGGAAACCTTCACAGCAATTAGTTGTTTTTGGAGTTCTCTCTAAAACTGTATCGTAATGATTCCACAATGCTATAGGAAACTGTGCATTCCGTTTAGCTACACCTTCAATATATGTAGAATAGACGTAATTAAGTACTTCTGTATAATTATTTTCTTCAGGAAAAGTTGCAGCTAGTTCATTAAAAACAATTTTCACTTCAGATGGCGGCACAAATGATAATGCTGCTAAGGATTTCAGTTTTAATTTTTTTTCCAGGTTGGATTCAAAGACTGTCTTCAGTCCAACAGAGTTGATTTTCCTAACCGGACTCTGTGACAAATGAAAATAACAACCTTTTACTTCCGCTAATGGAAATGAAATTTTGGATGAATTCATGGCTGCTTTTTCGAAATCTAGCAAAATCTTTTCTGGCGACATATTGGGCAATAATATTTTTAAAATGTTGAACATCCTATTATATGTTTCGGCAGTTTTTTTCTGCAATAGAAAATATACACATGGTGGATATGAGTTTCCAACCTGAGCATGCCATGTGTATAGTTGGTAAAATATTTTTGGAACTTTATCGAAAGTTCCATCTCCAAATATTATTGCGTTATCTAAATGTTTTAACAAACTGTTGCTTCCTAATACAAGGATTCTTTCTGGATCATTGATACCTGAATCATGCAGAATTAAATCCCTGTATTTTTCAGGAATTTCAAAATTAACTGTGTTTGATTCTGGAAGATGTCCATTACTCCTATAATGCAGTAAATGCAAATTTTCTGTGCGCAGTTTTCGTGTGCGCATTTATCACTGAACCATTAATAGTATACCGTATATCCAAACAAACATCTAACCTTGAACACCTACCTACTTAATCGCTTAATAAGATCATGCAGTAAAAAATGTTGACAAATATCTTGATTTAAATTATAAACAAATGGAGCGGAACAAAATAATTTAGGAAATTAGTTTAACATAATATTATGTACGTACGTACGTACATATTTACATACGTAGTTTTAATTTTTTGTGTTGACAAAATTTTGTTTGTAAATCATAATTCGTAATGCGCAAAAGTATAATTTTGAAATGATCTTAACTTTTTATATTCTTTACTATGTATATATATACAAAAAAAAAAATTATGTATGTATGTAGTTTTAATTTGGCAACCGGAATTATTTTGAATAAAATTTTATATGTATATCTATATACACAAAATACATAATAAATGTTCCTAAATAAAACACATAAAACATGAATTTTTAGCGCCATGCATTTTCAATATGCAATAAAGAATGTTGACAACAAATATTCTGATTTAAATCCTAAACAAATGTTTTAAAACAATATAATTAGCAACATAAAAATATTGTACCTATATATTTTGTGTTTTGCTAAATCCTAATACAAAACACATGTGTACATCAAGATTGATTGAACTAAATTATTATAGGAGGAAAGATCAAATAATATGTGTATATTATACATAACATTTTATTAAAAAAATGTTGATCAATACAGTTAACAAAAAAAAAAAAAATGTACGTACACACGAATTGGATTCGAACCAAATTACCCTTACTTTCAAAATCTGTACACTCTCCTCTGCACTATACAACAGTTAAGTATTTTCTGAACATATTACATATTACGAACATAAAATCTTAATTTTTAACCATGCATATTCAATATGCATTAAAGAATGTTGACAGCAAATATTTTGATTTAAATACTAAACAAATGTTGTAAACAAAATAATTTAGCAACATACATAAAAATATTGTATGTATTGTGTTTTGCAAATACAAAACAATGGACATCAATATTATACTATTATAGCAGAAAAGATCAAAAATATATTGCGTGTGTATTGTATGCATGAATTTAGAGATAAAAATTTAAGTTTTAAATTCATATATACAAATTTTACATATATATATATTTTATTCAAAAAATGTTGATGAATAGATAGTTTTAAAAAAAAAAAGTTGCATGTGAATTGGATTCGAACAACATGACCCCCACTTAGAAACCTGTACACTTTGCTCTGCACCATACAGCACTTACAAATGTTGCTAACAGATTACGAAGATAATAAAAAGCGTGACAGAATGACAAATAAATAAATAAATAAATAAACCGACACCGACAAAGACACCAACACCGACGAGTTAATATAAAATACCATGTAAATTTATTGCTTTTGGAAAACGATAATAAATTTCATTTTGTCTACATTAAAAACTTATCAAGATTAATAAGTAGTTCTATAACAAAACATATACATGAAATTTATATTTGTAATATGTGCTTGCAACATTTTTATACATTACAACAGCGTGAGTTACACAAAATTGAGAGCAATAAAGTCGTTACAAAGCTTCCATCTATTGAGAAAAATACACTAGACTTTAAAAATTATCAACAACAATTAGAAACACCTTTTGTTATTTATGCTGATGCTGAGAGTATTTTACAACCTATTGCAACATGCAGTTCTAATCCAATGATGTCTTCAACAACAAATATTCATCAACATGTTCTAGTAGCTTTCTCGTACTACATTAAATGTTCTTTTGATGATAGTCTAAACGGTTACAAAGAGTTTGTTGGGGCTAACTGTGCTAAGGAATTTGTCATATCCTTAACAAAAACATGATGTGAATTATATAAAAATATTTTTATGATGCCAAAGCCAGTAAATCTGTTAACACTTGATGAGCAGCTTCAACAATAAATTCAAGAAACTGGTCACATATGTGGTAAGCATTTAGATTTTAATGATAGAATTAGACTAGATAGTGACTAGTGTCACTTTTGTGATAATTATAGAGGATCCGCTCATTCTAAATGTAATTTATTATATAGGCGGCCAAATTTTTTTCCTATATTTTTTGACAATTTTTCTGGCTATGATTGCATTGATATTTAAAGAACTGAACAAAGTGAATGGACATATTGGTGCCATTCCTTTGAATAAAGAACGTTATATTTCTTATATAAAAATAATATAATAGATAAAAATCATTCATTTTATTTAGGTTTTTTCTATAGCTTTAGATTTATGGCTTCTAGCCTTGATATATATATATATATACATATATATATGTATAATATAAAAACATATTATTTAGGCATATACTTACAAAATAAAAGTAACAGAAAAGAATCCTTTTAACCCAACAAAAATCCCATCATTCAATAAGAAAATGTTTTCTTTTTTTTCTTTGTTTCAAATAAAAAAAGAATTCAATAATAATGAAAAAATTAAACTAATGACTCGAAAGGGAGTTTTTCACTATGAGTATTTAAATTCCATTGAACGACTTGACGAAAGAAGTTTACTTTCACAAGGAACTTTTACCAATCAAATGACAAACACATGATGTTCCGATGAAGACTACATTAATGCAGTTAATGTATGGAATATGTTTGATTGTCAAAACTTATGGGACTATTTAAAACTTTACCTTAAAATAGATTTCGAAAAATATTTTACAAAATCTATTCTTTAGATCCTGCAAATTTTGATACTACCCTAGGTTTGTCATGGGCAGCTATGTGAAAATACACGGATATCAAATTACAATTATTAACTGATATTGATATGTATAATTTCTTTAAAAAAGGCATTTAGCAGCAAATAATAAATTCATGGGAGAATCTTATCGTTTTCTTAATATTTTTTAAAATAATAATAATAAAATATATTAAATAATAATAATAAAATAAATATAATAAAAAAAAACAAAAATCAAAATTATTCTACAACTTATTTAATAGATGAAATGGTAATTCTAACTAATTTCTTATTTTTGCACTCTTTTATAATTTCCATAAATACATTTTTTTTAACAGCTGATTATTTGTTTCTCATTTCTTTTTTTTTAATATTAAAAATGATCATGCTTATTTGATTTATTTATTTATTTATTAGTTTTAATAACTTTACAAAATACGTTAGTTTAGATAATTTATCGATACTAAATATATAAAAAAAATTTAAATTATTTACAAAAATTCCAAAAAAATGTTTACAAGATTAAATAATTTTCAAATTTCGTTTATAAGTTTCATCTATATGTATATATATATATATATTTTTTTTTTTAATTAATTCTTTAAATAACAAGTTTTTAAATCTATTTAAGTTTGTCACTTGTTTAATGCGTTCTGATAGATCGTTAAAAAGTTGCATTCCTTTGTACAATAGGCTATTTTGCGTCGTTGTTCTTGTATAAAGTGGGAGTCTAAAATCACCAACTTTTCTTAAATTATAATAGCCCCCAACATAACTCAAGTTTTTTTGAAGATATACTGGTAAAAATCTATTTTTCACCTTAAAAATAAATATTAACGCGTTGAATTTTAGTCTTTGCTTAATTGACATTAAGTTTAGTTGCTTTAACCGTTCTTCGCTATTTCTATACCCATTATTTCTTACTATTATTCTTGTTGCCCTATTTTGCAGTACTTGAAGTCTTTTTCTTTTCTCTTCGTTACAAATGTCAATGTGCGGCATTATTATAGTGTTATACAGCATTTTTGTACATTTATTGAAAATTTTATTTCTTATTCTTGGCAGGAAACTTATTTTTTTAGCTAGTTTTCTACAAATCATGTTAGCATGGTCATTAAATTTTAATTCATTATCCACTAAAACACCAAGGTAATTCACATCATTAACACATTCTATTATTTCATTATTAATATTTATATTTACAATCGCTCCTCTTCTATTCACACATATAGTTTTCGTTTTCGATACATTCAATTTCAATTTATTTTTGCAAAGGTTCCTTCCGTCCTCATTCATTTGATTTTCCGCTATTGTTATATCCTTACTAACTAGGTGTATAAATTAAAGTATCATCAGCAAACAAGCAAATTTTTGAAAATTTTAGCGAACTTTTAATGTCGTTGGTGTATAATAAAAAGAGTAAAACTCCTAAAATAGATCCTTGTGGGACTCCTAAATCAACTTTATTTGGATTAGATAGTATATCATCATGGTACCCGAACAACTCCTCCAATTCATCTCAAATTTTGTACAAATCAGGGATTCAGGAAACAACACCTTAGTACCAAATTTTAAGTTTCTATCTTTATTAATTTCGAAGATATGCGTATTCGGTTTTGGGAGTTGTATGGGAGGTACTCGAACGACCGCTCCAGTTCATCTCAAATTTTAGGCAAATCAGGGATTTAGGAAGCAGCACTTTCGTATCAAATTTGAAGTTCCTATCTTTATTAATTTCAAAGATATGCTTGTTCGGTTTTGGGAGTTGTATGGGAGGTACCCGAACAGTTCCTCCAATTCATCTCAAATTTTTGATAAATAAGGAATTCAGAAAACAACACCCTAGTACCAAATTTGAAGTTTCTCTCTTTATTAATTTCGAATATATGCTTGTTCGGTTTTGGGATTTGTATGGGAGGTACCCGAATAACCACTCCAATTCATCTCAAATTTTAGGGATATCAGTGATTCAGAAAAACACATCCTCGTACAAAATTTTAAGTTTCTATCTTTATTAATTTCGAAGCTATGCGTATTCTGTTTTAGGAGTTGTATGGGAGGTACTCGAACGCATGGTCCGATTTCGCCCATTTACAATCCCCGCCTTACCTTAGTCATTGTTAACCTACAGTATAAATTTCATCAAGATAGTATCATTATTTTTTGAGTTATCGTGCGTACGGAGGACGGACATCGCTAAATCGACTCGACTGTTATAATATAAAAGTGAATTGCTGGAATAAGGTTAAATAAAAATCTAGGAAATTTAAGGTTCGTGTTTTTTTTTTATTCCAGCAATTTACTTTTATATTATAACAGTCTAAAATGGCTTGCACTAGCAATTCACTTTTATATTATAACAGTCCAAAAAGTTAAAGTTTTGCAATCAATTTTATTTTCTACTTTTTAAGGAGCGAATTCGGTTTCGATAAAAGCATATTTTAAAAAATATTTTTTTTAGATTATTTTATTTTATACTTTTTAGTTTTAAAAGAAACATAATTTGAATTTAAAAAAAAGATGGAATATTTTTTATTCACACATACATTATTGTTTCTGATATAAAATACATTTTACAATTTTATACCAAATGATTAAGTAAATTAAGAGACGTTAAATCGATTCCATTACAGCAAGAGTAAAAATTTTTTATTCCAGTAACTCATAAATAATGAATGTACCTCGAAGGGTAAAATATGTATCAAAATACTGTGATTATAATTTATAAATATTACAATCCAATTTTAATTGAAGCAACATTTCTGACACGTATGAAAATGATATATGTGTATATGTATGTACATAAATGTATTTTACTGTATATTTCTATAGTATATTAATAATTTAATTTCTATAGTATATTAAATAAACTAATTTCCTATAGCATACCGTATATCCAAACAAACACCTAACCTTGAACACCTACCTACTTAATCGCTTAATAAGATCATGCAGTAAAAAATTTTGACAAATATCTTGATTTAAATTGTAAACAAATGGAGCGGAACAAAATAATTTAGGAAATTAGTTTAACATAATATTATGTACGTACGTACGTACATATTTACATACATAGTTTTAATTTTTTGTGTTGACAAAATTTTGTTTGTAAATCATAATTCGTAATGCGCAAAAGTATAATTTTGAAATGATCTTAACTTTTTATATTCTTTACTATGTATATATATACAAAAAAAAAAATTATGTATGTATGTAGTTTTAATTTGGCAACCGGAATTATTTTGAATAAAATTTTATATGTATATCTATATACACAATATACATAATAAATGTTCATAAATAAAACACATAAAACATTAATTTTAAGCGCCATGCATATTCAATATTCAATTAAGAATGTTGACAACAAATATTCTGATTTAAATCATAAACAAATGTTTTAAAACAATATAATTAGCAACATAAAAATATTGTACCTATATATTTTGTGTTTTGCTAAATCCTAATACAAAACACATGTGTACATCAAGATTGATTGAACTAAATTATTATAGGAGGAAAGATCAAATAATATGTGTATATTATACATAAAATTTTATTAAAAAAATGTTGAATAATACAGTTAACAAAAAAAAAAAAAAATGTACGTACACGAATTGGATTCGAACCAAATTACCCTTACTTTCAAAACCTGTACACTCTCCTCTGCACTATACAACAGTTAAGTATTTTCTGAACATATGATATTACGAACATAAAATCAGAGACTACATAGAGATGTACAAATTCATACAAAAATTTGTACTAATTTTTTTTCAAACGGGCCAGCTAAAACTGGCTAGTTTTAAAAATCTTAAAGCACAGAAATATTTAGTTTGTGTCATAGCTAAAAGAATTTAGCGAAAACCAGAATCTTCTGTAAAATCTGGTGTAAAATGATCATTCATATATTTTATGCATTTTCAAAATTTTTTTATCCTTGTGATTATTAAACTTTTTAAAGCAAAGCGATGACAAAATAACTTTTAAAATAGAAAAATAAGGCAAAAATGGGAAAATGTATTTGAGAAAATATATATTTAATATGTCGAGTAGAAACGTAAATTTTCAATATGATAAAGAAGACATTCTAAATATCACTTTACAAAAAATATGGAACATTTAGCTAAATATTTCATATAGAAAAAAATTAAATAAAAATAGATTATTTTATAATGTTGACTTTTCTAAAAACAACAAGAAAAAACATTTCAAGGTTATCATTCATATGCATTCAGTATTTCACTACTACAAGCACAATTTTTTGAATGTATCAAATGGTATATCGTATATTATATGGTATCAGATGGGATGAATGTTATCTATTTTATGAAAATCATCTGATTTAACTGCATTATTTATTTAACTAAATTTAACTGATTTAATATACAGTATCCAGCAAAAGTAATGGTAATTTAAAAAAATATATATAGAAAAGCAATAAAATAATATAGGCGTTCGAATTTTTTCTAATAATATTTTTAACTTTATAACTTCAGGGAAAAACAAACAAAGTAACAAAATTTTTTGTATTATGATTTTATTTTATTTTTTGATCTCATGACTCATATTGTTATATTGATAACAGTATACCTACATATATATGTGGGTATTTTTTGAAGATAATATAATATACCTATCAAATAAAAATAACTGAAATAAAAAATAATGCTTTAAAATTCTTCTAAACATTTTTTTAATTAAAAATTATACCAATTAGAAAAGTGGCATGACATTTGCTGGATACTGTACATATTCATAAAAATTACAAATCATATCAAATTGGAACATAATTACATTTACACAAAACAAAATATAAATATAAATATGTATTGATTTTTGATTTATACATATATAAAAAGTGCCGATAGTATTTATGTGTATTTCTATTTATATTTAATTTTGATTCACACACACTTTCACAATTTAATAAGCATGTAGGCAAGCTGGTTCAAGTAATATAAATGCATAATATGGCATAATGCATATATAATATAAAAATTATATTAGATACTGATCAGATTATGTATATCATAATATGTCATTTGATATCATATGATCATATTCATATATGCATGTTACTTGTTATTTCTATCATCCATACCAATCATACGAAAGTTCATTTATGTACATATATGAAAAAAAAAAATATCCGAGACCAAAACTTGCTTTAAGAAACTTTAAAAAAAAAAGTTGAAAAATGAGACTAAATTTCAAAATCGATATTGTAGCGACATCTAAACTTTTTTGTTGCCATTTGGACATCTCTATGTAGTCTCTGATAAAATCTTAATTTTTAACCATGCATATTCAATATGCATTAAAGAATGTTGACAGCAAATATTTTGATTTAAATACTAAACAAATGTTGTAAACAAAATAATTTAGCAACATACATAAAAATATTGTATGTATTGTGTTTTGCTAATACAAAACAATGGACATCAATATTATACTATTATAGGAGAAAAGATCAAAAATATATTGCGTGTGTATTGTATGCATGAATTTAGAGATAAAAATTTAAGTTTTAAATTCATATATACAAATTTTACATATATACATATTTTATTCAAAAAATGTTGATGAATAGATAGTTTTAAAAATAAAAAGTTGCATGTAAATTGGATTCGAACAACATGACCCCCACTTTAGAAACCTGTACACTTTGCTGTGCACCATACAACACTTACAAATGTTGCTAACAGATTACGAATATAATAAAAAGCGTGACAGAATGACAAATAAATAAATAAATAAATAAATAAACCGACACCGACGAGTTAATATAAAAGCATATAAAATACCATGTAAATTTATTGCTTTTGGAAAAGGATAATAAATTTCATTTTGTCTACATTAAAAACTTATCAAGATTAATAAGTAGTTCTATAACAAAACATATACATGAAATTTATATTTGTAATATGTGCTTGCAACATTTTTATACATTACAACAGCGTGAGTTACACAAAATTGAGAGCAATAAAGTCGTTACAAAGCTTCCATCTATTGAGAAAAATACACTAGAGTTTAAAAATTATCAACAAAAATTAGAAACACCTTTTGTTATTTATGCTGATGCTGAGAGTATTTTACAACCTATTGCAACATGCAGTTCTAATCCAATGATGTCTTCAACAACAAATATTCATCAACATGTTCTAGTGGCTTTCTCGTACTACATTAAATGTTCTTTTGATGATAGTCTAAACGGTTACAAAGAGTTTGTTGGAGCTAACTGTGCTAAGGAATTTGTCATATCCTTAACAAAAACATGATGTGAATTATATAAAAATATTTTTATGATGCCAAAGCCAGTAAATCTGTTAACACTTGATGAGCAGCTTCAACAATAAATTCAAGAAACTTGTCACATATGTGGTAAGCATTTAGATTTTAATGATAGAATTAGAGACTAGTGTCACTTTTGTGATAATTATAGAGGACCCGCTCATTCTAAATGTAATTTATTATATAGGCGGCCAAATTTTTTTCCTATACTTTTTGACAATTTTTCTGGCTATGACTGCATTGATATTTAAAGAACTGAACGAAGTGAGTGGACATATTGGTGCCATTCCTTTGAATAAAGAACGTTATATTTCTTATATAAACATAATATAATAGATAAAAATCATTCATTTTATTTAGGTTTTTTCGATAGCTTTTAGATTTATGGCTTCTAGCCTTGATATATATATATATATATATATATAATATAAAAACATATTATTTAGGCATGCACTTACAAAATAAAAGTAACAGAAAAGAGTCCTTTTAACGCAACAAAAATCCCATCATTCAATAAGAAAATTTTTCTTTTTTTTCTTTGTTTCAAATAAAAAAAGAATTCAATAATAATGAAAAAATTAAACTAATGACTCGAAAGGGAGTTTTTCACTATGAGTATTTAAATTCCATTGAACGACTTGACGAAAGAAGTTTACTTTCACAAGGAACTTTTACCAATCAAATGACAAACACATCATGTTCCGATGAAGACTACATTAATGCAGTTAATGTATGGAATATGTTTGATTGTCAAAACTTATGGGACTATTTAAAACTTTACCTTAAAATAGATTTCGAAAAATATTTTACAAAATCTATTCTTTAGATCCTGCAAATTTTTATACTACCCTAGGTTTGTCATGGGCAGCTATGTGAAAATACACGGATATCAAATTACAATTATTAACTGATATTGATATGTATAATTTCTTTAAAAAAGGCATTTAGCAGCAAATAATAAATTCATGGGAGAATCTTATCATTTTTCTTAATATTTTTTAAAATAATAATAATAAAATATAATAAATAATAATAATAAAATAAATATAATAAAAAAAAACAAAAAATCAAAATTATTCTACAACTTATTTAATAGATGAAATGGTAATTCTAACTAATTTCTTATTTTTGCACTCTTTTATAATTTCCATAAATACATTTTTTTTAACAGCTGATTATTTGTTTCTCATTTCTTTTTTTTTAATATTAAAAATGATCATGCTTATTTGATTTATTTATTTATTTATTAGTTTTAATAACTTTACAAAATACGTTAGTTTAGATAATTTATCGATACTAAATATATAAAAGAAATTTAAATTATTTACAAAAATTCCAAAAAAATGTTTACAAGATTAAATAATTTTCAAATTTCGTTTATAAGTTTCATCTATATGTATATATATATATATATATTTTTTTTTTTTTAATTAATTCTTTAAATAACAAGTTTTTAAATCTATTTAAGTTTGTTACTTGTTTAATGCGTTCTGATAGATCGTTAAAAAGTTGCATTCCTTTGTACAATAGGCTATTTTGCGTCGTTGTTCTTCTATAAAGTGGGAGTCTAAAATCACCAACATTTCTTAAATTATAATAGCCCCCAACATAACTCAAGTTTTTTTGAAGATATACTGGTAAAAATCTATTTTTCACCTTAAAAATAAATATTAACGCGTTGAATTTTAGTCTTTGCTTAATTGACATTAAGTTTAGTTGCTTTAACCGTTCTTCGCTATTTCTATACCCATTATTTCTTACTATTATTCTTGTTGCCCTATTTTGAAGTACTTGAAGTCTTTTTCTTTTCTCTTCGTTACAAATGTCAATGTGCGGCATTATTATAGTGTTATACAGCATTTTTGTACATTTATTGGAAATTTTATTTCTTATTCTTGGCAGGAAACTTATTTTTTTAGCTAGTTTTCTACAAATCATGTTAGCATGGTCATTAAATTTTAATTCATTATCCACTAAAACACCAAGGTACTTCACATCATTAACACATTCTATTATTTCATTATTAATATTTATATTTACAATCGCTCCTCTTCCATTCACACACATAGTTTTCGTTTTCGATACATTCAATTTCAATTTATTTTTGCAAAGGTTCCTTCCGTCCTCATTCATTTGATTTTCCGCTATTGTTACATCCTTACTAACTAGGTGTATAAATTAAAGTATCATCAGCAAACAAGCAAATTTTTGAAAATTTTAGCGAACTTTTAATGTCGTTGGTGTATAATAAAAAGAGTAAAACTCCTAAAATAGATCCTTGTGGGACTCCTAAATCAACTTTATTTGGATTAGATAGTATATCATCTAATTTAACTTTTTGAATTCTATTGTTTAGATAATTAAAGAACCATTTTTGTTCCGTACCTTGAATTCCGTATAAATGTAATTTTTTGAGCATCATGCTTGTAATTGCAATGCGTTTGGATTATATTTGTTTGTGTCGTTATGTCAATGGGTCATGAGATAGAAAATATAAGAAGTAACTTAAAAGTATCTCATTATACAAGTGTAGATCAAAAAGTAATAGAGGAGAATTATAAAAATAATTTAAATATAAATATTTTATATTATCCAAAGTCTCCGAAATAAATTATATAATCTAGAAGAATTAATTTGTAGTTATAAATGTGAGGTACATATTGTTGTTTTAACAGAAATTTGGCTAAAAAAAACGGAAAACAAATTTTTTAATTTACCGGGATTTATAGGCTATTTCTCAAATAGAGAAAATGTATATGGTCGCGCGGCTATTTATGTGAAAGAATGCTTAAGCAGTTCGTTACTTTTTGAGGAAAAATTTCAAAAGTCTAATATTTTATGGATCAATTTAGGCAAAGAAAACATTAATGTTTTTTCAATATATAGCTCACAAGAAACTAAGGTAGATAATTTTCTTGCTAAGGTGGAGGAGATTACTACTTCATTCAAACAGTCTATCTTTATAGGAGATTTCAATTTAAATTTATTGAATAAGCATAGTTATGGTATCATAAATTATGGCAATATGTTACTAACGAACGGATTCGTAATTTATAATAAAATCACAGAAGAATTCGCTACTAGAATTGAAAAAACTTCAAAAACGGTGGTAGACCATTTTTTTACAAATATGATTTAAAAGCAATATTTTTTCCATGTAGTTGATACATCTATGTCTGACCGTCAAATGTTTTTAATAAGTGTATATAAACTACCATATATCGAAAAAATTAAGCAATCTAAAACAGTTGTTGACTTTGACAGCCCTGTGATTTTTGGACCACAATTAGTACCCACGATAATTTTGATTACTTTGTTTCTAAACTAACCTTTTTAATAAAAAAAAACATACAAAAACAATTCCTATAAAAAAACAAAAAAAAAAACGGAATGGATGAGATAATAAATGAAATTAAAATTCGCGATTCTTACTATAAATTTAAAAACAATATTCTAATGATAAGCGTATATAGGAACTATATCACTACTATAAAAATAAGGTATCCAAATTGATATGACAAGCCAAAAAGCAGTACTTTTCAGATAAATTAGCCGCTGAACCAACCAATAGTATAAAACTGTGGGAGATTTATAGATTAGTAATAGTAATGTTTAATAAACATACTTCTTCCACCAGTATTAATGAAATTATATATGTCAATAAAAAGATTAGTAATAAACAGGACATTGCAAACATTATGAACGATTTCTTCATTAATGATACAACTCAAATTAGTATTTCTCAAGACCCAATTGATCAGGATTATATTAGTGGCTTTTCAAGAAATATATATGAACCATTTCAGTTAACACAAACTAACAATACTGAGGTAAGAAATGTAATAAATATGTTAAAATCGGCAGTTTCCACGGGTTATGACTGCATTTCAACAAAGTTTGTCAAAAAATTTGCTGATACTTAACCCCCATTTTGGTAAACTTTATTAACAAAATGTTTCAAACCTTTGTTTTCCCAACCTCACTGAAGAGTGCAATTGTTACGCACATTTTTAAAGATGGGAGCCAAAGAGATCCCAATAATTACCGGCCAGTATCTATGCTGAGTGCACTTTCCAGGATATTTGAAATTATAATAAAAAGTCGATTAGATAAGCTTATAGCAAATAACAACATTTTAAATGAAGAACAGTATGGTTTTCAAAGTAAATCTAATACAAGGGCAGCTTGTCTAAGCTTAACGGATTTCATATCTAAAAATATGGACAATAAAATGTACGTTTGTTGCGTTTTTCTCGATTTAAAAAAGGCATTGGCTTTCGTCGACCATGATGTTCTTCTTTTAAAGCTTTCTAACCTGCTGACCTAAGTTTGATTTAGGTCAAATTGACCTGTTTAAATTTTATCTCTCAAATAGAATGCAAAACGTACGTATAGGGGATGTATTTAGCAGTTATAAAGAAATAAATAAAGGGGTTCCGCATGGATCAATTTTGGGTCCTACTTATTTAAAATTTACATAGACGACTTAATTAGGTTAAACTTAAAAGCGTCGATACAGTTATATGCAGACGATGCTGTATTAAAATATGCAAAACATAGTGAGGAGGAACTGAGAGATGCTATTCATCATGACCTTGACATAATAGAAACGTAGCTTACAAAAAACCGACTGGCCCTTAATATCAAAAAAAAACAAAAATTATGCTGTTACAAAATAAAATTTTTAATAACCCCCATTTTAACTTCCGAAATAATATTATTTAGACTGTGGAATTTTTCAATTATCTTGGTTTGTTATTAGACAATAAAATAAAATAGCATGGGCACATTAACGCAATAATCAAAAAAATTTCTCCGTACATCTTCATTTTAAGGCGATTACAGAAGTTCTTAACTAAAAAGTATGTATCAAATATATTGTGCCTATATAAAATCCCACTTTATATATTAGACTCCAATTTGGAGCGGAGCATCTCAGTTATTTATAAGCAAATTAGACATACTAAATAAGAACGCTATTAAAATTATTCACAATTACCCAATTAGATACCCTTCTAACTTATTATATACAAACACATACATTAGTTTTAGTAATTTATGACAAAGGGAGCTTTATTTAACAGCGTTTAAAATTATTTTCAATGAGATCAAGAATAATTTCATACTTAATAGAAATTTTGATATCCACAATAGAAATACCAGAAACCAATCAAACTGTTACCTTACGCTTTTCAGAACTGAAAACCAGAAAAAAATTTGTTTGTATATCTGTCTAAAAATGTACAATGAACTACCACAAAATTTAAAACTTATTGATAATTTTGCTACTTTAAAAAAAACGAGAAAGAATACAGTTGCCTTTGTCAACTCTTAGATACCCGTAAGAACCGTTAGTATGTTCACAGCCTGTCATTCTGCTTACAATATTATTATACCCTACACCTAAAGTATAGGGTATATTATCTTTGGTATGGTGTTTGTAACCACTAAAAGGAAGCGAGTCAGATATAGACATGTATATATATTATGAATCAGGATCACCTCCTGAGTCGATTTAACAATGTCCGTCCGTCCGTCCGCTTATACGATAACTCAAAAACTAATGAAGCTATCTTGATGAAATTTATATAGTAGGTTAATAATTACGAAAGAAAGGCTAAGTTCGAATCTGGACAAAATCCGTCCATGGGTTCAAATCTTGGAAGCTTCCGGACGAGCCCCAGAGCAAACGAGTATATCTCCACAACCAACAAAGATAGAACTTTTATTTTTAGTACAAAGGTGTTCTGTTATGTTTCCTTTACTGTAAAATTGGAAACTGACATTTGAAAGAATTTGAACCATGGGTTCGTATTTTGGAAACTTCCGGACGAGCACAAGAGCAACGAGCATATCTCAAAAACCAGCAAAAGTAGAACCTTTAAATTTAATAGAATGGTGTTCTGGCAAGTTTTCTTTATGTTCCTGAGATGGATTCGATGAATTGGAGTGGCAATTCGGGTAGCTGACACAAACCTCCCAAGGACTACCAATCTTCGAAAATAATTAAGATAGAAACTTAAAATTTTATACAAGGGTGTGAAGCATATCCCAAGCGGGTGCCTCTTTTACGTTCTTGAAATTCGAGTTGAATAAGACAGAAAAGGGAAGAAGTTCAAGCAGCTACCAAAAACACTTATGGATTTTTAATTTAATTCGAATTATTCAGGTGTAGGGTATTAATAAGTCGGTTGCATCGACTTACTGTTACATTTACTTGTTTTTTAAATATTTTAGTATTTTAAAATAGTTTGGGTGAATTTTATAATTTCTAGAACTATGGGTTGTACATATATTCAAATTATATGTTTATATGTACATTCTTCAAAAGCAGATTCTAACCTTTCACATAACGATTATCAATCCAAAACTTTTTCAAATATTCTATAGTACCATTTAATACTAAGCGGCAAATGTATATTAAATTTACTTCGTTCAAAATAGTAAATATAATTTTAAATATTATATTATATTATATTTAAATATTCCATTGACAGAATAATTTCTTATAAGTACAATAAAATACATATATGTATGTAAATACGGCGCTATATAATATACAACTATACTCTTATCATTCATTCACTAGTGACGATATGTAAATAAACATGATATTATATAAGTATGTATATATATCAATATCATATAAATAAAAATTCTTCAAGCAACCGTTATGTTGTTTATTTATTTACATCTTTTTGTACTACTCATTATATCCGCAACAATTTCAAATTATCGAGTAAAACAAAATGCAAAAAATTCGTTAAAGAAATTTGTTGGAAAATTTGAGAAAATTAAGTAGCACTTTCGTCAATTATAAAGTAACCCTATGTTATTAAAAAAGTTGTTAACAGAAATAAGAGTATAATGTTAAAGCTTTAATTTTTGTGTATTACTTCATAAAAATTTTAACTGTATTTTTAAGTTACAGGTGTTTATAAATAGGAAATATTCAATTTTTGACCCCTTACAGCTCTTAAACGGAAGTGATACAAAAAAAATTTCTGAAATGACTCATACTTGTTTTCAAAGACCTAACTTCTGTCAAAATTTCAAGTTTCCAACTTAAACCGTTTAGAAGATAGAAGGATTAAAAGATTTAGAAAAAATTTGAGTTTCGCATAACGGTAAATTAAGACACCGTATGCCACAAATATATATTTATTGTATATACACTTTTAAAGCTAATAAAAGTAGTAATCGTTTGGCGTTTTCAAAATGAAAATATACCTTATACAACTTGTGTTATAACAATTTAAATATAGAGCTTTTTTGAACTTTTGGGGAGCTGTAGCTCCGTAACAGGTGGGGCTACAAAAAAAAGTTATTAAAAATAAAATTAATAATTTTGTGAGATCTATCAGCAGTTAAAATTTCATAGGGATCGGGTATAATTAAATTACTCCTCCGTTTGTAACACCTCGAAATAAGCGAGCTAAATATACCTTGAAAGGTATGGATCGGATCAGAAAAAAAGACGATTGAGCCATGTCCGTCCGTCCGTCCGTCAGCATGCTTCTGGGAATAATTTGTAGGTTCCTTATTTTTTTTGGTTGAGTTTGGACCAAAACTTAGGGTAGCTCTCGAATACCTAACTTTTAGGTCCTCACATTTTTTTTAAAATAGAGCTATGAAATTTTAACTGCTGATAGATCTCACAAAATTATTAATTTTATTTTTAATAACTTTTTTATGTAGCCCCACCCGTTACGGAGCTACAGCTCCCCAAAAGTTCAAAAAAGCTTTATATTTAAATTGTTATAACACAAGTTGTATAAGGTATATTTTCATTTTGAAAACGCCAAACGATTACTACTTTTATTAGCTTTAAAAGTATATATACAATAAATATATATTTGTGGCATACGGTGTCTTAATTTACCGTTATGCGAAACTAAAATTTTGCAAAATACTTTAACGCTTCTATCTTCTAAACGGTTTAAGTTGGAGACTTGAAATTTTGACAGAAGTTAGATCTTTGAAAATAAGTATGAGTCATTTCAAAAATTTTTTTTGTATCACCCCCTGTTTAGGAGCTGTAAGGGGTCAAAAACTGAAAATTTCCTATTTTTAAACACCTGTAATTTGAACACCTGTTAACATTTTTTTGAAGAAATACACAAAAATTAAATCTTTAACATTATACTCTTATTTCTGTTAACAACTTTTTTTAAAAATATAGGGTTACTTTATAATTGACGAAAGTGTTACTTGATTTTTTCAAATTTTCCAACAAATTTCTTTAACGAATTTTTTCCATTTTGTTTTACTCGATAATTTGAAATTGTTGAGGTCTGAGGATATAATGCGTAGTACAAAAAAATGTAAATAAATAAACAACATAACGGTTGCTTGAAGAATTTTTATTTATATGATATTGATATATATACATACTTATATAATATCATGTTTATTTACATATTGTATATGTCACTAGTGAATGAATGATAAGAGTATAGTTGTATATTATATAGCGCCGTATTTACATACATATATGTATTTTATTGTACTTATAAGAAATTATTCTGTCAATGGAATATTTAAATATAATATAATATAATACTTAAAATTACATTTACTATTTTCAACGAAGTAAATTTAATATACATTTACCGCTTAGTATTAAATGGTACTATAGAATATTTGAAAAAGTTTTGGATTGATAATCGTTATGTGGAAGGTTAGAATCTGCTTTTGAAGAATGTACATATAAACATATAGTTTGAATATATGTACAACCCAAAGTTCTAGAAATTATAAAATTCACCCAAATTATTTTAAAATACTAAAATATTAAAAAAATAATATTGTAAGCAGAGTGACAGGCTGTGAACATACTAACGGTTCGTACGTTCAACTGCATTCTTCCTCGTTTTATAATATTTTTTATTTCAAAAAGTAAGTAAAATAACATTTGTTCTTTTTTATTTATTATATTAAAATTTTAATTTAAGTGAATAACGTAATTTTTGTTTTTAAGTATTAATAATAAAGAAAAAAAAAAAAAAGTATATGAAGATGCTAACAATTTATATGGATGAGCCATGATCCAATATTTACCACATAAAGATTTTCAGTGGGTTGACGTTACTGAAAATATTGATGTGCTTTCAGTTACCAATGATGGGGAAACTGATTACGTTTTAGAAGATTACCCACAACATTTACATGATTTGCACAATAATTTTCCTTTTTGTGCTGAAAACAAAGTTCCACCAATAGGTAATTCCCAAACTCTTAGTTGACTTAAAAAACAAACACAAATACATAATCCATTAATGAAATTTAAAGCAGTGTCTTCGAAACGGTTTAATTCTTAAGAAAATTTATAGAGTGCTAAAATGCACACAAAGCAATTGGTTAAAAAAATATATTGATTTAAATAACTCACATATGTCAGTTGCTAAAAATGCTTTCGAAAAAGATTATTTCAAATTAATGAATAATGCCGTTTTCGCTAAAACTATGGAAAATGTAGATAAAAGAAAAAATGTCAAAATAGCTACCTCTTGGGAAAGTCAAGGAAGACATTTAGGTGCAGGAGCATTAATAGCAAAACCATTGTCATAGCCACTCTAGATACACTGAAAGCTTGATAGCCGTTCAGCTTAATCATTCAAATGTATATTATGACAAACCTACATATTTAGGATTTACAGTACTTTACAGTACGAGAACAATCTAAAATACTTATGTACGATTTTAATTATGATTACATTAAACCTAAATATGGTAAAGTTTTTTTTAATTACACAAACACTGACAGTTTTATTTACACTATACAGACAGATGATTTTTACGTTATAGGGTTAAAATCTAAAATGAATGATAAAACTAAATTTCTTCAAACACATGAAAATAAAACTGTTAAAAAAGCAAAAGGAATAAAAAAATATATTGTCAATAGTTTAACGTTTGATAATTATAAAAATTGTTTGTTAAAAATTGAAGCTTGTTTAAGAGAAATTAAAATATTTAGATCACATTTACATACAATTTATACACAGAATTTAAATAAAGTAGCTTTAAGTTCATTAGATAATAAAAGATATGTAATCGCATATAAAATAAACACATATGCTTGGAGGCATTATACATTGAGCAATAATTGTAAAAAAAAAGAAAAAAAAAAACAAGTTTTTGTTAGCTTAGTTTTAATGCAAAAATATAATTTAAAGATGAATAAAAAAAATATATATTATTTAAACTAACAGGATAAACTTGTTTTTTTATTATTACAAAAAAAAATCGAATCTTAAGTGTGTTCAATCATTTTTAGCTTAGCGAAGTTTTTAAGCTGTTGAAAACTTTAAATAAAACCAGAGACAAATAAAACGTTTGTTAAATACAAAAATATAATTGACAGTAAAAATTTAAATACAATTCGAATTTATCTGATTATTTATGACTTTTAATTTAACTATAAAACTTCTCAAAGTTCATAATATTTCATTATATTTTAACTGTATAACTCAAAACTTTTATTATTTATTTTATAAATAATATATTTATTATAACAAAATATTTCATTTAAAATTATTTTCTATACATTTCTTTATGTAGGTACCTATTCAAATCAAACTTTTTTTTATTTTTTCAAGTAAATATTAAAGTTTAAACTTTAATAATAATAAACTTTAAAAACTTTTCATATCTTCACCCTACTAATTTTTATGCATAAGGTTAGGGGACTAAAATTGTTATAATAGAACGTAATTTTGACTTTTGGTAAATATGTTTAACCTTTATTAATAATAATTTTGTATTTAAACCAAACTTTGAAATTTTTAAACCAAACTTAACACGACAGCTTAACCTTTTTAAATTACATATTAAAACATAACTGATATATTAACCACTATGTTAAATTTTGAATAATCAATAAACTTAAATAATAATAAACTTTAAAAACTTTTAAACCAAATTTTTAAAACTTTTCATATCTTCACCCTACTAATTTTTTTGCATAAGGTTAGGAGAACTCAAATTGTTATAATAGAAAGTAAATTTGACTTTTGGTAAATATGTTTAAACTTTAATAATAATTTTGTATTTAAAACCAACTTTGAAATTTTTAAAACAAACTTTAAAAACTTTTCATATTTTTATCCTAATTTAAAATCTTCAGCACTACAGCTTACGCTTTTTAAATTGAAAATATCAAAGACATTTATTTATTTATTTATTTTTTATTTATATTACATACATTAATGTAGTGCAATATTATTGAACCATCGGCTACTAAGGCCATTATAGGTTTTTATACTATTATTAAATTATATACTAATATTATTTATTTTGTTTATATTATATACTATATATTTACATTATATTAGGTCGTAAGGGGGGTATGTAAAGAAAAAAAACACTTAGGACCTGTGCAGGGATCGAACCCACACTCCTCCGGTTAATACGCCACACGCCTACCCACTAGGCTACCAAAGCCCCCAAAGACATTTACTCATTTACTTTTTTTGCAATACTTTACAAATTTTTGCATAGTTTTAGGAGGGTTTTAAAAAAAACTTCTGCGACTTTCGAAAATACTTGCTTGAAACATAAAGAAATCATATACATAGAGTATTTACACTGAACAAATTTTTTAAACCATTTCTGCACAAAATATAGAACCCCGAAATTCTGTTTTGGAGTTTGCCATGATTTTTTAATCGGTACGGTTAAACAAAAAAATTGGAAAATTATTAAAAAAAAAAAAATATTTTTTTGGAAAATTAAAAAACAATTAATAATAAAAATTTAAAATTTATTTTTCATTAACTCAGGGTCGGCGCGAGTTCAAGAGGAGTTCACATAGAACTTTTGAAGAAAAATTCAATTTTACTGGTTAAATAATTAACGGTTATCACATAGCACTGATTTGCAGCACCGCATCTGGCAGCATCCTTTTATCAAAAGGACAGCGGTCATGCAGGATGAGGCAGGTACAAGCAGTAATGCGCTAAAAGAATCAATCAATTCAAAGTTGATTCAATTGAATAAAAAACGAAAAACTGGTACTAACCCGGAAGTTGAACTTGTACACGAAGACGCCATGCCTAAAGTAAAAACTGTAGATCTCAACGAGGTTGAAGAGCTAAAAAAGCAGCTGGCCAAATTAACTGAAGATCAGAGTCAGTAACTTCGAGAATATTCACGTACTGGAACAACCACGTATGTCAAATAACTATTATGCCACCCTTATGGAAACGAACAATGAGCCCGGAAAAGAGGCTGTCAATGTAGCCTTGGAAATAGGTATCCGTGAGCTGGCCCAGAAAACAAAAGAAAAAAAAAAAAAATAAAAGAAAAAAAACATGCCGAAAAGTCAAACAAGTCTCATTCACAAGAAAAACCAAGCGAGCCCCGTCAATCAACCAATAAAAAAATGCCACCCATTTTTTTTGGCGACACAGACGTCAAGATGATGAATAATTTGCTACAAAACACACTTAAAATTAAAGATTTCCTTTTTAAGCATTCCAGCGAAAAAAATAATGTTTTATATACATTATTATAAAAAAGCACGTGATTTATTGGAAAAATCAGACATAAATTATTACACCTTTACACCAAAAGAAGAAAAAAAAGTGACACTAGTATTAAAAGGTTTGAGTGGGGTATATTCCTGCGATGAAGTGCTCAATATCCTAAAAACAAAAGAAAACTATACAATACAGTTCGAAAAAGTTACAAATCTCACCACTAAATTTTCCGCATACAAAAATAGGCTTCTACCTCACTTCATAGTACAGGCATCAGCAAAATCCCCTGTTAATGAAATACTCAAAATCAAATCACTAGATCACCAAATAGTCCGATGGAAACGAATTCACAAACCCAAAATATTACAATGTACACGCTGCCAACGTTTTGGGCACTCTTCAGCCAACTGCAAAATGGAATTCAGATGCGTTAAATGCGGAAATAACCACATACCTGGACAATGTACAGTAAAGCTGGATGATCCAAAAGAAAAACTTCATTGCACACTTTGTGATAAAGATGGACACCCAGCATCATATAAAGGTTGTATAGAATACCAAACCAATTAATTATAATACAAATTAATTATAATAATTTAAGCACTAACAATAGCAATAGTTTAAGTTACAACAATAATATTAATAATGAGAATACTAACATTTTATTAGAAATACGTAAATGTATTACAGAATTGCAAAAAAAATTTAATAATGTCGAGGAAAATCAGTAACAATACAAAAATCAGTAACAATACAAAAAGAGTAAGCATATTATTTGATTATATGAATGTACAATCTAACCACCAATATGATTAATTTTACAAACATCTACAAAATAATTTCTATTAATGTAAATTCTCTTGTCTCCTACAATAAAAAATTAGCTCTTATACACTTTCTCGAAAATAATAGGCTTGACATAATTTGCATGAGTGAAACAAAAATCAAACCAAATGATCATATGGCGATTGATAACTTTAATTTGATAAGAAGAGATAGAAGTACAGATGTCGATTGTGGAGGTGTTGCCATAGGCATAAAGAAAGGTTTTCGCTATGAAATTGTAAAAAATAGCATTTTCGATGAATTCTTATGTATCGAACCGTGCATCATTTCATTACAATTACAGCAAAGAAAAAAATTATTTATAATTTCTATTTATGTATCAAATAGAAATTCCCACAATTTTTTAACAGAACTCGAAAAAATATTTGTAACATTAAATCTAAACAATCTTAATAATTTTTATATATTAACGGGCGATTTCAATGCCAAAAATACATCATGGCTTAATACTTCAAACAATGCTAGAGGTATACAACTATACAAATAGCTGCAAAATAATAAAATAATTTATAAGAGTAATGTTCTATTGACTGATGCACCAACACTACTTCCATTTTTATGTATAAGGTTAGGGGACTAAAATTGTTATAATAGAACGTAATTTTGACTTTTGGTAAATATGTTTAACCTTTATTAATAATAATTTTGTATTTAAACCAAACTTAACACGACAGCTTAACCTTTTTAAATTACATATTAAAACATAACTGATATATTAACCACTATGTTAAATTTTGAATAATCAATAAACTTTAATAATAATAAACTTTAAAAACTTTTAAACCAAATTTTTAAAACTTTTCATATCTTCACCCTACTAATTTTTTTGCATAAGGTTAGGAGAACTCAAATTAGACATTTATTTATTTATTTATTTTTTATTTATATTACATACATTAATGTAGTGCAATATTATTGAACCATCGGCTACTAAGGCCATTATAGGTTTTTATACTATTATTAAATTATATACTAATATTATTTATTTTGTTTATATTATATACTATATATTTACATTATATTAGGTCGTAAGGGGGGTATGTAAAGAAAAAAAACACTTACGACCTGTGCAGGGATCGAACCCACACTCCTCCGGTTAATACGCCACACGCCTACCCACTAGGCTACCAAAGCCCCCAAAGACATTTACTCATTTACTTTTTTTGCAATACTTTACAAATTTTTGCATAGTTTTAGGAGGGTTTTAAAAAAAACTTCTGCGACTTTCGAAAATACTTGCTTGAAACATAAAGAAATCATATACATAGAGTATTTACACTGAACAAATTTTTTAAACCATTTCTGCACAAAATATAGAACCCCGAAATTCTGTTTTGGAGTTTGCCATGATTTTTTAATCGGTACGGTTAAACAAAAAAATTGGAAAATTATTAAAAAAAAAAAAATATTTTTTTGGAAAATTAAAAAACAATTAATAATAAAAATTTAAAATTTATTTTTCATTAACTCAGGGTCGGCGCGAGTTCAAGAGGAGTTCACATAGAACTTTTGAAGAAAAATTCAATTTTACTGGTTAAATAATTAACAGTTATCACATAGCACTGATTTGCAGCACCGCATTTGGCAGCATCCTTTTATCAAAAGGACAGCGGTCATGCAGGATGAGGCAGGTACAAGCAGTAATGCGCTAAAAGAATCAATCAATTCAAAGTTGATTCAATTGAATAAAAAACGAAAAACTGGTACTAACCCGGAAGTTGAACTTGTACACGAAGACGCCATGCCTAAAGTAAAAACTGTAGATCTCAACGAGGTTGAAGAACTAAAAAAGCAGCTGGCCAAATTAACTGAAGATAACCGCAGATTGCAAAAAATAATAGAGCAATATAACGCTGACAAGAATTTTGTCGAGGAAAGCCACATCAAAGTCAGTAACTTCGAGAATATTCACGTACTGGAACAACCACGTGTGTCAAATAACTATTATGCCACCCTTATGGAAACGAACAATGAGCCCGGAAAAGAGGCTGTCAATGTAGCCTTGGAAATAGGTATCCGTGAGCTGGCCCAGAAAACAAAAGAAAAAAAAAAAAAAATAAAAGAAAAAAAAACATGCCGAAAAGTCAAACAAGTCTCATTCACAAGAAAAACCAAGCGAGCCCCGTCAATCAACCAATAAAAAAATGCCACCCATTTTTTTTTGGCGACACAGACGTCAAGATGATGAACAATTTGCTACAAAACACACTTAAAATTAAAGATTTCCTTTTTAAGCATTCCAGCGAAAAAAATAATGTTTTATATACATTATTATAAAAAAGCACGTGATTTATTGGAAAAATCAGACATAAATTATTACACCTTTACACCAAAAGAAGAAAAAAAAGTGACACTAGTATTAAAAGGTTTGAGTGGGGTATATTCCTGCGATGAAGTGCTCAATATCCTAAAAACAAAAGAAAACTATACAATACAGTTCGAAAAAGTTACAAATCTCACCACTAAATTTTCCGCATACAAAAATAGGCTTCTACCTCACTTCATAGTACAGGCATCAGTAAAATCACCTATTAATGAAATACTCAAAATCAAATCACTAGATCACCAAATAGTCCGATGGAAACGAATTCACAAACCCAAAATATTACAATGTACACGCTGCCAACGTTTTGGGCACTCTTCAGCCAACTGCAAAATGGAATTCAGATGCGTTAAATGCGGAAATAACCACATACCTGGACAATGTACAGTAAAGCTGGATGATCCAAAAGAAAAACTTCATTGCACACTTTGTGATAAAGATGGACACCCAGCATCATATAAAGGTTGTATAGAATACCAAACCAATTAATTATAATACAAATTAATTATAATAATTTAAGCACTAACAATAGCAATAGTTTAAGTTACAACAATAATATTAATAATGAGAATACTAACATTTTATTAGAAATACGTAAATGTATTACAGAATTGCAAAAAAATTTAATAATGTTGAGGAAAATCAGTAACAATACAAAAATCAGTAACAATACAAAAAGAGTAAACATATTATTTGATTATATGAATGTACAATCTAACCACCAATATGATTAATTTTACAAACATCTACAAAATAATTTCTATTAATGTAAATTCTCTTGTCTCCTACAATAAAAAATTAGCTCTTATACACTTTCTCGAAAATAATAGGCTTGACATAATTTGCATGAGTGAAACAAAAATCAAACCAAATGATCATATGGCGATTGATAACTTTAATTTGATAAGAAGAGATAGAAGTACAGATGTCGATGATGGAGGTGTTGCCATAGGCATAAAGAAAGGTTTTCGCTATGAAATTGTAAAAAATAGCATTTTCGATGAATTCTTATGTATCGAACCGTGCATCATTTCATTACAATTACAGCAAAGAAAAAAATTATTTATAATTTCTATTTATGCATCAAATAGAAATTCCCACAATTTTTTAACAGAACTCGAAAAAATATTTGTAACATTAAATATAAACAATCTTAATAATTTTTATATATTAACGGGCGATTTCAATGCCAAAAATACATCATGGCTTAATACTTCAAACAATGCTAGAGGTATACAACTATACAAATGGCTGCAAAATAATAAAATAATTTATAAGAGTAATGTTATATTGACTGATGCACCAACACTACTTCGTGCAAACTCTTATATATATCTCGTAATTACAGATGTTAGAATTAATATAAATTTTCTGTAACACAAGAATAAACTCATCACGATTCCATATGATAGTGATCACAATGCCATATGCACATGAATTAATATTAACAAAGACGAGATTTTACTTGAAGAGTTACCATGTAACAATGCCTTCCTTTTCGCAAAAGCCAAATGGAGTTTATTCAAAAAAAAATTAGATTACAATTATATTAGCAATTATATTAGCAATTATATACCGCTAATGACAATAAAATTGTGGATAACAATAATATTACTTGCCATAATATCGATTACCACTTGTCACAATTAAACGAAATAATTTTTAAAACAATGAACGAAGTTATACCAAAATGTAAAAATACCAATAACTTGAATAAATTTTACTCTACAAAGTTAAAAATGCTTTTAAATAAAAAAAATAGTCTAATGAAAGATTTACATAAAATTAATAAACAAAGACTCCAAATATCCACACATAATGTACAATTACTCAAAAGTCTTCTGAATAATATAAAAACCATTATCAAACAACAAATTCAAATAGAAATAAACAATTACTAGCAACGTCGTCTTAAAAAAATCACATCAAAAAACAGTGCAAATATGTTTCCAGAATTAAATAAAATATTTCGCAGAAAAAAATGCAACCAAATTAAGAGCTTGCACATAGATCAAAATGATATTTCATTACTTTCTCAAAACAATATCGATATTACAAACTTAAATACAACCAGCAGAAATAAATACTTATTAACAGATCAAACACAAATTTACAACGTCTAAGGCTCTTACTTAGAAAAATCTCACAAAATCCAAATACCGATAAATAATAGAGTACAAACCAATATACTTAACGAAGTTAATAATTTTAAATCAAATACTGAGCAAATGCAAACAAATAACATATCCCTCTGCCATTTTTCCAACACAAATAAAGCGTCAGACCAAAGTGGTGAATTTAGCCAGTTCACAAACCAATCAGAACTTTGGATAAAATTTAAAGCTTTGAAAAATAAAACTTCTGCTGGTGTTGATAAAATACCAAATATAGTAATAAAAAATTTAAGTAGTTTAATATTTTCTAAATATGTTATATTGTTTAATAACGCAATAAACAATTCGTATTTCCTGAAAATTTGGAAAATGTCGAAAACTATATTGCTAAAGAAACCAGGCAAAGACCCTACTAATCCTAGTAATTATAGACCAGTAAGCTTAATGCTTAACATTAGTAAAGTATTTGAAACGCTCTTAAACGATAAAATCACAAGCTTCGTTAATTTAAAAATATTTTAACCCAAAATCAGTTTGGTTTCAGATATAGACATGGAACTATCCACACCATAACAAAGCTAACTTCAGATATCTGTTGGTGTATAAACAAAAATTATGGTGTCGGTGCCTGTTTGGTCGATTTGGAAAAGGCATTTAATTCCATATGGTTGGATGGCTTAATATACAAGCTAATAAAATATAATTTTCCATCACATCTTTTTGCACTTATCCAAAGCATGTTATATGGTAACAAATTTTCGATACATTATCAACAAAATACAACAAATAACACTTTTTCAATCGAAAACGGTCTACAACAAGGCATTGTTAACGCGCCCATTCTATTTTCAATTTACATAACAGACCTGCTACATTTATTAGATCGATTAAAAGGTAATAATTATTCATTAGCTTTCGCCGACGATATTATAGTTTATTCTGCGGATAACACATAAATAAATGTTTAAAAATAAAAAATGTTTAACATCATTCTGGACTATTGCAAAATCTGGATATTAAAAGTGAACTTTGATAAATGCGAAACCGTGTTATTTCGTAACATGGTTGACAAAACAAGTTCAGATATAAAAAAAAAATTGGAAAGATTTTTCTACAAAATCCTCAACTAATTCACCTCTAGCAAACAAAAAGGTTATTAAATATCTCGGAGTTTTTCTACACCGTAATTTGAACTACTCTGAGCATATAAAATATACAATTTCCAAAGGCAACAATTCCTTAATGATAGCTAAAAAACTATTTTATAACAAAAACTTAAGTGATAGAGTCAAAATAATATGTTATCAAACCTTTAAAGGCCAACACTTGCATATGGTATACCCATAGGGTACAATATCAGCGCAAGTTTAATGGAAAAAATACGCAAATTCGAAAGAAAGTGTATAAGAGTTTGTATCAATAAATCTCGAAAGCCCGAATCCGACTACAAACATTATTACTCAAATAAATATTTGTACAAGGAAGCCAAAATCATAAGAATCGACAATTTTCTTCTAAAATTGATTCGAAACCATTATGAGAGAGCACAAAACACTCCAGAAAATGGTCTAATATCTCATATATTCTACCACAATGAGGAGTACATTAAAAAGACTCTGCTCACGGGATTTATTGCCCCTGAGCATTTCATCTTTTTGGATAAAAATGGTTATATTCAAAACCAAAATCATGTCCCTATACTATGTCCCTATAGTAGACGGGCAACATGCAAAACTATCGAATATAACCCGGGCAACATTAACGGAGACTACTTAAAATACGATATGAGTATTCCTTACAAGGACACACTAATTAAAAGAAACTATTGGTGGTTGAAACAACATAATTACAATAATATATGTCCATTCAGACTAATAGGAATAATTTAGGTTAAGTTAGTGTAGTTTAGGTTAAGTAGATTAAGTGAAGGTAAGGTTTATATAAATATATATGAAATTACATTGATTTTTTTTAAATTTTGAAATGACAATGATGAAATTATAATATCATATTATTTGATTAGTAAATAATTACAATAAGATAGTTAAATAATTATATATATAATACATTAATTTAACATAAAAAAACACTTATATTTTTAAATGTTAAAAACAAAAAAAAACACCCAAAACCATTTTTTGTAAACTTTTGTTCAAGGTATTATAAATAAGACTGTGTAAAAAAAATTAAATAAAAGTTTCATATAAAAAAAAAAAAAAAAAAAAACTCTGTTTTGTTGCAGTTTAACACATTTTGAACAAAAACTTTATACACAAATAATATTTATTTGCAGCTTATAAAAAAATGAAATGTATTCTTTTCATATTTATACTATTTTATAATTGTAGTGGTATGGTAGAGGTAATATTTTTTTTTATTCGTTTCATTCTTATTTGTTTGTACGTATGTTTATTAGATTTGAAATGATTAGAATTTGAATGTTTAATAATTTTTGGCTGGCATATATAAAGCGTATTAAATAGCGTATGTCTGTGTTTAGTAAAATTAAAAATGATTTTATTATGCATGTATAAGAACATAACGTATTGAAGTAAGTAAATAAATAAAAAATTAGATAACTGATAATAAGTGACTTTTATTAAATATTTTGTTTTAATAAATAAATTTAAGGTAATAATAAATAAGGGAACAAATCAATGTTAAATTACAGATTCACTGAAATAAAAATTTCTTTTCCTACTTAGAGTAAATATATAGTCATGATATACCTAGTACTAGTAAAAGTAAATAATTTTTTAAACTTTTGCAAAAATTAATAAAAAAATCAAATTTTATTTAACAGTTTTCTTTTTAATATTAGTACCTAAATGTTAGAATAGCTAATATTAGAATAGGAATATTAGTACAGTACCTAAATAGGGAATCAAAGTAAAAAATAATAAAAACTGTTAACAAATACAAAACAAACATAAGATTAATATTAAATCTGCTAACAAAAATTTTACCGTTTTAATTTTATGTCATCAACAAATGAATAATATGCATTAGCATAGATATAAGTACATACATATGTATGTATAAAAATTTTTTGAGATATAAAAAAAAAACAAAAAACAATTGTTCATATAAATTCATATGGAGTATGAAATTTGGACTTAGAAAAAAAATTAAATAAAAGTTAAAGTTAGTCGGATCAACAAATGTTCTATGGCAAAGTTGTTGCTCTTTACTTGTGTAACAACTTTTTCTTAATAATTTTCTTCACAAAATTTTTCTGTTACGAAACATTCGTAAAAAACTTAATAAGTACACTAGTAAACTACCACTTGCGGTTGTCCGATTTGCTGCAAAAGCTTATCAATCCGAGATATTTACGTCACAACCTTAAATATGAAATTTCAAAAAATTCCGCTCAGTCGTTTAAGCTGTACACGTGCCCACAGACATACCCACACACGCACCCACACACACACACACACACACACAGGCGCACATCATGCTGAAAATTTTTTTACAGCCTTCTCCACACCGGAGTAGTGCATTGTATAAACAAAAAATAAAACTTATTTACAAAATTATAACCAAGCATAATAAACTACTTTAACATTTAAAAAAATTTAATATAAAAACATAATTAATCATTTCAACAATATATATAGGTATTTAACTTAAATTAATAATCTCATGCATTGATCTTGGATTCCTTAGCTTTTTGTTCTTCCTCAATTATTAATTTTTCCTTTAACCATTTGGTTTCTTTTTTTAATAACAAATCGATTAGTAATTCTAAAAACTTATTTTATGCGTAAAGCATTTTTCATTTTCGTTGAACCACGTAGAATATTTATCCGATTTATTAGTAGCTTCCAAACAACAATATAAAATGCTTTTTTTAAGTTCTTTTGATGAAAGTTTTGAGAAAAAAAGTGATGAAATATATTGATTTGAAATTTTGTCAATTCAAAAAAATTTTCTGTTGGCGCTTTTAAATGGACTATATCTGAGTAATTTTTGTAGTTTTTTTGAAAAATAAA
This sequence comes from Poecilobothrus nobilitatus, assembly GCA_947095535.1. Lineage (NCBI taxonomy): Eukaryota > Metazoa > Arthropoda > Insecta > Diptera > Dolichopodidae > Poecilobothrus > Poecilobothrus nobilitatus. The sequence continues at coordinate 208,731,017 of OX352772.1, read as the reverse complement.
TTGTTCCGACTCAAGTAATAAAGGGCTTTCAGAAGTCTTAAAAAATATATCGTTACATGACACAAAAGAAAATTTTTTTATCATTTTAAAAATGATATAACCACATATATACCTTTGTGCGTTATTCGAAACAACATTCCTTTCTGTTTTTTCCAAATTTTCTCCTAAATAATTGATGACAACGTTAGTAATATTATCATCAATTTGTTCAATTTCAACTTCTTCATTTGTACCTGAGCTATATTCTTCTAATTCATAATTTACTAAATCTTCTGAAAGAAATTCATCATTATCTTCCTCACAATTCGAGTGTTCAATTTTAAAGTTAATTAATTTTACAGACATGATTTTCGCTAAGATATTACTGAATTCAGAGACAGATGGGTTATTATTACAACCGTTTCTATAACGAATTAATGAAAACAAATTTTCTAAAGCATCTTGATTAAGGCGAGACAACAGCAAATAAGAACACTCGTTTGTATTATAAATTGAAAATATATTTGAACTTAACTCTATAATACCTGTTAAAGTTTGAACCATAGCTTCAATATAATAAATTTTTGGAGAAGAGATTGGTTTTATATTTTTAAAATACTCTATCATTTCTATTATGTACTGAAATATTTGATTGTTTGATTGTAAAGCTACACGGTATGGGTTTTTATCATATATTTTTTTGCTATTAAGACAATCGAGAATATCATATATTTTTTTGCTATTAAGAACAAAAGGCTAAGGAATCCAAGAGGGAAAAACAAAAAAATATTCAAAAATAATTCAAAACTAAATATGTATAGTAGAAATTTTGTCTCACATGTTTTGCAATTTTTGAATAAATATTTTTTTAAACTTTTTCTTGATTTGTAATGGATTAATAACTTCAATTTTTATTTTTTTTCTCATGAAAATTTTGTTAAAAATCAATGCATGAGATTATTAATTTAAGTTAAATACCTATATATATTGTTGAAATGATTAATTATGTTTTTATGTTAAATTTTTTTAAATGTTAAAGTAGTTTATTATGCTTAGTTATAATTTTGTAAATAATTTTGTAAATAGTTTTTTATATTTTCTTGTAAAATTTGTTTACATAAATTTTGAATTTTTATTTTTTGTAAATGTACTAATAAAAAGGGTTTTTTATGCCATTTGGAAAATTAATACTATCAGACTATATTTTAGAATTTTCCATGTGGCTTTTTCCCTTCTTATGTTTCCTTCTATTCTTTAATTTTAAGCAATAAAACATTTTTTTAAATTAATTTTATGTGCTTTTGTTATTTTTTGATTCCCTATTTAGGTACTGTACTAATATTCCTATTCTAATATTAGCTATTCTAACATTTAGGTACTAATATTAAAAAGAAAATTGTTAAATAAAATTTGATTTTTTTATTAATTTTTGCAAAAGTTTAAAAAATTATTTACTTTTACTAGTACTAGGTATATCATGACTATATATTTACTCTAAGTAGGAAAAGAAATTTTTATTTCAGTGAATCTGTAATTTAACATTGATTTGTTCCCTTATTTATTATTACCTTAAGTTTATTTATTAAAACAAAATATTTAATAAAAGTCACTTATTATCACTTATCTAATTTTTTATTTATTTACCTACTTCAATACGTTATGTTCTTATACATGCATAATAAAATCATTTTTAATTTTACTAAACACACACATACGCTATTTAATACGCTTTATATATGCCAGCCAAAAATTATTAAACATTCAAATTCTAATCAATTCAAATCTAATAAACATACGTACAAACAAATAAGAATGAAACGAATAAAAAAAAATCAGCTTTCTCCACCACAGGACCGACCGCCACTACACAAAAAGTACAATGCCAAAATTTATAGATTTTTTACATAATAATTTTTATCAAAGCAAAATAACTTCTAATAATTTAATAACATTTTGTTTTATTCAATAAAAATAATTATATGCAATGAAATCGTAAAAATATATGTACATCCATTCATTATTATTATTATTGTAATGTAGATACATGATTTTTTTTCATTCAAAAAATAATATTAAAAGTAAAAAATAATAAAAACTGTAAACAAATACAAAACAAACATAAGATTAATTGATTATTATGATTAAAAAATTTTACCGTTTTAATTTTATGTCATCAACAAATGAATAATATGCATTGGCATAGATATAAGTACATACATATGTATGTATAAAAATTTTTTGAGATATAAAAAAAAAAACAAAAAAAAATTGTTCATATAAATTCATATGGAGTATGAAATTTGGACTTAGAAAAAAAATTAAATAAAAGTTAAAGTTAGTCGGATCAACAAATGTTCTATGGCAAAGTTGTTGCTCTTTACTTGTGTAACAACTTTTTCTTAATAATTTTCTTCACAAAATTTTTCTGTTAATTTACGAAACATTCGTAAAAAACTTAAAAAGTACACTAGTAAACTACCACTTGCGGTTGTCCGATTTGCTGCAAAAGCTTATCAATCCGAGATATTTACGTCACAACCTTAAATATGAAATTTCAAAAAATCCCGCTCAGTCGTTTAAGCTGTACACGTGCCCACAGACATACCCACACACACACACAGGCGGACATCATGCTGAAAATTTTTTACAGCATTCTCCACACCGGAGTAGTGCATTTTTGCGAAAATCTCGGGTACAAATTTTTAGTATGAAAACAATACCTACCTTATACATTAATGTATGCGGTCGGTAAAAATATTACCACTACCATACCACTACAATTATAAAATAGTATAAATATGAAAAGAATACATTTCATTTTTTTATAAGCTGCAAATAAATATTATTTGTGTATAAATTTTTTGTTCAAAATATGTTATTCTGCAACAAAACAGAATTTCGGGGTTCTATATTTTGTGCAGAAATGGTTTAAAAAATTTGTTCGGTGTAAATACTCTATGTATTTGATTTCTTTATGCTTGAAACATGTTGGCAAAAGTCCTTCCAGGGTGTAAGAGTAATGTGCTCTTAGTTTTGTATCTATCGTATTTTTTTTTAGGTCTAGTAACACATATTGTATTTTAACTTATATTTTTAGACATCTCCTTAGCTTTTGCTGGTTGTATATAATGAACATCATCGTTTATAAAATTAAAAATTCCCCAAATCAAGTGTCGTTCAACTTCTTTTCCTGTAAACCTATTAAGTGGGCGTATATTTTGAATTAGTATTGGTAGTAGAAAAGCTTTTCAGTCGCATATCGTTTGCTTTTCTATGTATGGAATGTATGCTGTTCCAAATCCTATCATGTTTTTGCATACCTTGAATAAATATTTGAGTAATTTTTTCACATTCTTAACCATATACATTAGAACGAAATCATTAACATACATTTCTGGAATACCGACTTTCCACCTTGAATCACACATGTATTTATTCAATTTATTTGTAAAAGATGATAATGAATTTTCTGGATAATAGTTCATAGATGAATCACTAAGTAAAGTGACATAAAATTTATCATTTATTGTACGTTGTCCATGATCTTGCGGTTTCATTTGAATTGGAAAATTAAGTTATGTTTGAGTATAAAATGCTATAGCTGACCCTACCTGAGATTCCGCATCCATATACATTGGTTTTGCGAGTTTGAGTACCTTTTGTTTCCGTAATTTTTACTTTCTCCTCTTTATTTCTTGGAAGTTTTCGTTTTTTGTTTCTTATTTTAAATAGATTTGATCTGTATAAATACCATTTTTGAGTTTCCGTAAGATGTTTATTTAACAATATTTTTTTTATAATTTTATCCAATTCATTGAGTTCAACGTCTGCAGCTTTAGAATTATAATTTTGTTAAATGTTGTATTATTCATTTTATAAAATATCCCTGATAATACTGCACCAAAAAGTGAAGGTAAAAATCCCCCACATTGAACAATAATTTTTCTTTTGCTATTTAAAGATTTTTTTCGGCAAATAACTGATCTTAATTCCTTTTTATACTTTCGTAATTGTGTTGTTGCTTTTTTATTCATATTACAATTACCTTTTAAAATATTTAACGCTATTTCACAAATTGTTTTAATTACTTCAGGGTCACAGTGTTTTATAATTAGTTTCTGAAAGTTTATTTTAGAGATTTTTAATAGGTGCAATATATGGCGATTGGTTTCAAATGTTTCATATTTTCGCCAAATTATTCTAATTGATCTCTCGTACAACAACACAAACCTTTTCCAAGTATATCACTTTTAAACGAAATATACCATTAACGTCTTGAGTAAGATCTATTAAATACAGCCTTATGCTTTTACGTATATAGCCGTATGTAAACAGAAAAGCAGGTTTGGACTTTTTCTTTATGAATTTTTGCGTTGTACTTTATAAAATTATTGTAGCTTGCACGTTCAAACTTTTTTTTGCTTTTATTTTTACATTAATCAAATATGTTTTCTTTTTACTTTTCATATACGCCCATTACTTGAGCTAAGTATACATCAATAAGTAGTAAACCTGTATCACGTTATATATTTTTGATTTCTGGTTTTTTTTCTTTTTATTCATATCTTTTTTAAATAACAATTAATTAATGGTTTTCTTTCCTTTTCTTTAAACACTTATCATAAAAAGAACGACAAAAACAAAAAAAAACATGAAATAAATTCATCTCAAAATTGCAAGCATATAAAAAGCATTTTTTCTTACTATTTCAATGTTACTTAACACAAATATAGAATCTTTATAAACAACAAGTCATGTCGACGGTCTCTGAGATGTCATTATGCTACTTTTATGGCATTAACCTACTTCCTGCTGACCTAATTACGATTTGACTTACTTCCGGGTGACCTTGACCTACTGACCTGTCTGGTCCAAGTGCCTACCTATCTATTTGCATAAATGACTAATGTTTTAACATAAAATAAATACGTGCTAAAATATTGAACAAAAAAAAAAAAAAAGAACAGAACAAAAAGTCTATCAATAATTTGATCATCAACAAACTACTATCAAACAACAAATTACTATCAAACAAGTTATCCTAATATCAAATAAACACACATCTTTACAAATTACAACAGCAACAGCAAAAAAAAGTCATCATCTTTTTCACCAGCAGTCTTATCCGAGGCTTTACCGAGAAAAGACGTATTAAACTAGCGATCGCGGAATTTGTTAATTCACAAAAGTAAATAATACCGGCAAAAATATATTTTTCTTTTTATTTGGCGCACGTGTATTCAATACTTATAAAATTACAATTTCAAGTTAATTAAAGCACTTGACAATTGTCAAACTTACACTGGAGACATTTACTTTCAAATATTTTAGGAAGTGTTAACGCTGTTAGTGTTTTGAAAACACTTGAGCTACCGAAAATATATCAAACACCCATATAGGATTTAGGTTTTTGAATAAAAAATAAAAAAAGCAAAAAATGTAATTTTAATAACTAATAATTTAATTCAGTATTCATTTAATTATTTAATTCATATATTTAATTTAACTATTAACTTTATAATTCTTTAATTTAACTTTTCTAAATATTAACTTGACAACTTTATATCAATCTTCTCTACTTTAATTTTACAATGCTCAAAAATTGGATAACCCGATAATTTATATCTTTACAGCTTAAGTATTCTTCTTCTACTGTTGTACCATCTGCTTAGAACATTATATGTTCTATATGCGAATAACTGGTAATTGCAATGCATAATGCACTCATTACTCTCACTCTATAATTTCAGGGGAGACTGCCACAAATTCGGCCATTCTGAAAAGTTTCTACGTCCTCGGAAACTCATATTTTCGTCTTTACTTCTTCGTCATTCTTTCTCAAAATATAAAAAAAAAATTGTATATATAAACGCATACCCTAAACCTTGTTTAAGATTCATTTTCACATCTTATGACATCTTATATTAGCTGTATATTCTGTTTTGGCAGTTTTTTATAACTCATTATATTTCTTATCAGCGTCACTTCGTCTTTCTAGTTTTACTTCTTTGAGCCTAAGTATTTCCATTTTTAAACATGACCATTTTTAAGTCGTCTTTTTTTGTTATTAAATTTTTGAACTTATTGAATGTTTTTTTGTTTTTCTTATTTGTTGTGCAGCAATGCATGTTAAATATTCACCACATCTTCATTGCCATCGCTACCGTCATTTTGATAAGGTTTGTTGAAGCTTTGCCAGGGTTTCATGTACTCTGCACAAGTCATTGTTATCTTGGGGCCTTCTTGATTACCAATTTTATCAACGGTGTACCTACCTTTGCCAGAAACTTCCGTGATCTTATATGAACCTAAAAATTTTGGAAATATTACTAACGAATACTAACTCGGTACTAACGAATTGCACCCGTTTAATTGCAACCAGATCTCCGACGTGGTAGTCGTTAGGACGTTTCTGTTTTTTATTATACGATTTCTGATTTTCGTTTTGTACTTTAGATATCGACTCACGAGCTTGTGTGAGAATTTTTTCTCTTTTTTCGATAAACGCATTAACGATCTCTTCGTTTACAACTTGCGCTAGAAAACATCTACGCCGTGTTTCATTTTTACGTCCGTTAGCAGTTCGAATGGAGACCGCCCAATACTTTTTTGGAAAGTAGAATTTATATATCTTTGAAATCGGTTTGTGAATGTATACGATTTAGTTGGATCCTTTATTGATAATTTGGTTAATACTGGTATGATAATTTCATTTAGTCTCTCGACTTGTCCGTTGCCTCTGGGTACCCCGGTTGTTATCAATTCTTGTTCGATGTTTCCGGCTCTGCAATAATCTTCGAAAGTGTTGGGCGTAAATGCTGTTCCTTTATCGCTTAACAGCTTTTTGATGTTCGAGTTTTAATAAGACTTCTTCAGTTTTTGTTGGCTTAACGGGATATATCCATGTAAATTTTGAAAACGCATCAATTACGCTCAAAATATAACAATAATTTTATTTCGTCGCTGACAGTGGGCCCAAGTGATCGATCTGATATGTTTCGAGTGGGTATTTATCTTTTGTCAGGGGAAAAAGATATCCTTACTGTTATCCTGTTTTTCCTGTTTTCTGCTCCCCAGTATGCAAAGTATACAATTTCTTCTACAAGACTCAATTTTTTCTTTTAATTTTGGGATGCAATACTCGTTCTCAATAATTTTTTCCATTTTTTTTTAACCCGAAATGTCCATTTTCGTGAACTTTTCTTATAATTTCACCCTGTGGTACATACAATAATGCCGTTCCGTCTTCCAAATTTTTATAAAGAATACCATTTTTGCCGGGGTACCCAGTGGCAACGGACAAGTCGAGAGGCTAATTGAAATTATCTTACCAGTATTAACCAAATTATCAATAAAGTATCCAACTAGATCGTATACATTCACAAACCGATTTCAAAGATATATAAATTCTACTTTCCAAAAAAGTATCGGGCGGTCTCCATTCGAACTGCTAATGGACGTAAAAATGAAACACGGCGTAGATGTTTTCTAGCGCAAGTTATAAACGAAGAGATCGTTAATTCGTTTATCGAAAAAAGAGAAAAAATTCTCACACAAGCTCGTGAGTCGATATCTAAAGTACAAAACGAAAATCAGAAATCGTATAATAAAAAACAGAAACGTGCTAACGAGTACCACGTCGGAGATCTGGTTGCAATTAAACGGGTGCAATTCGTTAGTACCGAGTTAGTATTCGTTAGTAATATTTCCAAAATTTTTAGGTTCATATAAGGTCACGGAAGTTTCTGGCAAGGATTGGTACACCGTTGATAAAATTGGTAATCAAGAAGGCCCCAAGATAACAATGACTTGTGCAGGGTACATGAAACCCTGGCAAAGCTTCAACAAACCTTATCAAAATGACGGTAGCGATGGCAATGAAGATGTGGTGAATATTTAATATGCATTGCTGCACAACAAATAAGAAAAACAAAAAAACATTCAATAAGTTCAAAAATTTAATAACAAAAAAAGACGACTTAAAAATGGTCATGTTTAAAGATGGAAATACTTAGGCTCAAAGAAGTAAAACTAGAAAGACGAAGTGACGCTGATAAGAAATATAACGAGTTATAAAAAACTGCCAAAACAGAATATAAGCTAATATAAGATATCATAAGATGTGAAAATGAATCTTAAACAAGGGTTATGGTATGTGTTTATATATATAATTTTTTTTTATATTTTGAGAAAGAATGACGAAGAAGTAAAGACGAAAATATGAGTTTCCGAGGACGTAGAAACTTTTCAGGATGGCCGAATTTGTGGGAGTCTCCCCTGAAATTATAGATAGAGTGAATTAATGAGTGCATTATGCATTGTAATTACCAGTTATTCGCATATAGAACATATAATGTTCTAAGCAGATGGTACAACAGTAGAAGAAGAATACTTAAGCTGTAAAGATATAAATTATCGGGTTATCCAATTTTTGAGCATTGTTAAATTAAAGTAGAAAAGATTGATATAAAGTTGTCAAGTTAATATTTAGAAAAGTTAAATTAAAGAATTACAAAGTTAATAGTTAAATTAAATATATGAATTAAATAATTAATTGAATACTGAATTAAATTATTAGTTATTAAAATTATATTTTTTGATTTTTTTATTTTTTATTCAAAAACCTAAATCCTATAGTATGTTTGATATATTTTCGGTAGCTCAAGTGTTTTCAAAACACTAACAGCGTTAACACTTCCTAAAATATTTGAAAGTAAATGTCTCCAGTGTAAGTTTGACAATTGTCAAGTGCTTTAATTAAATTGAAATTGTAATTTTATAAGTATAGCATACACGTGCGCCAAATAAAAAGAAAACTATATTTTTGCCGGTATTATTTACTTTTGTGAATTAACAAATTCCGCGATCGCTAGTTTAATACGTCTTTTCTCGGTAAAGCCTCGGATAAGACTGCTGGTGAAAAAGATGATGACTTTTTTTTGCTGTTGCTGTTGTAATTTGTAAAGATGTGTGTTTATTTGATATTAGGATAACTTGTTTGATAGTAATTGGTTGTTTGATAGTAATTTGTTGCTGGTCAAATTATTGATAGACTTTTTGTTCTGTTCTTTTTTTTTTTTTTGTTCAATATTTTAGCACGTATTTATTTTATGTTAAAACATTAGTCATTTATGCAAGTAGATAGGTAGGCACTTGGACCAGACAGGTCAGTAGGTCAAGGTCACCCGGAAGTAAGTCAAACCGTAATTAGGTCAGCAGGAAGTAGGTTAATGCCATAAAAGTAGCATAATGACATCTCAGAGACCGTCGACAAGTCTTGTTGTTTATAAAGATTCTTTATTTGTGTTAAGTAACATGGAAATAGTAAGAAAAAATGCTTTTTCTATGCTTGCAACTTTGAGATGAATTTATTTCATGTTTTTTTTTTTTTTTTTTTGTCGTTCTTTTTATAATAAGTATTTGAAGAAAAGGAAAGAAAACCATTAATTAATTGTTATTTAAAAAAGATATGAATAAAAAGAAAAAAAACCAGAAATCAAAAATATATAACGTGATACAGGTTTACTACTTATTGATGTATACTTGGCTCAAGTAATAGGCGTATATGAAAAGTAAAAAGAAAAAATGTTTGATTAACGTAAAAATAAAAACAAAAAAAAGTTTAAACGTGCAAGCTACAATAATTTTATAAAGTACAACGCAAAAATTCATAAAGAAAAAGTCCAAACCTGCTTTTCTGTCTACATACGGCTATATGCGTAAAAGCATAAGGCTGTATTTAATATATCTTACTCAAGACATTAATGGTATATTTCGTTTAAAAGTGATATACTTGGAAAAGGTTTGTGTTGTTGTACGAGAGATCAATTAGAATAATTTGGCGAAAATATGAAACATTTGAAACCAATAGCCATATATTGCACCTATTAAAAATCTCTAAAATAAACTTTCAGAAACTAATTATAAAACACTGTGACCTTGAAGTAATTAAAACAATTTGTGAAATAGCGTTAAATATTTTAAAAGGTAATTGTAATATGAATAAAACAGCAACAACACAATTACGAAAGTATAAAAACGAATTAAGATCAGTTATCTGCCGAAAAAAATCTATAAATAGCAAAAGAAAAATTATTGTTCAATGTGGGGGATTTTTACCTTCACTTTTTGGTGCAGTATTATCAGGGATATTTTATAAAATGAATAATACAACATTTAACAAAATTATAATTCTAAAGCTGCAGACGTTGAACTCAATGAATTGGATAAAATTATAGAAAAAATATTGTTAAAGAAACATCTTACGGAAACTCAAAAACGGTATTTATTTATACAGGCCAAATCTGTTTAAAATAAGAAACAAAAAACGAAAACTTCCAAGAAATAAAGAGGAGAAAGTAAAAATTACGGAAACAAAAGGTACTCAAACTCGCAAAACCAATGTATATGGATGCGGAATCTCAGGTAGGGTCAGCTATAGCATGTTATACTCAAACATAACTTAATTTTCCAATTCGAATGAATCCGCTAGATCATGGACGACGTATAATAAATGATAAATTTTATGTCACTTTACTTAGTGATTCATCTATGAACTATTATCCAGAAAATTCATTATCATCTTTTACAAATAAATTGAATAAATACATGTGTGATTCAAGGTGGAAAGTCGGTATTCCAGAAATGTATGTTAATGATTTCGTTCTAATGTATATGGTTAAGAATGTGAAAAAATTACTCAAATATTTATTCAAGGTATGCAAAAAACATGATAGGACTTGCAACAGCATATATTCCATACATAGAAAAGCAATCGATATGCGACTGAAAAGCTTTTCTACTACCAACACTAATTCAAAATATTCGCCCACTTAATAGGTTTACAGGAAAAGAAGTTGAACGACACTTGATTTGGGGAATTTTTAATTTTATAAACAATGATGTTCATTATATACAACCAGCAAATGCTGAGGAGATGTCTAAAAATCTAATTTAAAATACAATATGTGTTACTAGACCTAAAAATAAACACGATAGATACAAAACTAAGAGTAAATTACTCTTACACCCTGGAAGGACTTTTGCCAACATGTTTCAAGCAAATATTTTCGAAAGTCGCAGATTTTTCTTTTAAAAACCCTCCTAAAAGTACGCAAAAATTTGTTTGCGTACAAAGTATGCAAAATAAGTAAAAAGTAAATGAGTAAATGTCTTTGATATTTTCAATTTAAAAAGCGTAAGCTGTAGTGCCTAAGATTTTAAATTAGGGTAAAAGTATGAATAGTTTTTAAAGTTTGGTTTAAAAATTTCAAAGTTGGTTTTAAATACAAAATTATTATTAAAGTTTAAACATATTTACCAAAAGTCAAATTTACTTTCTATTATAACAATTTGAGTTCTCCTAACCTTATGCAAAAAAATTAGTAGGGTGAAGATATGAAAAGTTTTAAAAATTTGGTTTAAAAGTTTTTAAAGTTTATTATTATTAAAGTTTATAGATTATTCAAAATTTAACATAGTGGTTAATATATCAGTTATGTTTTAATATGTAATTTAAAATGGTTAAGCTGTCGTGTTAAGTTTGGTTTAAAAATTTCAAAGTTTGGTTTAAATACAAAATTATTATTAATAAAGGTTAAACATATTTACCAAAAGTCAAAATTACGTTCTATTATAACAATTTTAGTCCCCTAACCTTATGCATAAAAATTAGTAGGGTGAAGATATGAAAAGTTTTTAAAGTTTATTATTATTAAAGTTTAAACTTTAATATTTACTTGAAAAAATAAAAAAAGTTTGATTTGAATAGGTACCTACATAAAGAAATGTATAGAAAATAATTTTAAATGAAATATTTTGTTATAATAAATATATTATTTATAAAATAAATAATAAAAGTTTTGAGTTATACAGTTAAAATATAATGAAATATTATGAACTTTGAGAAGTTTTATAGTTAAATTAAAAGTCATAAATAATCAGATAAATTCGAATTTTATTTAAATTTTTACTGTCAATTATATTTTTGTATTTAACAAACGTTTTATTTGTCTCTGGTTTTATTTAAAGTTTTCAATAGCTTAGAAACTTCGCTAAGCTAAAAATGATTGAACACACTTAATATTCGATTTTTTTTTGTAAGAATAAAAAAACAAGTTTGTCCTGTTAGTTTAAAAGTTTTTTTTTAATTAATCTTTAAATTATATTTTTGCATTAAAACTAAGCTAACAAAAACTTGATTTTTTTTTCTTTTTTTGTACAATTATTGCTCAATGGTATAATGCCTCCGGTTACATATCTTTTATTATCTAATGAACTTAAAGCTACTTTATTTAAATTCTGTGTATAAATTGTATGTAAATGTGATCTAAATATTTTAATTTCTCTTAAACAAACTTCATTTTTTAACAAACAATTTTTATAATTATCAAACGTTAAACTATTGACAATATATTTTTTTATTCCTTTTGCTTTTTTAACAGTTTTATTTTCATATGTTTGAAGAAATTTAGTTTTATCATTCATTTTAGATTTTAACCCTATAACGTAAAAATCATCTGTCTGTATAGTGTAAATAAAACTGTCAGTGTTTGTGTAATTAAAAAAAACTTTACCATATTTAGGTTTAATGTAATCATAATTAAAATCGTACATAAGTATTTTAGATTGTTCTCGTACTGTAAAGTACTGTAAATCCTAAATATGTAGGTTTGTCATAATATACATTTGAATGATTAAGCTGAACGGCTATCAAGCTTTCAGTGAATCTAGAGTGGCTATGATAATGGTTTTGCTATTAATGCTCCTGCACCTAAATGTCTTCCTTGACTTTCCCAAGAGGTAGCTATTTTAACATGTTTTCTTTTATCTACATTTTCCATACTTTTAGCGAAAACGGCATTATTCATTAATTTGAAATAATCTTTTTCGAAAGCATTTTTAGCAACTGACATATGTGAGTTATTTAAATCAATATATTTTTTTAACCAATTGCTTTGTGTGCATTTTAGCACTCTATAAATTTTCTTAAGAAACCGTTTCGAAGACACTGTTTTAAATTTCGATAATGGATTATGTATTTGTGTTTGTTTTTTAAGTCAACTAAGAGTTTGAAAATTTTAAAAATTCGAAAAAAATTATTTGTCTATTAAATATTAATTATCAATTTATCGATTTAACTACAATTGAAGTTATTTCAATTTAGATGTGTTTGCATATAACATGCTTTCATGATTGTGTACTTTGTTTTTATTTCTTAAACATTTAAACATGGTATAATAATGCTTTGTTAATTCAAAGTCAAACACTAAATATACTCTTATCAATAAATATATAATTATCACTTAGCACATAATACTCGTTACCGTAGCATAGTAATTTTTTTTTTAAAAGTAGCAAAATTGTCAATAAGTTTTAAATTTTGTGTTAGTTCATTGTACATTTTTAGACAGATATACAAACAATTTTTTTTCTGGTTTTCACTTCTGAAAAGCGTAAGGTAACAGTTTGATTGGTTTCTGGTATTTCTATTGTGGATATCAAAATTTCTATTAAGTATGAAATTATGCTTGATCTCATTGAAAATAATTTTAAAGGCTGTTAAATAAAGCTCCCTTTGTCATAAATTACTAAAACTAATGTATATGTTTGTATATAATAAGTTAGAAGAGTATCTAATTGGGTAATTGTGAATAATTTTAATAGCGTTCTTATTTAGTACGTCTAATTTGTTTATAAATAACTGAGATGCTCCGCTCCAAATTGGAGTCTAATATATAAAGTGGGATTTTACATAGGCACAATATATTTGATACATACTTTCTTTAGATAAGAAGTTCTGTAATCGCCTTAAAATGAAGATGTACGGAGAAATTTTTTTGATTATTGCGTTAATGTGCCCATGCCATTTTATTTTATTGTCTAATAACAAACCAAGATAATTGAAAGATTCACAGTCTCAATAATATTATTTCGGAAGTGAAAATTGGGGTTATTAAAAATTTTATTTTGTAATAGCATAATTTTTTTTTTTTTTATATTAAGGGCCAGACGGTTTTTTGTTAGCCACGTTTCTATTATGTCAAGGTCATGATGAATAGCATCTCTCAGTTCCTCCTCACTATGTTTTGCATATTTTAATACAGCAACGTCTGCATATAACTGTATCGACGCTTTTAAGTCTAACCTAGTTAAGTCGTCTATGTAAATTTTAAATAGAGTAGGACCCAAAATTGATCCATGCGGAACCCCTTTATTTATTTCTTTATAACTGCTAAATACATCCCCTATACGTACGTTTTGCATTCTATTTGAGAGATAAAATTTAAACAGGTCAATTTGACCTAAATCAAACTTAGATCAGCAGGTTAGAAAGCTTTAAAAGAAGAACATCATGGTCGACGAAAGCAAATGCCTTACTTAAATCGAGAAAAACGCAACAAACGTACATTTTATTGTCCATATTTTTAGATATGAAATCCGTTAAGCTTAGACAAGCTGCCCTTGTATTAGATTTACTTTGAAAACCATACTGTTCTTCATTTAAAATGTTGTTATTTGCTATAAGCTTATCTAATCGACTTTTTATTATAATTTCAAATATCCTAGAAAGTGCACTCAGCATAGATACTGGCCGGTAATTGGGATCTCTTTGGCTCCCATCTTTAAAAATGTGCGTAACAATTGCACTCTTCAGTGAGGTTGGGAAAACAAAGGTTTGAAACATTTTGTTAATAAAGTTTACCAAAATGGGGGTTAAGTTATCAGCAAATTTTTTGACAAACTTTGTTGAAATGCAGTCATAACCAGTGGCAACTGCCGATTTTAACATATTTATTACATTTCTTACCTCAGTATTGTTAGTTGGTGTTAACTGAAATGGTTCATATATATTTCTTGAAAAGCCACTAATATAATCCTGATCAATTGGGTCTTGAGAAATACTAATTTGAGTTGTATGATTAATGAAGAAATCGTTCATAATGTTTGCAATGTCCTGTTTATTACTAATCTTTTTATTGACATATATAATTTCATTAATGCTGGTGGAAGAAGTATGTTTATTAAACATTATTATTACTAATCTATAAATCTCCCACAGTTTTCTACTATTGGTTGGTTCAGCGGCTAATTTATCTGAAAAGTACTGCTTTTTGGCTTGTCATATCAATTTGGATACCTTATTTTTATAGTAGTGATATAGTTCCTCTATACGCTTGTCATTAGAATATTGTTTTTAAATTTATAGTAAGAATCGCGAATTTTAATTTCATTTATTATCCCATCCATTCCGTTTTTTTTTTGTTTCTTATAGAAATTGTTTCTGTATGTTTTTTTTTATTAAAGAGGTTAATTTAGAAACAAAGTAATCAAAATGATCGTGCGTACTAATTGTGGTCCAAAAATTATCACTAGCAAGGCTGTCATAATCAACAACTGTTTTAGATTGCTTAATTTTTTCGATATATGGTAGTTTATATACACTTATTAAAAACATTTGACGGTTAGACATAGATGTATCAACTACATGGAAAAAATATTGCTTTTAAATCATATTTGTAAAAAAATGGTCTACCACCGTTTTTGAAGTTTTTTCAATTCTAGTAGCGAATTCTTCTGTGATTTTATTATAAATTACGAATCCGTTCGTTAGTAACATATTGCCATAATTTATGATACCATAACTATGTTTATTCAATAAATTTAAATTGAAATCTCCTATAAAGATAGACTGTTTGAATGAAGTAGTAATCTCCTCCACCTTAGCAAGAAAATTACTACCTTAGTTTCTTGTGAGCTATATATTAAAAAAACATTAATGTTTTCTTTGCCTAAATTGATCCATAAAATATTAGACTTTTGAAATTTTTCCTCAAAAAGTAACGAACAGCTTAAGCATTCTTTCACATAAATAGCCGCGCGACCATATACATTTTCTCTATTTGAGAAATAGCCTATAAATCCCGGTAAATTAAAAAATTTGTTTTCCGTTTTTTTTAGCCAAATTTCTGTTAAAACAACAATATGTACCTCACATTTATAACTACAAATTAATTCTTCTAGATTATATAATTTATTTCGGAGACTTTGGATAATATAATATATTTATATTTAAATTATTTTTATAATTCTCCTCTATTACTTTTTGATCTACACTTGTATAATGAGATACTTTTAAGTTACTTCTTATATTTTCTATCTCATGACCCATTGACATAACTACACAAACAAATATAATCCAAACGCATTGCAATTACAAGCATGATGCTCAAAAAATTACATTTATACGGAATTCAAGGTACGGAACAAAAATGGTTCTTTAATTATCTAAACAATAGAATTCAAAAAGTTAAATTAGATGATATACTATCTAATCCAAATAAAGTTGATTTAGGAGTCCCACAAGGATCTATTTTAGGAGTTTTACTCTTTTTATTATACACCAACGACATTAAAAGTTCGCTAAAATTTTCAAAAATTTGCTTGTTTGCTGATGATACTTTAATTTATACACCTAGTTAGTAAGGATGTAACAATAGCGGAAAATCAAATGAATGAGGACGGAAGGAACCTTTGCAAAAATAAATTGAAATTGAATGTATCGAAAACGAAAACTATGTGTGTGAATGGAAGAGGAGCGATTGTAAATATAAATATTAATAATGAAATAATAGAATGTGTTAATGATGTGAATTACCTTGGTGTTTTAGTGGATAATGAATTAAAATTTAATGACTATGCTAACATGATTTGTAGAAAACTAGCTAAAAAAATAAGTTTCCTGGCAAGAATTAGAAATAAAATTTCCAATAAATGTGCCAAAATGCTGTATAACACTATAATAATGCCGCACATTGACATTTGTAACGAAGAGAAAAGAAAAAGACTTCAAGTACTTCAAAATAGGGCAACAAGAATAATACTAAGAAATAATGGGTATAGAAATAGCGAAGAACGGTTAAAGCAACTAAACTTAATGTCAATTAAGCAAAGACTAAAATTCAACGCGTTAATATTTAATTTTAAGGTGAAAAATAGATTTTTACCAGTATATTTTCAAAAAAACTTAAGTTATGTTGGGGGCTATTATAATTTAAGAAATGTTGGTGATTTTAGACTCCCACTTTATAGAAGAACAACGACGCAAAATAGCCTATTGTACAAAGGAATACAACTTTTTAACGATCTATCAGAACGCATTAAACAAGTGACAAACTTAAATAGATTTAAAAACTTGTTATTTAAAGAATTAATTAAAAAAAAAAAAATGTATATATATATACATATAGATGAAACTTATAAACGAAATTTGAAAATTATTTAATCTTGTAAACATTTTTTTGGAATTTAAATTTTTTTTATATATTTAGTATCGATAAATTATCTAAACTAACGTATTTTGTAAAGTTATTAAAACTAATAAATAAATAAATAAATCAAATAAGCATGATAATTTTTAATATTAAACAAGTAAAAGTAACCGTAAGTCGATGCAACCGACTTATTTATACCCTACACCTAAAAAATTCAAATTAAATTAAAAATCCATAAGTTATTTTAGTTAGGTATTTAATATAACTAAGCTAAAAAAATAAATGCTTTTACAACCTTTGTACAAAATTTCAGATTTCTATCTTTATTAAATTCGAAAATATGCTTGTTAGGTCTTGGGAAGTCTGTGAAGGCACGCGGACCACCACCCCAATTCATCTCAAATTTTCGACAAATAAGGGATTCAGGAAACAAGACCCTAGTACCAAATTTGAAGTTTCTATTTTTATTAATTTCGAAGATGTGCTTGTTCGGTTTTGGGAGTTGTATGGGAGGTACCCGAACAGTTCCTCCAATTCATCTCAAATTTTCGACAAATAAGGGATTAAACAATACCCTAGTACCAAATTTGAAGTTTCTATCTTTATTAATTTCGAATTTATGCTTGTTTGGTTTTGGGATTTGTATGGGAGGTACCCGAACAACCATTCCAATTCATCTCAAATTTTAGGAATATCAGGGATTCAGGAAAGCACACCCTCGTACAAAATTTTAAGTTTCTATCTTTATTAATTTCGAAGATATGCGTATTCGGTTTTGGAAGTTGTATGGGAGGTACTCGAACGCATGGTCCGATTTCGCCCATTTACAATCCCCGCCTTACCTTAGTCATTGTTAACCTACAGTATAAATTTCATCAAGATAGCGTCATTATTTTTTGAGTTATCGTGCGTTCGAACGGACGGACGGACATCGCTAAATCGACTCAGGAGGTGATCCTGATTCAGAATATATATACAGGTCTATATCTAACTCGCTTCCTTTTGGTGGTTACAAACACCATACCATAGTTAATATACCCTATACTTAATGTATAAGAAATGAGAAACAAGTCATCAGCTGTTAAAAAAAATGTATTTATGGAAATTATAAAAGAGTGCAAAAATAAGAAATTAGTTAGAATTACCATTTCATCTATTAAATAAGTTGCAGAATAATTTTGATTTTTTGTTTTTTTTTAATATATTTATTTTATTATTATTATTTATTATATTTTATTATTATTATTTTAAAAAATATTTAGAAAAACGATAAGATTCTCCCATGAATTTATTATTTGCTGCTAAATGCCTTTTTTAAAGAAATTATACATATCAATATCAATTAATAATTGTAATTTGATATCCGTGTATTTTCACATAGCTGCCCATGACAAACCTAGGGTAGTATAAAAATTTGCAGGATCTAAAGAATAAATTTTGTAGAATATTTTTCGAAATCTATTTTAAGGTAAAGTTTTAAATAGTCCCATAAGTTTTGACAATCAAACATATTCCATACATTAACTGCATGAATGTAGTCTTCATCGGAACATGATGTGTTTGTCATTTGATTGGTAAAAGTTCCTTGTGAAAGTAAACTTCTTTCGTCAAGTCGTTCAATGGAATTTAAATACTCATAGTGAAAAACTCTCTTTCGAGTCATTGGTTTAATTTTTTCATTATTAGTGAATTCTTTTTTTATTTCAACAAATCGTTTTCATTTAAATTTTTACATAAAGAATCAAAGCTAGAAGCCATAAATCTAAAGCTATCGAAAAAACCTAAATAAAATGAATGAGTTTTATCTATTATATTTTTTTTATATAATGAAATATAACGTTCTTTATTCAAAGGAATGGCACCAATATGTCCATTCACTTCGTTCAGTTCTTTGAATATCAATGCAATCATAGCCAGAAAAATTGTCAAAAAATATAGGAAAAAAATTTGGCCGCCTATATAATAAATTACATTTAGAATGAGCGGGTCCTCTATAATTATCACAAAAGTGACAATAGTCTCTAATTCTATCATTAAAATCTAAATGCTTACCACATATGTGACAAGTTTCTTGAATTTATTGTTGAAGCTGCTCATCAAGTGTTAACAGATTTACTGGCTTTGGCATCATAAAAATATTTTTATATAATTCACATCATGTTTTTGTTAAGGATATGACAAATTCCTTAGCACAGTTAGCTCCAACAAACTCTTTGTAACAGGTTAGACTATCATCAAAAGAACATTTAATGTAGTACGAGAAAGCCACTAGAACATGTTGATGAATATTTGTTGTTGAAGACATCATTGGATTAGAACTGCATGTTGCAATAGGTTGTAAAATACTCTCAGCATCAGCATAAATAACAAAAGGTGTTTCTAATTTTTGTTGATAATTTTTAAACTCTAGTGTATTTTTCTCAATAGATGGAAGCTTTGTAACGACTTTATTGCTCTCAATTTTGTGTAAATCACGCTGTTGCAATGTATAAAAATGTTGCAAGCACATATTACAAATATAAATTTCATGTATATGTTTTGTTATAGAACTACTTATTAATCTTGATAAGTTTTTAATGTAGACAAAATGAAATTTATTATCCTTTTCCAAAAGCAATAAATTTACATGGTATTTTATATGCTTTTATATTAACTCGTCGGTGTCGGTTTATTTATTTATTTATTTATTCACGCTTCATTCTGTCACGCTTTTTATTATCTTCGTAATCTGTTAGCAACATTTGTAAGTGTTGTATGGTGCAGAGCAAAGTGTACAGGTTTCAAAAGTGGGGGTCATGTTGTTCGAATCCAATTTACATGCAACTTTTTTTTTTTAAAACTATCTATTCATCAACATTTTTTGAATAAAATATGTATATATGTAAAATTTGTATATATGAATTTAAAACTTAAATTTTTATCTCTAAATTCATGCATACAATACACACGCAATATATTTTTGATCTTTTCTCCTATAATAGTATAATATTGATGTCCATTGTTTTGTATTTGCAAAACACAATACATACAATATTTTTATGTATGTTGCTAAATTATTTTGTTTACAACATTTGTTTAGTATTTAAATCAAAATATTTGCTGTCAAAATTCTTTAATGCATATTGAATATGCATGGTTAAAAATTAAGATTTTATGTTCGTAATATCATATGTTCAGAAAATACTTAACTGTTGTATAGTGCAGAGGAGAGTGTACAGGTTTTGAAAGTAAGGGTAATTTGGTTCGAATCCAATTCGTGTACGTACATTTTTTTTTTTTTTTTTGTTAACTGTATTGATCAACATTTTTTTAATAAAATTTTATGCATAATATACACATATTATTTGATCTTTCCTCCTATAATAATTTAGTTCAATCAATCTTAATGTACACGTGTGTTTTGTATTAGGATTTAGCAAAACACAAAATATATAGGTACAATATTTTTATGTTGCTAATTATTTTGTTTTAAAACATTTGTTTAGGATTTAAATCAGAATATTTGTTGTCAACATTCTTTATTGCATATTGAATATGCATGGCGCTAAAAATTAATGTTTTATGTGTTTTATTTAGGAACATTTATTATGTATATTGTGTATATAGATATACATATAAAATTTTATTCAAAATAATTCCGGTTGCCAAATTAAAACTACATACATACATAATTTTTTTTTTTGTATATATATACATAGTAAGGAATATAAAAAGTAAAGATCATTTCAAAATTATACTTTTGCGCATTACGAATTATGATTTACAAACAAAATTTTGTCAACACAAAAAATTAAAACTACGTATGTAAATATGTACGTACGTACGTACATAATATTATGGTAAACTAATTTCCTAAATTATTTTGTTCCGCTCCATTTGTTTATAATTTAAATCAAGATATTTGTCCACATTTTTTACTGCATGATCTTATTAAGCGATTAAGTAGGTAGGTGTTCAAGAGTAGGTGTAGGGGCACTTTGGCATGGAAAAAAATAAGCCCATATCGCACGACCTAGTTTTTAATAAACCATATCGCACGCCGCAAATTAACCTATATTTGAATGACCTTAAGTTTTAGAGAAACCGTAAGTGTTGTGACCTGGATTCTGTTAGAAGTTGGGGTAAAACAAGTCTTTTAGAGCTCTTTGATTGTATATTATAAGAGGTCAACATGAAAATAGTTAGCAAAACTATTATATGTAAATATTAAAGCACGTGCTATTTAATGTTGGTGAACTAGTTTTAAAGTGTATCTTTAAGGAATGCGTGTCTTTATACCCTACACCTAAAGTATAGGGTATATTAACTTTGGTATGGTGTTTGTAACCACCAAAAGGAAGCGAGTTAGATATGGACATGTATATATATTCTGAATCAGGATCACCTCCTGAGTCGATTTAGCGATGTCCGTCCGCCGTTTACACGATAACTCAAAAACTAATGAAGCTATCTTGATGAAATTTATATAGTTGGTTACTAATTACGAAAGGAAGGCTAAGTTCGAATCTGGACAAAATCCGCCCATGGGTTCGGATTCTGGAAGCTTCCGAATGATTCCGGAGCAGACGAGATTATTTCCAAAACCAACAAAGATAGAACCTTTAAATTTTGTACAATGATGTTTCCTCCCGTTCGATTTATGTCTCTGAAATTTAAGAGGATTTGGTCCATGGGTTTGGATTTGGAAGCTTCCGAACGAGCACCAGCGCAAATGAGATTATCTCCAAAACCAACAAAGATATAACCTTTAAATTTGGCAGAGTGGTGTTCTTTAATGTTTTATTTAAGTCTCAAAAATTTAGGAGGATTTGGTCCATGGGTTCGGATTTTGGAAGCTTCCGAACGAGCACTAGAGCAAATGAGATTATCTCCAAAACCAACTCAGATATAACCTTTAAATTTGGCAGAGTGGTGTTCTTTCATGTTTTATTTAAGACTCTGAAATTTGAGAGGATATGGTTCATAGGTCCGGATCTTGGAAGCTTCCGAACGAGCCTCAGAGCAAACGAGTATATCTCCACAACCAACAAAAATAGAACCTTTATTTTTAGTACAAGAGTGTGCTGTTATGTTTCCTTTTCTATAAAATTGGAAACTGACATTTGAAAGAATTTTAACCATGGATTCGTATATTGGAAGCTTCCGAACAAGCCCCACAGCAAACGAGATTATCTCCAAAACCAATAAAGATAGAATCTTTAACTTTTTTACAATGATGCTCCTTCCCGTTTGATTTATGTTTCTGAAATTTAAGAGGATATGGTCCATGGGTTTGGATTTTGAAGTTTCCTAACGAGCCCCAGAGCAAATGAAATTATCTCCAAAAACGACAAAGATATGACCTTTAAATTTGGCAGAATGGTGTTCTCTCATGTTTGATTTAGGTCTCTAAAATTTGAGAGGAGTTGGTTCATGGGTTCGGATTTTGGAAGCTTCCGAACGAGCACCATACCAAATGAGATTATCTCCAAAACCAATAAAGATATAACCTTCAAGTTTGACAGAGTGGTGTTCTTTCATGTTTTATTTAAGTCTCTAAAATTTGAGAGGATTTGGTCCATGGGTTCGGATTTTGGAAGCTTCCGAACAAGCCCCAGAGCAAACGAGATTATCTCCAAAATCAACAAAGATAGAACCTTTAAATTTTGTACAATGATGTTCGTTGCCGTTCGATTTATGTCTCTGAAATTTAAGAGGATTTGGTCAATGTGTGTGGATTTTGGAAGCTTCCGAACGAGCCCCAGAGCAAACGAGATTATCTCCAAAACCAACAAAGATAGAACCTTTAAATTTTGTACAGTGATGTTCCTTCCCGTTCGATTTATGTCTCTGAAATTTAAGAGGATATGGTCCATGGGCTCGAATTTTGGAAGCTTCCGAACGAGCCTCAGAGCAAATGATATTATCTCCAAAAGCAACAAAGATATAACCTTTAAATTAGGCAGAATGGTGTTCTTCCATGTTTGATTTATGTTTCTGGAATTTGTGAGGATTTGGTCCATGGGTTCAAATCTTGGAAGCTTCCTGATGAGCCCCAGAGCAAACGAGTATATCTCCACAACCAACAAAGATAGAACTTTTATTTTTAGTACAAAGGTGTTCTGTTATGTTTCCTTTTCTGCAAAATTGGAAACTGACATTTGAAAGAATTTGAACCATGAGTTCGTATTTTGAAAACTTCCGGACGAGCGCAAGAGCATCGAGCATATCTCCAAAACCAACAAAAGTAGAACCTTTAAATTTAGTACAATGGTGTTCTGGCATGTTTTCTTTATGTTCCTGAGATGGATTCGATGAATTGGAGTGGCAATTCGGGTACCTGACACCTCCCACGGACTAACAATTTTCGAAACTAATAAAGATAGAAACTTAAAGTTTTTTACAAAGGTGTCAAGCATATCCCAAGAGGATGCCTCTTTTACGTTAATTCGAATTATTCAGGTGTAGGGTATTAATAAGTCGGTTGCATCAACTTACTGTTACATTTACTTTTTTTTTTTTTGTGTTGGTTTACTATAGGAAGAAATACAAAATAACAATTAGCATCTTTGTTTTTTTTTTTTGTTTTTTTTAGCAGAATATCTGGATTACTTAGATTACTATGTAGTATTTTAAAAAGGTAGAAAAAGAAAGAGGCAAGAAAAGTTGAATGCAAATAGATTGGTATAGTATAGTATAGTAAGAACGTAGAATATATATCTACATATATATGTTGCATATAAAAAGGTTAAAAAGAAATTCAAAATAGAAATTAGCGTCCAGATGTACCTTTTTCTTTTTTTCGTTTGATTAAATCTGGTTTTGTTTACAATATTTGTATATTATTTAAAAGATAAAAAAAAAGGTAAAAGAATAAATTGAATTATCAAGATAAATTTATTAAGAATATATTGCATTCTTAAATTTCTGAATACCTGGTATAGGATGGCTTGTATGTTATGAAATTAGAAGGTAACAAAACGTAAAAACAAAAGGGTATTAATTTCTATGTAGAAAATTCTAAAATAGAAACTATGTAGTCAGAAGATTTAAATTGAAATTTGTAATTATGTCATACAGATGGTAGACAAATTACGTTTTCGTTATGTATTAAGTTGAGTATGCTTATTTTTTCTAATTTTAAAATTAAAATTTTAAAATTTTTTCTATATTTTAAAAGTGAATTTCTCGTTTTACTTTTTTTCGTTCTAATTAGGTGATACGAAATATAATAGTACATTGCCTACTTATATTGAATCATCTATTCTAATTTTTGTTTTTTTATATGACTCTCTAAAATAGTCAAATATCTCTCACAGAGCTTAAACTGAAAAGCCTGAGAAAAAAAAATGTAAATAAAATGCAAACGTTTTTTATTAAATATAAGAAATTACTTTCTCTTTATTAAACATTTTTTTTAAACATCTATTATTTATAATTAAAATATATAATCTAAATAGCTGTAAAAGAAGAAAAATTTAAAAGCAAAAAAAAAAGTGTAAACAAGTAAAATACAGAATTTTGTTTTTTTTATTATATTTTTTTTATTTATTAATTTTATTTTTATTACAATTTTATTGATTATTTGCTAAATGTTAATTGCTTGTTTCATCAATCAGTTTTAAATTTTCAGTGCTATCTCTAATTAAATAGAGATCGCCTTTTAGAATTTCCTCCCGGAATTCCTTATCTTCGAATAGGTCCAGATAGGTTTTTGGTATGAAAATTATGTAATTTTCTGTTTCAAAAACCCAAGACAGTCCATTAACTGTTTGTAATAGTCTAACTTTTTTAATTGTATAGAGCGCATCTGGCTCCATATCTTTTACCTTTAAAAAAGTTTTTCTTTTTATTTTTGCATTAAATGATTCCAAACATCTTTTTCTTTTTGGTTGCTCATATGATTGGTGTTGTTCGTATTGTTGTTGTTGGGATTGTTGCTGGTGCTGTGATGCTTGTTGGTGTTGAGGTTGTTGCTGATGCTGGGATTTCTTCCTCTTCGGTGGAAGCACAACCTGTGTTGGTCGTGTAAAGAAAAATATGTCTTTAGTGTTGTTGTCCATGCTTGATTATGTTGTTTACTTTGCTTGATTTTAAGTAAGACTATCATTTCTTCTATAAAATTCTGCAGTATTTATATTAAATAAAATTGTTAGAAATCTATAGAATTTACCAAAGCATATTAATTAAAATTTTAATTTATTGTAACTGCTTTCGGCTTCATAAATCAAACTACATTGTTGAAATATTTTCTATTTCAAAGAACGATTCAAAAAGATGTAGGTAGTTTTAATTAGAAAAAAAAAAAGGAAGATATAATTTATTAAATATACAATGTTGCAAATACTTTGTTTCAAGATAGGTGTTTACTGTAAAAACAAAATATTTGTGTTTAAACCTGAATTTATTCTATAAATTCCTTATCGATAATTTATATCAAATGCAATTGCATGCAATATATACAATCTACTAACGTATATTTAATTAAAATTGAATTTATTGTAATTACTTTTTTAGAATTCATACATCTTACAAACATTGTTGCAAATATTTGCTTGAAGAAATTTTTTTTACCCTAAAAACGAAATATTTAAATAAGTTTTGGTTAGTTTGGTCAAATAGCTGCAACAAGCGAGTCAATACAAAAAAAAAATAAGATATGTCAAAAAAAATTTTATTAGAAAGATTTTTTAATCATTCACCGGAGATAGAATCACTTCCTTATAGGATTGAAAGTGATTCAGCATCAGTAGTCAAACGTTTTAACGTAAGCTGACGTAAAGTCAAGTTTATAATTAATTCAGTTCCTAATAACGCAGAACCGGTTAACTGGATAAAAAACGCATTGTATAAAATAATTCAAGATGTTACAAATAATTTGTACCCTTTAGAAAATGTAGGATTTACATTCTGTGGAGAAAGCTTTCAGCAACATGGTCCTGGATGGCTAAGTTTTAGAAATGCAGACGATCTAACATTTTCTGATGTATGGGAAATGATATCAAAAATTTTTCAAAGTAATTCTGAAGGTAACTACTAAATAAATACTTCATTATTATTTTATTATTAATACTTTTATTTTGTTTTTATGTCACAGGTTTAAGCATAGATACATTTTGTCTTTCAGTTACTTCTGTAAGGCTACCATTTGGGAGAGGAAGATCACATAAATATTCATCATATGATGAGGAAAGCTTGAAGCGAAAGGGAATAATTTGCATTAAAAACAAAAACAATTTATGTCTACCTCAGGCCTTAATTGTGGCAATATCACAAACTAAAAATGATAAGAACTACAAACACAAAATTCGTAATGATACAGGAAAATTATAAACTTTAAAAGCTATCGAACTAACTAAAAATGCAGGAGTAAAAATTCCAAATAAAGGTTGTGGAATACAGGAACTCAAAAAGTTTCAAGAATATTTGAAAAATTATAAAATTGTTGTGTACAAATGGGGAACAAGAGGCAGAGAGGTAATATTTGAAGGAATTGGACCTGAAAAACGGCTAAATTTGTTGTTTTATAAAAATCACTACAACGTAATAAAATCGCTGACTGCAACCTTTTGCGGCAGTTATTATTGTGAAGATTGCCACATTCCATACAACAACAAAAGTAATCATAGATGCACAAGAACATGTCCATGCTGTCAAAATACTCCACCATGTCTTAATAATTTAAAACAAATTTTATGCAATGATTGTAATCGTTCATTTCGAGGTCGAATGTGTTTAGATAACCATAGGGCGTCAAGTTCAAAACGCAACAGTATTTGTGACGAAGTTAAAAAATGTTTGTCTTGCTTAAAACTTTATAGAGCCGACAGAAACCATGTATGTGGTGAATACTTTTGCAAGATTTGCAGTAACTATGTTCCTGAGAATCATAAAGGTTTTATTCAACAAAACAAAAATCAACCTAAACTAAAAAATTTTATTTATATATTTTACGTTTTGGAAACACAACAAGAAGAAGCTTTTGGAAAGAAGTACATAAGAGGCATTCTATCAGATATTAAACTACATGAACCAAATTTGTATGTTTTTGAGCAAAGATGTGACGCATGTATTTTGTTGTCCTCGTTATATTTTTGTGAAACATGTAAATTTAGAAGAAGAGGAATTAAAGAGAGAAATATTATAGAGCAATTTCTGATGTACATAATGGAAATAAGAAAAGAATTCAAAACTGTCGTGGTAATAGCACATAATGGACAATCTTTTGACCATCAATTTATTTTAAATATTATATTAGAAAAAACCTCTTTAAAAACTAAACTAATTATGCGAGGTTCAAAAATTATCATGATGTTATTAGATAACATAAAATTTATAGACTCAATTAATTACTTTGCAATGGCATTATCAAAATTACCAAAGGCTTAATTGATTTGAAAAAAGGATATTTCCCGCATCTCTTCAATACAACGGAAAATAAAAATTATATTGGACCATTACCCCCTGTTGAATATTATAACCCATATACAATGAAAACTAACGAACGTGAAGTATTTCTGAAATGGTATGAAGATCACAAAAATGATGAATTCTATATGGAAAATGATATTGTAAAATATTGTATAAATGACGTAGCAATACTAACGCAATCATGCTTAAAGTTCAGAGAATTTTTTGTTAGAGAATGTAACGTTGAACCTTTTCTAGAGGCCACAACTATAGCGTCTGCTTGTAATCTTGCATTTAGACGTAATTTTTTAAAACCAGATACGATTGGTTTAATACCCAAAAACGGGTATAGGTATTCAGATAACCAATCAAAGGCAGCTATTCAATGGTTGGTTTGGGAGGAGGAAAAACGGAATATTAACATTAGACATGCTGCTAAACAAAAATAAGCTGTCGTAGCCGGTGTAAAAGTTGATGGTTTTTGTTCAGAAACTGATCAAGTTTTTGAATTTTATGGATGTTATTATCAAGGTCATCCTAACTGTTTTCCACGTAATCGTAATTCATATTTATATGATGATAAAAATGATACAATGAATGAACGATATGATAGAACTATTAGAAAATCTGATAGGTCGAAAAGATTAGATTACAATGTAATTGAAATGTGGGAATGTGATTTTTATTGTCAAATAAGTAAAAGCAAAATGAATTACTTAAATAACCATCCATTAGTACAACTTTCACCATTAAAACCTCGGGATTCTTTTTATGGTGGTCGTACAGATAATGTTTACAACTACTACAAATGTAAAAAAGGAGAAAAAATAAAATATATAGATATTTGTTCTTTATACCCATGGGTTTGCAAATATGGAAAATTTCCTGTCAGCCATCCAGATGTTTATGTAGGAAACGTTAATTGTACTAAACAAAATTTAAAAAATTTGAATGGACTTATAAAATGTAAAATTTTACCACCAGAAAATCTTATACATCTAGTATTACCTGTAAAACAAAACAACAAATTAATGTTTTCCTTATGTCGCACATGTAGTGAGGAAAAAAACCTAAATGAATTTTGTTTACATAATGATAACGAAAGAGCTTTACTTGGAACATGGATTATTGATGAAGTGTTAAAAGCTCTTGAATTGAAATATAAAATATTAGAAATTCATGAAATATGGAGTTACAACATATGTCAATACAATGGTGTAACAAAAACAGATGGTCTTTTCACAAAAATGATGAACAAATTTTTAAAAATAAAACAACAGGCACCGGGATGGCCTACTAACTGTATAACAAAGGAAGAGAAAGAGAAGTATATAACGGATTTTCTTAGAAATGAAAATATTCAACTAGAATTTAATGAAATTGTAAATAATCAGGGACTACGATCTTTTGCAAAATTAATGCTTAATTCTTTTTAGGGTAAATTTGGACAGAGAGAAAACTTACAAAAAACAATAATTGTTAATCAACCTAAGGATTTATATGACATGTTAACAAATCCATCTTTAGACGTTTGTGGTATTCTTCCAGTAAGTGAGGAAAACATTATAGTTAATTGGCAGTACAAAGAAGAAGCAGGTGAATCATTATCTACTGTAAATGTATGTATTGCAGGTTACACAACTACTCAAGCTCGATTAAAATTATATAGTTATTTAGAAAAACTAAAGGATAGAGTTTTATATTATGACACTGATTCCGTAATATATATAAGTCGTTCAGGAGAATATGAACCCCAAACAGGGGATTTTATAGGAGATATGACCGATGAACTAGAATGTTATGGTGTTGGAAGTTACATTACAGAATTTGTAAGTGGAGGCCCTAAAAACTATGCATATAAAGTTCACAGTACGAAAGACAATGAAGAAAAACTAGTTTGTAAAGTTAAAGGAATTTGTTTAAACTATACAGCCTCCCAAAAAATTAATTTTAATACAATTAAAGAAGCGGTGCTAAATGTGAAGGAAGACAACGATATCTACATACTTTCTCAAAATATTCGACGTAATAAAGAGCATAAAGTTATCACAGTTCCTGAAATAAAAAAATATTAAACTAGGTTAGAAAAACGTAAATTTATGGAAGATGGTAGTTCATTTCCCTATAGATATAAAAGATCTAATGTTAATAATTAATTAGAAATATAATGTTTAAATTTTTATTTAAAAATTTTAGTATAAATAGCACAAATAAATATCAAATATGTTCAAATTTATTAAATACTATTTTTTTTTATTAATCCAAGTATTATGATCATCATTGAACCCTAACCATTTAACAAAAACTTTATTACCTTGTTTTTTAATAATTTTTTCTACCAGGTAAGAATTTGGATATTTAACAGGAGTGAGTTCCTCTTTGTAGAAACCACCTGAAATAGGATTATTTTTATAATCTGATAATTGATATGTAACTGGATAGGTATTATTGATCTTATCAATTTTAAATATTTCAGTTGACCAATTTGGTTGATAGCCTTTTTCGAAGTGACCTTTATATTTACATATTCTTACATATTCACCAACCTTATATTTACTTTTTTGAAAAATTTTAGGTTGCATTTATATATTTTTCAATATATTTCTTTCATTTTTTCGCGTAACTTTTTCAGGTGGAAGCTTTATTGTAGAATGTTTTCTTGAATTATAATCTTTTATTATTGATTGCAGAATAGATAACCATTTATAATTTCCATTTAGACTAAATTTTTTCCACATAGAATTTTTCATTGTACGATTAAATCGTTCAACAATAGATGCTTTTAATTCACTGTGTGTATGATAGTGATTGATTACTTTTTCTCTCATATAGTTTTGGAATTGTGAATTAAAAAACTCTTTGCCTTGATCAGAGTGAATATTTTTGGGTATAACTTTAGCGCGCTCAAAAATTGATTTCAGGGCATTTAAAACATTTTCAGCATTCTTTGTTTTTACAGGTTCAGCATATGCGTATTTAGAAAATATATCTATGGCAGTTAACATATATTTAAAGCCATTATTAAACTTTGCGTATGGTATCATTTCAACTAAATCAATTTGCCAAGTATCATTTAAACCTCTTTGTAAGAATTTCCTTCTAGGATATCTGGTCTATGAATTTCCATTACAATTTGAGCTTTTGACATTATGCTTATATCATTTAATTAACTTTTCTAATTCTTTGTTATATTTTTCTACAAAATAGCATTCACAAGTGTCAGGCCCTGACGTACAACTATTATAAGCCCAAGGACAGCAACTAAAATGTGTACCATATTTTGAACTGTACTGTTCTTTACCAACAAATTTTTCTAAATAATTGTATAAATTTGAAATATTAGTTTTGTGTTCATCTAATAATGTAAATGAGTATTTTTCTAAGAAATCTTTCACATCCATTCTTAAAATAAATACCAATAAAGATAATGCATTCTTTTTATACCTTTTCAAAATTTGAATTTTTATTCAGTCAGTTGTCAGTTCTAATCTTAGTAACACTGCAAATTAATAAAAAAAAATACTTAATTTTCTCAAAAAGTCTGGTTATTCAACATTTTAACATTTCAAATGGACAGTAATTTTGTAGAAAGAGGGCAAGTTTCTGAATCTTTGGACAATGATAAGGAGAATTTGCAACCAACCACATTATATCCGTATTATTGTAGATGTTTAATATTATTTTTTACTTTTTTGTTTATTTATTGTGTTGTTTTTGCTATTGCCATATTTTATTGTAATTGTAAAAACAAAAGTAAATAAAGTTTATTTAAAATTTTTTATTATAAATTTATTTTACAGTTTAATCTTATTCTAACATTTTATTCTCTTGATTTATATTTAAATATTTATCTATTAATTCTTTTAATAAAAATGGAATGTCAAAAAATAATCTAGAATAATTACATTGAACATTAAACCGGTTTAATGGAATGTATATTTCATCTTTTAATATAGTTTGCTGGTTTTCCACACACGTTCTAATATATTTTCTTACGTATTCTTTTACACATCCTTCAGCATTTTTGTTGTAAACCATTACTAAGTGGATAAAATTAAATAGATTACGAAATTTATCAATTTCCTCATCTTTTAGTACAAATGACCGTGGTTTTCCAGCTTTTATACCAAATTGTAAGCAGGAAACTTTATTTTTAGGATGTAGATGATATTGCTGATAATTTATAATAATTCCAACCAATCTTCATAATTAATAAACATTAAATTTTTCCCAATGTGGTGTAATGAAATTGTTGCTTCTATTAATTCTGTATGAAAACCAACAACAATTTTTACCGTATGTGCTTCGTTTAAAAAGTAGGTATAGGCCAATAACATATTGTATATGATACTATTCCTCTCAGAGTTGTTTTAAAATGAGTTAAAAAACCGCAATATTTTATATTTTTTGTTTAGAAACACAGCTCTGAATATACTTTTTCCCAAATATGCTGTTATAAAGTTTTAAAATTAGATTATCATTATGGATATAACTAACACTACTAAATTGTGTTAAAAATTTATTCATACTTATATTATTACACTTACACCAAGCGTAAACACAACAATATTGTCCACATTCATCTGAAAAGTTACTTTGTAATTGTCTATCATTAAATATTATGCATTGGTTTTTTAAATAATTAAGAATTTCTGGTTTATCTGGTGTGCCACCGTAAGAATCAAAATATTCTATACAACCATCTTTTGGAATAAAAATAACTAACCAATATGTTCCAGGATCTTTGGCTTTATCAGTGTTTACAATCATGAATGTTAGCCTTTTAACTATATTAGGTGATTTATCCAAAGCAAAAACTCCTTTCAAAAATTTGTTTGTGTATTTGTTACATCATATTAGTTAATTCTAAAGTATTCATGAATCAAATTTACTTAAATCATACACTTTACTTATTTCGTTAGTGTAATTTATTAAGAAATCTTTTTTTATTTTTTCATTTGTTATAATAATATCATATTTCTCCAATATCTATCTAAGATCCTTATTTATTTTATTATTGTGAACAGTTCCAAAAGTATAATTTGCAAGATGATAATTTAAAAGTTCTTTTGTTAGAAATTTGTATGTAAACTCTTTTATCAATTTTTTACAAGATTCTTTAATTCCAAGTAAGCAAATATCTTTCGCGAATAAGTTGTTTTTATCATCACAACAAAATGTTACATCTACAAGTGCACAGGTTAATGACATCTTAAGAAATACTCAAATTCAAATCTTAAGTAATCTATTTATAGATTTGTGAACACATTTCGATTTTTATCAATTTGTAAACTTGCATCAACTATAGCAGATAGAGTTGATGGAAGCGGTTTTGATAGCCTTGCTTCAATTCGGACAGTGCCTTGATTAAGTAATCCATGACACACTTCATTTCCTGATGCATCTGGAGTTAAATCAAAAGCTAATGTAAAGAATCCATTACTAAACATAGATTTTGTTATCTGATGACCTTTATCATTATGATATATGCCTGTACCAGACAATAGCGTATGATATGCACGTGTATAACAATTATTTTCTTCCGTAAAACTGATTTCAATTATTGTATTAGGTATTTGTACTCCATTTACATATAACATGAATTGAGAAATATCAAAATGTTTAAAATTAAATGGATTTTTTGATCTTTTTCCAGAGTAACCGGCATTCTTTGTCATAATAAATAATATCGTGTTTGGTAACTGCCCAATAAATACATTATCAAGCGAAATAGTTGTACTATTAGAAGGAATCGTAAAACTTTTTACTTCTACCCGTTTATAATTATATTGGCGTTCGACTTCTCAATAACAGCATTATGTGCTAATAATACACTAGGATTAATAGTTGCATGTCTCATAAACAATGTTGCTTCTACAATTTTTTATTGAGATTCATCAGAATCATCTCCGAAAAAGAAAAAATCTGGTTTTTCTAATGTTAAAACTATTCTAACATCAACATTATTTATCAGAAGAGTAGGCTGATTGAACATATCTACATGTAATTTGCCCATAAGCTCTACAACATTGCTATTTTGGTAAGCTTTTTGACGCTCCTTTGAACTAACATTGTCAAATTTTGGTATATTTGGTTTATCCAGATTCCAACCGGCACATTCCACATGTGTTGTTGCTGCATCTGTACCATAATTTAATAATGATTCAATGTAAGCTCTGTAGTGGTAATTACCGTCTGAGGGGGTTATATTTTTACCATTTAACTGTACATTACACTGTTTTATTAGAGAGTGAAGAAGATTATTAACAACACTTGGTTGTGCTATTAGTCTTCCAACAGTTCCTTTATCATTATTCCAATGAGTTCCATTTTTTTTTAAAATTTGTATTTTTAATCGTAAATATACAGAAGATAAATCTCTATATGTATCACCATGACCTAATGATAGAAATTCGATTGTTGACGGATTGTCTAGGGAAGCAATTGGATTGTAAGAAACCTCCTCAGATCGTAGAATACTGGATTGAATAGGTTGAGTTTTAAAAATATCTAATTCAGATTTCATACATTCCACCATGATTAGTTAAAAATATCTTTTAGTTTCTTTTTCTTATTAACTTTACGCCGTTTTGACATAGAATAATTTGAATTGCTAATGTTAAGTCTTTTTATAGTTTTCCTTTTTCTTTTACCAGATCCATACATTTCATTAAGCTTCCTAACAGCTCCGCGTCTTACATTTTTCATAATTTCTTTACCTCTATCATGAACAACTTCCTTTACATTTGCCCCTGATGCAATATCAGATAAAGCGCTAATACCAGAGTTAATGACCTCTTTTTTAAATATATTAGCACCTGAAGCAAATATAGGTTTCAAATACTTAAAAAGACCTCCAGAAAAACTTCCTAATCTGCGACCTCTTTGGTAGAATGCAATAAAGGCCCAATGTCATCAAGACCTCTTCCGGATTGTACTAAATAATATCTGTAATACACTTTCTCCATTACGTTTAAAATAAAATTAATATTAAAATTTACAAACTGACATTTATTTATACTTTTTTAAAATCTAATACAATTTTTGTAGGAATACTACTATCACTAAAATTTATTTTATAACCATATTTATCACATAAGAGCATTGAAATACTATCAAATGATTTTTCAACATTACAATATTGAATTATGTTAAATTCTTTTACTGTGTTAGTAAAAGCATTTTCTGTATTAACAGTTCTTAAACATCTTACATTTTTACCACCTATATTTTGTGGTTCAATAATATCAGTGTTATATAAAAAACATATCTGGTTTCTCTACAGGAATTAAATTCATGCTATCAATAAACAATTTAAAAACTTCAAATACACGAGGTTTATATTTTTTAGGGTCAATTAATTTTACAAAAGCTTGGTTAAAACATGTTTTTAAAAGTCCATCTAAGCTGTAAGTGAAATTTGTTCTTAATTTGATGTTAACTTTTGGCTTACTTAAACAGATAGTAGTGTATAATAAAGTTTTTGGAAACTCCTCAGCTTTGTTTGGTATTACATAGTTTATATCGTCATTTATAAAGTTAAAAATACCCCAAATTAGTTGACGTAAAACTTCTTTTCTTGAAAATCCTAATAATGGTCGAATATTTTGAATTAAAGTAGGAAGTAACAGAACCTTCCAATCGCATATCATTTGATCGTTACTATATGGTATATAAGTAGTCCCAACACCAATACGGTTTGTCTGCATACCAGTGATATATATTTGAGTACTTTTTTCCCATTCCTCACCATAGACATTTGGAATAAAATCATTAGCATATATTTCAGATACACCAACTTTCCAATTAGAATCGATCATATATTTATCCATTTTATTCGTAAAAGTTGATAATGTGTTTTCGGGGTAAAAATTCATAGATGAATCACTGAGTAATGTGACGCAAAATTCATCATTTACTTGTACGTTGTCCATGAACTTGTAGATTTATTTTTACGAATTGGAAAATTAAGTTGTGTTTGAGTATCATCTGCTTTCGCTGATAGCAATAAACGTTTTGGAGATCTATTTATTGTTTTTCCTTTTTCGTTGGTGGACTTGGCCTATCTAATGGAACTGTTATTATATCACCAGTATCTGTTTCAAATATTTAAACATTTTTACTCCTAATTGATTTTCGTTTTCTTAACCGCTCCCCCGCTGTTGCAGCAGACATTGCTTTTGATAAAACATTTTCTTCATTTTCTTCGTCTTCAAACACATTATCAGGGGTATCCTCATATATTTCTTCCTCAGGGAATTGCATTTTAATGTCTCTATATTTAACAGAATCTGATTGTACCTTTGCATCTTTAAGTAATGGTTTTACATGGTGTTTGAGTACTTTTTGATTCCATTAGTATCGTTTTTCCTTTTTCTCTGTTTTGTGGAAGAGTTCTGCTCTGATTTTGTTTTTTAAACAAGTTTTGCCGTAAAAAATACCATTTCTGGATATCAGTCAAATGCTTATTTAACATAATTTTTTTCATATTTTTATCCAACTAGTTAATTTCAAGATTAGAATTTTGTTTAAGTTTTTCATATATTTCCGGTTTGAGAATTATCATTTTATTAAATGATGAATTATTCATTTTATAAGATTTCTAATCAACCGTGAAAGAACTGCACCAAGAAGAGTAGGTAAAAATCCTCCTTTTTGAACAATAATTTTTCGTTTATTATTTATTGATTTTTTATAACAAATGAGTGATCTTAACTCCCTTTTATAGCTTTTTAATTGATTTTTTGTTTTTTTATTCAACTTACAGTTACCTTTTAAAATATTTAACGATATTTCACAAATTGTTTTAATTACATCTGGTTCACAATGTTTTATAATAACTCTTTGGAATTTCGGTTTAGAATTTTTTAACAGGTGCAATATATGTCGGTTGATTTTCAATCGTTTCATATTCTTTTGCATATTGTTCCAACTGATTTGTTGTACAATAACACAAATCTTGCTCGAAAATGTCACTTCTCAATCTAAATAAATCATTAACTTCTTGAGTAAGATCTATTAATATATAACCATATGGCTTAGATGTTACTTCATTATATACTTTCTCAAATTCCTTGACCTGATTCGGATATATTTGACGGGCTAATGATAATATCTGTGATTTATCTCTAGGATTCTTAAAAAGAATTATGTATTTCCAATTCAGTGAAATATCTCTGGAAAATTTACCTTGATGAAATATATTTTGGGTTACAAATATTACCGATAAATTTCTATGATGCGATCCTCTAGTAAATAGTTCGCAGACATGTCTATCATAAGAATTTAACATCATATCATCTATCACAATTAATACAGAGTTTCTATTATCACTAAAATCAGGAATATTGTTGCTATACTCAAGATCTGTTATATCATTCGGTACTGCATTTTTATCTGGGTTACACCAAATAATTTTATTGATTTGCGGATGTATGATTTAATTTTTTAATTTTATTAGGTTATGAATAAAAGTAGTTTTTCCACAACAAATTGGCCCAGCCACCATCATTGTAAATGGGTGAAAAAACATAATTAAATAATTAATTATTCATGATAGCAAACCTATATTTATACCAAAATGTACACTCAGAAAGAGAATATAAAGTCCCGCTTCATTCACTCAAAAGGTTATTCATTCATCAACATTCATAATGGATAACCAACAAATTTTCATTGTTGACTTACAATTTGTACAAGGAAATGAAAAGCAATATTTTATAAAGGAATTGGCTATTCTTAAAAAGGGGAGTTTGATTCCAATTGTATATCATTTTAAAGCCCCTTACCCCGAAGAAGAACTTAATCATGAAACAAAATACAATATTCAATATTCTGAAAATAAAATAAATGGATTAAAATGGAATAGTGGTACAGTAGAATACTTATGTTTGAGGGATATAGTTAAGTACTATTTACAATCAGCTGATATAATTTACGTTAAAGGAAAGCAGAAAAAAAATGTTCTTGAGAAATACATAGATAGTACTAAAATAAATGATTTAACCAATACAATGCCATCATTGTTAAAAATTGAACATTTTAAATCTATGTGTCCTATTCCAACACATAATATAAGTTCAAGTTTAAGATGTGCAATTAAAAATAGTTTTAATATCTATATGTACTTAAAGAAAACGTGTTAAAATAAAAAACAAAAAAAAAAACAAAAAAAAATAATTTTTATTTGTAACATAAATATATAGATCATATGGAATTAATTAATCCAACTAGAAAAGTAGGATTTAATTCAACTTTACAAATTAAAGTTATGTATGTATGGAGCTTTGCTTACAATTCTTCTCGGAAAAGTCATTGGTAACAATATGCAATTGATAGAATGAGATTTCAAAGGCGAATAAAGATCATTGAACCCATCATATCTACAATTTTAAGTGGTAGTCATCGTAAAAACATATTTAAAAAGAGATTTTTGTAATACTCTAAAAATAAAATGTTACAAATTTCAATTTAAATCTTCTGATTACATAGTTTCTATTTTAGAATTTTCTACATAGAAATTAATACCCTTTTGATTTTCCTTTTTGTTTTGACCTTCTAATTTCATAACATACAAGCCATCCTATACCAGGTATTCAGAAATTTAAGAATACAATATATTCTTAATAAATTTATCTTGATAATTCAATTTATTCTTTTACCTTTTTATACCCGTACGATAGGATCGGGTATAATAAAATTACTCCTCCGTTTGTAACAGCTCGAAATAAGCGAGCTAGATATACCTTCAAAGGTATGGATCAGATCAGAAAAAAATTCTA
Source organism: Poecilobothrus nobilitatus (assembly GCA_947095535.1). Lineage (NCBI taxonomy): Eukaryota > Metazoa > Arthropoda > Insecta > Diptera > Dolichopodidae > Poecilobothrus > Poecilobothrus nobilitatus. The sequence continues at coordinate 208,692,595 of OX352772.1, read as the reverse complement.
AGACTTTTGAGCCATGTCCGTCCGTCCGTCCGTCAGCACGCTAACTCAAAAACTAAGAAAGCTAGAATCTTGAAATTTACACAAAATATTTTGGGAGTAATTTGTAGGTTCCCTATTTTTTTGGTTGAGTTTGGACCAAGCCTTAGGGTAGCACTCGAACACCTAACTTTTAGATCCTCACATTTTTTTTACAATAGAGCTATGAAATTTTAACTGCTGATAGATCTCAAGTTGCTGACAAAAATATTAATTTTATTTTTAATAACTTTTTTTTGTAGCCCCACCCGTTACGGAGTTACAGCTCCCCAAAGGTTCAAAAAAGCTCTATATTTAAATTGTTATAGCACAAGTTGTATAAGGTATATCTTCATTTTGAGAACGCCAAACGATTACTACTTTTATTAGCTTTAAAAGTATATATACAATAAATATATATTTGGGGCATACGGTGTCTTAATTTACCGTTATGCGAAACTCAAATTTTGCAAAATCCTTTAACCCTTCTATCTTCTAAACGGTTTAAGTTGGAAACTTGAAATTTTGACAGAAGTTAGATCTTTGAAAATTAGTATGAGTCATTTCAGAAAGTTTTTTTGTATCGCCCCCCGTTTAGGAGCTGTAAGGGGTCAAAAACTGAAAATTTCCTATTTTTAAACACCTGTAACTTGAACACCTGTTAAAATTTTTTTGAAGTAATACACAAAAATTAAAGCTTCAACATTATACTCTTATTTCTGTCAACAACTTTTTTTAATAATATAGGGTTACTTTATAATTGACGAAAGTGTTACTTGATTTTTTCAAATTTTCTAACAAATTTCTTCAACAAATTTTTTGCATTTGTTTTACTCGATAATTTGAAATTGTTGAGGATATAATGCGTAGTACAAAAAAATGTAAATAAATAAACAACATAACGGTTGCTTGAAGAATTTTTATTTATATGATATTGATATATATACATACTTATATAATATCATGTTTATTTACATATCGTATATGTCACTAGTGAATGAATGATAAAAGTATAGATGTATATTATATAGCGCCGTATTTACATACATATATGTATTTTATTGTACTTATAAGAAATTATCCTGTCAATCTAATATTTAAATATAATATAATATTTAAAATTATATTTATTATTTTGTACTAAGTGAATTTAATATACATTTACCGCTTAGTATTAAATGGTACTATAGAATATTTGAAAAAGTGTTGGATTGATAATCGTTATGTGGAAGGTTAGAACCTGCTTTTGAAGAATGTACATATAAACATATAGTTTGAATATATGTACAACCCGTAGTTCTAGAAATTATAAAATTCACCCAAATTAAAAAAATAATATTGTAAGCAGAGTGACAGGCTGTGAACATGCTAACGGTTCGTACGGGTATCTAAGAGTTGACAAAGGCAACTGTATTCTTCCTCGTTTTTCTATCTTTTAAATAATATACAAATATTGTAAACAAAACCAGATTTAATAAAACGAAAAAAAGAAAAAGGTACATGTGGACGCTAGTTTCTATTTTGAATTTCTTTTTAACCTTTTTATATGCAACATATATATGTAGATATATATTCTACGTTCTTACTATACTATACTATACCAATCTATTTGCATTCAACTTTTCTTGCCTCTTTCTTTTTCTACCTTTTTAAAATACTACATAGTAATCTAAACCAGATATTCTGCTAAAAAAAAAAAAAAAACAAAGATGCTAATTGTTATTTTGTATTTCTTCCTATAGTAAACCAACACAAAAAAAAAACACGCATTCCTTAAAGATACACTTTAAAACTAGTTCACCAACATTAAATAACACGTGCTTTAATATTTACATATAATAGTTTTGCTAACTATTTTCATGTTGACCTATTATAATATACAATGAAAGAGCTCTAAAAGACTTGTTTTACCCCAACTTCTAACAGAATCCAGGTTGCAACACTTCCGGTTTTTCTAAAACTCAAGGTCATTCAAATATAGGTTAATTTGCGTGGGCCTTATTAAAAACTAGGTCGTGCGATATGGGCTTATTTTTACCCATGCCAAAGTGCCCCTATACCTACTTGCAAGGTTAGATGTTTGTTTGAATATACGGTATACTATTAATAGTATACTATAGAAATATACAGTAAAATACATTTATGTACATACATATACACATATATCATTTTCATACGTGTTAGAAATGTTGCTTCAATTAAAATTGGATTGTAATATTTATAAATTATAATCACAGTATTTTGATACATATTTTACCCTTCGAGGTACTTTCATTATTTATGAGTTACTGGAATAAAAAATTTTTACTCTTGCTGTAATGGAATCGATTTAACGTCTCTTAATTTACTTAATCATTTGGTATAAAATTGTAAAATGTATTTTTTATCAGAAACAATAATGTATGTGTGAATAAAGAATATCCCATTTTTTTTTTAAATTCAAATTATGTTTCTTTTAAAACTAAAAAGTATAAGATAAAATAATCTAAAAAAAATATTTTTTAAAATATGCTTTTATCGAAACCGAATTCGCCCCTTAAAAAGTAGAAAATAAAATTGATTGCAAAACTTTAACTTTTTGGACTGTTATAATATAAAAGTGAATTGCTAGTGCAAGCCATTTTGAACTGTTATAATATAAAAGTAAATTGCTGGAATAAAAAAGAAACACGAACCTTAAATAGATTTTTATTTAACCTTATTCCAGCAATTTACTTTTATATTATAACAGTCCAAAATGCTTGCACTAGCAATTCACTTTTATATTATAACAGTCCAAAAAGTTAAAGTTTTGCAATCAATTTTATTTTCTACTTTTTAGGGGGCGAATTCGGTTTCGATAAAAGCATATTTTAAAAAATATTTTTTTTATATTATTTTTTTATACCCTACACATTAAGTATAGGGTATATTAACTTTGGTATGGTGTTTGTAACCACCAAAGGAAGCGAGTTAGGTATAGACATGTATATATATTCTGAATCAGGATCACATGCTGAGTCGATTTAGCGATGTCCGTCCGTCCGTACGCACGATAACTCAAAAATAATGATGCTATCTTGATGAAATTTATACTGTAGGTTAACAATGACTAAGGTAAGGCGGGGATTGTAAATGGGCGAAATCGGACCATGCGTTCGAGTACCTCCCTTACAACTCCCAAAACCGAACAAGCATACCTTCGAAATTAATAATTATAAATACTTGAAATTTGATATAAGAGTGTTCTAGCCTGTTCTGATGAAGTCTCTAAAATTTGAGATGAATTGGGGTGGTGGTTCGGGTGCCTTCACACACTTTCCAAGACTTAACAAGCATATCTTTGAATTTAATAAAGATAGAAACCTGAAATTTTGTACAAAGGTTGTAAAATCATTTTTTTATATATTAAATATATTATATTAAATAGCTAACTAAACTATCTTATAAATTTTTAATTTAATTTGAATTTTTTAGGTGTAGGGTATAAATAAGTCGGTTGCATGGACTTACTGTTACTTTTACTTGTTTTTTCACATTTTGTTAAATAGATTGGTACAACCTCAACCTCATATTTTTTATTAATGACTTCCAGTCCAAACAAATTAATACTTATGTCACTATTTAGTTCTTCAAATAAATTTAACTAGCTCAATAGCTGGAAATTGCATAGTGCTAAGATTAAGCTGTCGTACATCGCCAAACTCTAGCTCGACTATGGGTAGAAAAATATTATTCATTTTATATGAAGATGTTCGTTCAGCATTTTGAATACAAGTTTGTAAACCTGATTCCACTTGAAAAGCACTTGAAACAAAATATATTATATTTATTTTGAATATTAATGCATGCTTTTTTGTCTTCTATGTTTTTCGGTAGTTTAATATAACTAGACACACGTATTGACTCAAATTTATTAATATTTATTTCAATGTGTAAAATCCTGATTAACGCCCAGCCACTATCTTTTTCTTGGAAGTCTTCTGCTTGTTGTTGAATAATTTCTTTAGACTTTTCAAAAAAATCATTAAGATCATCTGCTTGTGTAATACTAAACATTCGAGTTTGAAAAGATTTGATTGATATATTATCAAACTTTTCTTCTGTTGGCTTTATATATACACCAAACAGCTCAAGATTTACTTTTATAGCGTTGTGCTTTTTTAGTAATTGCTTCAACAATTCAATTATATTGGTCTGAGCCTTTTCCAGAAAATTTGATGGGTTTAGTATACTTTTCTTATTTTGGAAACATTTATCAATATGTTAACATTAGATCTAATTACTTCTGCCACATTACTTTTATGCTTATTTGTTCGGATGTGGTAATTCCACAAAGTGTTTGTAACGTTTTGTTTTCTGAACTCATGTTTTTTTGTTAGTGTTCTTTTCTTATATTAAATTAATATTAATTTAGTCTATAAATGACTTTAACTTAGTCTTAAATTTAGTGATTTAACACGTAAACTCAAGAAGTCAATTGTATATATATATATAAATTTTTCTAATTCTATATAGATAAACCTAAACTAACTTGATTGCATAATTTGAACATATAACATAGCATAACATAAAATGAATATTGTGTTTTTCTAATGAATTACTACAATGTTGCATATTAATCAAATTATTACAAAATTGAAACTATATACCAATAAAATCATAATGTGGAAAATTCCTTGCACATTTCATAATAAATGCTGAAGTATTTAACATATACACAAAATCGTTAATATTATTTTATCATAACACTATATAAAAAAGTGAAAGGAATATTTAATTTTCAATAAAAAAAATTTTTTTAAGTAGTATATGTATAATATACTTTAGTGGCAACACTTTAACTATCTCCAAAATATATTACCTGAATAGAGTATCTACAGTCTATATATAACATTTAAAACGTGTAAAATTAAAAAAAAAATGTATGTCTAATTTCCATTTCCATCTATTTACAAAATTAATTTGTGTAAATAATTCATCTAATGAATGCAACAAAGTTGCAGGATTATTCTTAATAATTTTTTTTGTTTTGGTAGTTTCGTTTTCCACAAAATCAATAATCAATATAAATTAATGAAACAACAACAACTTGGCAAATTTATAATTTATGCTTTATTTAGTAGAAATACTCTGGTAAATTATAAAATAATAATAATCAATGTTGCATCATATTAGAAAAACAATGTATTGAATAAAAAAATGTGCTATCTGTGTGTGTGTGTTAAAAGTTTTAAGTATGTTAATTTAATGAGTTATTTCTTTAATGAGTCAAATGAGTGTGCAACAATCAAATATGTAAATAGTCAAATCAATGTTTTTTTTTTTTATGATGTCTTTCAATGACGTTTACATTACATTTTATATTTTATTTTAATAACAACTAATTTATACATTGACAGTTGCAACAGATATCTCATAATAAATTCATAAACATTTTATATGTAATATGTGTGGTTAGATGTGTGTTGATTATAATTACAAATAAATTGGTATTGGATAAAAAAAAAATTGAATGATATTAAGTCATATTAAAAACATAGTAGGTAAACGTAGTATTTTCCTTGTTCTATAATATTTTAGAAATGTATATAAATTGATGTTAATTAACTTATTTCAAAATAAATCAGTTTGGTATATTGAAAAATACCACAAAAAAAAAAACAAGAACAAATTACAATATGAAAATGGTAAGATTTTTTTTTTCTTATTCTTAAATTAATTCTATATTATTTTCTATATCTATTTATATATATGTATATAATTTCGCAAACTTTTATTGAGAACTTAATTTCGTTGGAGAAAGGTGAAAATTAACAGAATACCGAAACATTGATTTTTTGGTGATAGATAAAATGTATGAGATGATATAATGGAGATTTTTAGATACGAAAAGAGGACAAACACTGTTACTGTGTGAACCGCAAGATCCCTTCAGCAAGCAAATCACTATATTTTTCATGCCAGAGTGATTCTCCAAAAAGATGACAACTCAGTCACAATTGGCCGAATTAAATAGTACTTATTTTTATTTTAAATTTTCGGGACGTGACAAGGACAGATGGAATATGGCATTGGTTTGACCTTATTCCTGCTGTAGATATAAATTCTCAAGAAAAATTATTAAAATAAAAATGTATATTAGTAATTTTGTTTAGTTTTTTTATTTACCCTCTATCGCTACCCATAGGCATCAACATCTCATTTCTACAGGACAAGCTCCGACATCGGACTTCCGGAAGACCGGTTCCGGAAGACAGACTTCCAGAGGCCCGATCCTGGCAACGGACTTCCGGAGGACCGGTTCCGGTAACAGACTTCCGGAAGACAGGCTCCGACAACGTTCCCGGGTCTTGGGGTCTAGCGCCCGAGTGTCCGAGCGGTCGGAGGGGCTGTGACGGGAGCCATCGCCATGCATGGGTAAACTGCCAGACTTTAGCGTTGATTTACAATAAAAAGAGAAAATATTTGTTAAAATTAAACATTAAAGAAAACAAAAAAATAATAACAAATCTGCGAGAGAGAGTGAGACAACAAGTTTTCTCCCATAGTCAAGCGGATGAGGTCAGATTTTTTTTTTTTTGAAACGAAGATCCGATGAAGTGGGAGATTTGAATAATTTTTCCATTCTGTATAATCTTTAGGTATCCTCCCCACCAAATGGTTGCTGAAATCAAAATTATAAATAAAATGCTGATGCCGCTGCTGCTGCTGTTACACTATTGGTTTATTTTAATATATAGTAAAGAATATAATAAACAGCAACAGCAACAACAACAGCAGCAGCAGCAGGAGAGCTATAGTTGATTTACAATTTGTTATTGCAAATAATAGAGAATATTTTTTGAAAGAATTTTCTATGATATCTGATGGTTCTCTTGTAACAATACTATTTATGTTTAAAGCACCATATTCATTTGAAGAGTTAAATTTTGATGCTAAACAACAAAAAGAAAATTAATATGTTGAACTGGAATGATGGTTTTATAAAATATTTACAATTAAAAAATATCTTAGAGAAACATTTAACATCATTCGATATCATTTATGTAAAAGGTCTTAAAAAAAATTTGCCCCCACCATCATAATATGGAAAATTTGCAAAGATGTGCTGTAAAAAATTGTATGAATTTATATATGTTTTTAATAAAAGATAATAATAAAAATTGGTTTTAAAAAATATATGTTTTATTTATGGTTGACCAATATATTTTTTCAGACATAAATAATGGTATTTCATAAAAGAGCCGGGAATAGTTGGATTGAGCTATATGTAAATTCATAGGAATATAGAAATCTTCTTGTTCCAGTTTCAGCTTATTCTTTTCAATACATCTCTCAAAATATTTTAATACATATTCTCGTACATTCATTTCAGCTCCATTGTTATATGACATCACTGCTTGAATAAAGTCTAACATAAGACAAAATCGGGTATACTCATCTAGTTCTAATGTACGTTTTTTTGTTGTTCCTCCAGCAGTAGAAGATTAGTAGTTTTAGTAGAAATTTATTTGAATTTAATTTATGGAGTTGGTTGCTTGTAAAATCTTGATAAAATGTACGCCACTCCAAGTAATTCATTTCTCTAATGACTTTACGATTACGTTTTAAAATTATTGTAGCAGCGAAATTTTCAACGTTAAACCCAATTTGTATTTTTGTTGTTTGTTTTTTATCCAAATAATAAATGTAACTTAATAAGAGATTTTGTTGTGATTCGTTGCTGTTTTGTTGTGTTGTTGAAGTTGTTGCTGATGCCTCTGCTTTATTTTCAAATGTTTCAATATTTGTAATAATTGTAATAATTTTCATATGTTTCAATGTTGACTCCAATTTCTTTTTTTTAAACTGATGGAATATATATATATTTATACTAGTTTGAAATAGTTTTCTTAGATTTTTTATTTTTTTGTTTTTAAATTCTTTGAAACATTCTTTGTTTTTTTTTATCGTTTTCAAGTGGGGATGATGTATTGAATAAATTAATAAAATGTTTCATGCTCTTGCAGTTACATCGCATCCATAAATATACACAATAATATTGGCCACAGACTGATGTAAAGTCACTTTGTAAACGTTTATTGTTGAAAATAAAACATTGTGATTGATTTTGTTAGAAATTTCACAATCTCACTGTAGAATCGTGGATTCCCAAATGAATCAAAATATTCTACACAGCCTTGAACTGATACAAAAATTGCTAGCGAATGTGTTCCTTTTTTAACAGAAGTGTGGGTATTTATTACTAAAATACCAGATTTTGAAATATTTTTCGGTATTTGATCAACAGCAAAAACACCTTTAAATAGCTTTCTTGTCGCACTATTACATTTCAGCACTTTCTCTATCTGAAGTGAGTGTCTATTCATTATTGTTTTGTAAATGAGAAATATCAATTAGTCGAGTATTTCCATTTATGTATGCTGTTAAAAATTCAACTTTAAGTTTTCCATTTGTCAACACTATATCGAATTTTTCCAATAAATTTATTAAATTAAATAGTTGTTTTTTCGTTGTCCATATGCCCAAAAGAGTAATTCTTAATGTCTGTTCTTTTTAAATCTCTGGTTGGGAATTTATACTTTAATTCTTTTGAAATAGTTTTACATTTTTCTTTTTTTTCAACCACAGCAAGATTTTTTACAAATATTGTATTGTTATCGTCCGTACAAAACGAATCTCAAACAAACAATACGAATCTACAAATCTGCTAGAGCACATGCCATTTTCAAGTATTTTTTATCAATTTCGATATTAACATCCAATTCTGCAAACACAATGCATGTTAATGTTGAAGTTAATGAAGAACTGAATCTTGCTCCAATCTTTACTACTCCCTGGTTTAATAAACTCTGACATGTATCTGTTCCCGAGCCGTCTGCTGATAAATCAAAAGCTAATATTGTACAACCTTTTGAAAATAGTACTTTTGAAATTTGATGTCCTCTATCAGAAAGATGTATACCTGTTCCCCGAAATATGCACGAGAATTGCAAAGATTATTCAATGAAAAATATGTTTCAATTGCAGAGTTTGGTGTAGGCACTTGAAATTTTCATTATTAACCATAAAAAATGCTAGAGCTTTTGGTATTTGTCCTATAAATATATTTTCCAATGATATGTTGGAAGTGTTAGCTGGAATTGTAAATGTTTTGATTTCACTTCTCGTAAAAAAGATTTCGCGTCAGCCTTTTCCAATACAGTATTTTGTGCATGATATAACGTAGCTTCGAGAATTATTAAATACCTTTCATCGGCATCGTTGAAGAAAATAAAAAAATCTTGTTTCTCTAATGCTAAAGCAATTCGAATGTCAACATTATTTAAAAGTAATTTTGAAGTATTGAAGAAATCTACATGTAATTTACCTATTAATTCTACTATTGTAGAATTATTGTATGATTTTTGTCTTGATTTAGAATCAGATTTGTTAAAATCATTTACATTTGGTTTAACCAATTCCCAACCAGATGCTTGCAGATGTGTTTGACTGGAATTTATACCATAATTTAGTAAAGTAGTTAAGTATGCTTTATAATGGTATAAGGAGTCTGAAGGAAAGATGTTTTTTCCATTTAGAGTTACATTACATTGTTTAATTAAAGAATGAAATAAATTACAACGTTCCTATGTTATCGTTTGCACATCAAACTGATCCATCTTTTTTTAATATTTGAACTTTAAATTTGATGTAGGTTGAGGATAAATCTCGATATGTATCTCCATTTCCAAGTGAAACAAATTCAATAGTTGACGGTGATGCTTCTAAAGAAGCTAAAGGATTGTATGGTACCTTTTCTGAACGCAAGATATTTGTTTGTACGGGTAATGATGTAATAATGATGAAAAGTTCAAATTTCATACATTCCGTTTTTAATTGAATATCAGAGGTTTTACTTTGTTTTTTCGACATCAAATGTGTTTTTTTAGAAATTGCTCGTCTTTTTAGAAATTTTTGTAAATTTTTTATGCCGCCTTTGCTTTGATCAATACAGCTTCTTTTATGTTTGCACCAGATGATATATCATTACCAGTACCAACCAGTACCAACCAATATATCATTACCAGTACCAACCTGATGTAAAAACTGGCTTTAAGTAATGAATTAAACTTCCGAATATATTTCCAAAACCACGACTTTTTTGTTTAGCTGGATAAAATTGTAATAAAGGACCAATATCGTGGATTCCTCCACCTACTTGAGAGGAATAAAATCTCACGTAAGCTCTTTCTATGTTTGACAGGATATCATATTTGAATACTAGTATTTATATTGTTTCAATTGGGCTCAATCAATGCTTTTTAAAATGTAATACAATTTTTGTTGGATAGTAACTGGAAACAAAATTTATTCCATCACCGTATTTATTCCATCAAAACAATTTTTTGTTATAGGTATGTAATGGAAATTTTCAAATTCAATATTTGTAGGTATTCTACAATTTTCTAAGTTGATAGCTCTCAATGCAACCACTTTGCTACTTACAAAAACAGATGATTCAACTATATCTGGATAAATCATCACCATTCCATTCAATTCATCTTTATTATTAGCAACAGCTAATTTGAATACTTCAGATAATTTTGTTTTGAAATTGTTTATATTTTTTTTCTGTTGATTGAAAACTTGGTTGCGAGTAAATCCCGGATTAGGAGTTATATTTAACAAGCTTTGATAAAAAATTATATTTCCAATCATCCAAATGTAATTCCGAATTGTCAAATGAATAATATGTGTAAACTAAAGAATTGGTTACTTTGATTTTATCAAGAGGTTTTTCAATGTTTCTTATGTAAACATTATATTGCCCAATAATTGTAAAAGCACATTTCCTTTTGTTAAATTCTTCTGTTTGTAGAATCCGTTCAGATATATTTCTGAAAGACCAACTTTCCAATTTCCATTTCTTAAATCAAATTGAATAGGTAATTTATTTTCGAATGAAGCTAAAGTGTTGTCTGGAAATAGTTTTATATTATCATTACTAAACAATGTTACATAGAAGTCATCTTTACCATCCATCTTTGTTAACTTCTTCTAAAACATAAAATGTTGTACTATTTATATGTTGTCCATTCCGGTGTTGACGAAGTTATCCATATATCAAATAAACACACATCTTTACAAATTACAACAGCAACAACAAAAAAATGTCATCATCTATTTCACCAGCAGTCTTATCCGAGGCTTTACCGAGAAAAGACGTATTAAACTAGCGATCGCGGAATTTGTAAATTCACAAAAGTAAATAATAACGGCAAAAATATATTTTTCTTTTTATTTGGAGTTCGTGTATTTTATACTTATAAAATTACAATTTCAAGTTAATTAAAGCACTTGACAATTGTCAAACTTACACTGGAGACATTTACTTTCAAATATTTTAGAAATTTATATTTTACCGCTGTTAGTGTTTTGAAAACACTTGAGCCATCTATCGAAAATATATCAAACATACATATAGGATTTAGGTTTTTGAATAAAAAATAAAAAAAGAAAAATATGTAATTTTAATAACTAATAATTTAATGCAGTATTCAATTAATTATTTAATTTTTTTTTTTTTTTTTCCTAAGGGAGGTGGGAATCTTCCAAAGACACCAAGAATTTCCCCTTGGTAGTGTCAGATTCTTACTGACTAAACCCACCTCCTCCTTTAGCCAATATAGTGTGATGAAAACCCTTACTCACACTATATTGGAAACTTACTGCGAACGCAGTATATTGGCTAGGGAGTAGGGATAGGAAAGGATAGGAAAATGGATACGGAAACATTGAATTGGGAGTGGGACTGTAAGGAAACAATGAATCCGCCTATTATTATTATTTTGCTAACAGTGACTAAAGCCGTCACAACAGTTATAACATGTAGTAGTAGTATATATTAACTACATGAGGCAACTATTGAAGGCAACCCCCACTGTGACTGTAGCGGCTGTTATTATTGGTATTAATATTTTTATTAATATTATTATTATTTTACTACAGAGTCAGCGCCATCAGTGGATTACAACGTGCAGCAGTATATGACACCTTACTTGCATGATATAACCAAAGATAGCCCCACAGTAGTAGCTATTATTATTATTACTATTATTATTATTATAATTATTGTTATATTATTATTGTACTATTTATTTTAATTGTACTATTATTATTATTTTTATTATTATTACTATTATTATTATTATTATTTTTACCACAGAGTCAACGCCATCAGTGGATTACAACGTGCAGCAGTATATAACACCTTACTTGCATGATATAACCAAAGATGGCTCTACGGTAGCAGCTATTATTATTATTATTATTATAATTTGTTTTTACTATTACTATTATTATTATTATTACTATTATTATTATTACTATTATTATTATTATTGTTATTATTTTACTACACAGTCAGCGCCATCCGTGAATTACAACATGCAGCAGTATATAACACCTTACTTGCATGATATAACCAAAGATGGCTCCACTGTAGCAGCTATTATTTATTATTAATTATTATTATTATTATTATAATTATTATTATTATTATTATTACTATTATTATTATTGTTATTATTATTGTTATTATTACTAATATTAATTATACGATATACATTATTACGATATAAAAGCACTACATATTTTTTATTTATGACCTGACCGGGGTCAATTCATATATTTAATTTAACTATTAACTTTATAATTATTTAATTTAACTTTTCTAAATATTAACTTGACAACTTTATATCAATCTTTTCTACTTTAATTTTACAATGCTCAAAAATTGGATAACCCGATAATTTATATCTTTACAGCTTAAGTATTCTTCTTCTACTGTTGTACCATGTGCTTAGAATATTATATGTTCTATATGCGAATAACTGATAATTGCAATTCAATTGCACTCATTACTCTCACACTATAATTTCAGGGGAGGGTCCCACAAATTCGGCCATCCTGAAAAGTTTCTACGTCCTCGGAAACTCATATTTTCGTCTTTACTTCTTCGTCATTCTTTCTCAAAATATAAAAAAAAATTGTATATATAAACACATACCATAAACCTTGTTTAAGATTCATCTTCACATCTTATGACATCTTATATTAGCTGTATATTCTGTTTTAGCAGTTTTTTATAACTCGTTATATTTCTTATCAGCGTCACTTCGTTTTTCTAGTTTTACTTCTTTGAGCCTAAGTATTTCCATCTTCAAACATGAGCATTTTTAAGTCGTCTTTTTTTGTTATTAAATTTTTGAATTTATTGAATGTTTTTTTGTTTTTCTTATTTGTTGTGCAGCAATGCATATTAAATATTCACCACATCTTCTTTGCCATCGCTACCGTCATTTTGATAAGGTTTGTTGAAGCTTTGCCAGGGTTTCATGTACTCTGAAGAGTCATTGTTATCTTGGAGCCTTCTTGATTACCAATTTTATCAACGGTGTACCTATCTTTGCCAGAAACTTCCGTGACCTTATATGAACCTAAAAATTTTGGAAATATTACTAACGAATACTAACTCGGTACTAACGAATTCCGCCCGTTTAATTGCAACCAGATCTCCGACGTGGTACTGGTTAGCACGTTTCTGTTTTTTATTATACGATTTCTGATTTTGGTTTTGTACTTTAGATATCGACTCACGAGCTTGTGTGAGAATTTTTTCTCTTTTTTCGATAAACGCATTAACGATCTCTTCGTTTACAACTTGCGCTAGAAAACATCTACGCCGTGTTTCATTTTTACGTCCGTTAGCAGTTCGAATGGAGACCGCCCGATACTTTTTTGGAAAGTACAATTTATATATCTTTGAAATCGGTTTGTGAATGTATACGATCTAGTTGGATCCTTTATTGATAATTTGGTTATTACTGGTATGATAATTTCAGTTAGTCTCTCGACTTGTCCAGTTAGTCTCTCGACTTCCATTTCTTAAATCAAATTGAATAGGTAATTTATTTTCGAATGAAGCTAAAGTGTTGTCTGGAAATAGTTTTATATTATCATTACTAAACAATGTTACATAGAAGTCATCTTTACCATCCATCTTTGTTAACTTCTTCTAAAACATAAAATGTTGTACTATTTATATGTTGTCCATTCCGGTGTTGACGAAGTTATCCATATATCAAATAAACACACATCTTTACAAATTACAACAGCAACAACAAAAAAATGTCATCATCTATTTCACCAGCAGTCTTATCCGAGGCTTTACCGAGAAAAGACGTATTAAACTAGCGATCGCGGAATTTGTAAATTCACAAAAGTAAATAATAACGGCAAAAATATATTTTTCTTTTTATTTGGAGTTCGTGTATTTTATACTTATAAAATTACAATTTCAAGTTAATTAAAGCACTTGACAATTGTCAAACTTACACTGGAGACATTTACTTTCAAATATTTTAGAAATTTATATTTTACCGCTGTTAGTGTTTTGAAAACACTTGAGCCATCTATCGAAAATATATCAAACATACATATAGGATTTAGGTTTTTGAATAAAAAATAAAAAAAGAAAAATATGTAATTTTAATAACTAATAATTTAATGCAGTATTCAATTAATTATTTAATTTTTTTTTTTTTTTTTCCTAAGGGAGGTGGGAATCTTCCAAAGACACCAAGAATTTCCCCTTGGTAGTGTCAGATTCTTACTGACTAAACCCACCTCCTCCTTTAGCCAATATAGTGTGATGAAAACCCTTACTCACACTATATTGGAAACTTACTGCGAACGCAGTATATTGGCTAGGGAGTAGGGATAGGAAAGGATAGGAAAATGGATACGGAAACATTGAATTGGGAGTGGGACTGTAAGGAAACAATGAATCCGCCTATTATTATTATTTTGCTAACAGTGACTAAAGCCGTCACAACAGTTATAACATGTAGTAGTAGTATATATTAACTACATGAGGCAACTATTGAAGGCAACCCCCACTGTGACTGTAGCGGCTGTTATTATTGGTATTAATATTTTTATTAATATTATTATTATTTTACTACAGAGTCAGCGCCATCAGTGGATTACAACGTGCAGCAGTATATGACACCTTACTTGCATGATATAACCAAAGATAGCCCCACAGTAGTAGCTATTATTATTATTACTATTATTATTATTATAATTATTGTTATATTATTATTGTACTATTTATTTTAATTGTACTATTATTATTATTTTTATTATTATTACTATTATTATTATTATTATTTTTACCACAGAGTCAACGCCATCAGTGGATTACAACGTGCAGCAGTATATAACACCTTACTTGCATGATATAACCAAAGATGGCTCTACGGTAGCAGCTATTATTATTATTATTATTATAATTTGTTTTTACTATTACTATTATTATTATTATTACTATTATTATTATTACTATTATTATTATTATTGTTATTATTTTACTACACAGTCAGCGCCATCCGTGAATTACAACATGCAGCAGTATATAACACCTTACTTGCATGATATAACCAAAGATGGCTCCACTGTAGCAGCTATTATTTATTATTAATTATTATTATTATTATTATAATTATTATTATTATTATTATTACTATTATTATTATTGTTATTATTATTGTTATTATTACTAATATTAATTATACGATATACATTATTACGATATAAAAGCACTACATATTTTTTATTTATGACCTGACCGGGGTCAATTCATATATTTAATTTAACTATTAACTTTATAATTATTTAATTTAACTTTTCTAAATATTAACTTGACAACTTTATATCAATCTTTTCTACTTTAATTTTACAATGCTCAAAAATTGGATAACCCGATAATTTATATCTTTACAGCTTAAGTATTCTTCTTCTACTGTTGTACCATGTGCTTAGAATATTATATGTTCTATATGCGAATAACTGATAATTGCAATTCAATTGCACTCATTACTCTCACACTATAATTTCAGGGGAGGGTCCCACAAATTCGGCCATCCTGAAAAGTTTCTACGTCCTCGGAAACTCATATTTTCGTCTTTACTTCTTCGTCATTCTTTCTCAAAATATAAAAAAAAATTGTATATATAAACACATACCATAAACCTTGTTTAAGATTCATCTTCACATCTTATGACATCTTATATTAGCTGTATATTCTGTTTTAGCAGTTTTTTATAACTCGTTATATTTCTTATCAGCGTCACTTCGTTTTTCTAGTTTTACTTCTTTGAGCCTAAGTATTTCCATCTTCAAACATGAGCATTTTTAAGTCGTCTTTTTTTGTTATTAAATTTTTGAATTTATTGAATGTTTTTTTGTTTTTCTTATTTGTTGTGCAGCAATGCATATTAAATATTCACCACATCTTCTTTGCCATCGCTACCGTCATTTTGATAAGGTTTGTTGAAGCTTTGCCAGGGTTTCATGTACTCTGAAGAGTCATTGTTATCTTGGAGCCTTCTTGATTACCAATTTTATCAACGGTGTACCTATCTTTGCCAGAAACTTCCGTGACCTTATATGAACCTAAAAATTTTGGAAATATTACTAACGAATACTAACTCGGTACTAACGAATTCCGCCCGTTTAATTGCAACCAGATCTCCGACGTGGTACTGGTTAGCACGTTTCTGTTTTTTATTATACGATTTCTGATTTTGGTTTTGTACTTTAGATATCGACTCACGAGCTTGTGTGAGAATTTTTTCTCTTTTTTCGATAAACGCATTAACGATCTCTTCGTTTACAACTTGCGCTAGAAAACATCTACGCCGTGTTTCATTTTTACGTCCGTTAGCAGTTCGAATGGAGACCGCCCGATACTTTTTTGGAAAGTACAATTTATATATCTTTGAAATCGGTTTGTGAATGTATACGATCTAGTTGGATCCTTTATTGATAATTTGGTTATTACTGGTATGATAATTTCAGTTAGTCTCTCGACTTGTCCGTTGCCTCTGGGTACCCCGATTGTTATCAATACGTGTTCGATGTTTCCGGCTCTGCAATAATCTTCGAAAGTGTTGGGCGTAAATGCTGTTCCTTTATCGCTTATGATTCATCTTGGATTTTCCAAGCTTTTGGTTGTTCGAGTTTTAATAAAACTTCTTCAGTTTTTGTTGTCTTAACGGGATATATCCATGTATATTTTGAAAACGCATCAATTACGCTCAAAATATAACAAAAATTTTATTTCGTCGCTGACAGTGGGCCTAAGTCATCTATGTGATATGTTTCGAGTGGGTATTCATCTTTCGTCAGGGGATAAAGATATCCTTACTGTTATCCTGTTTTTCCTGTTTTCTGCTCCCCAGTATGCAAAGTATGCAATTTTTCTACAAGACTCAATTTTTTCTTTTAATTTTGGGATGTAATACTCATTCTCAATAATTTCTTCCATTTGTTTTGAGCCGAAATGTCCATTTTCGTGAACTTTTCTTATAATTTCGTCCTGTATATTCTGTGGTACATACAATAATGCCGTTCCGTCTTCCAAATTTTTATAAAGAATACCATTTTTGAGTGAGAACTCTTGAGAAGGTTCATGACTTAAAAGTGTTATAATGAGTTTTCTATTTTCAAATTTTT
Source organism: Poecilobothrus nobilitatus (assembly GCA_947095535.1). Lineage (NCBI taxonomy): Eukaryota > Metazoa > Arthropoda > Insecta > Diptera > Dolichopodidae > Poecilobothrus > Poecilobothrus nobilitatus. The sequence continues at coordinate 208,675,036 of OX352772.1, read as the reverse complement.
TTGAGCTGTTTTCATCTGCTGTAGAAGTTTGTTTGAGACAGTGGCTAACATTATATCTGGGTTCCTGCTTAGAGCATCGACATCTCATTTGTTTACTGCTACGGTGCTCCAGTACGTAATTAAATTCCTGTAAAGATAATGCCCATCCTGCTACCATATTAGACAAACTTTTTTTAGCATAGTCATTTTAAATGCCGCACAATCAGTTATGATCTTGAAATGTATCCCTAGTAAAAACGCACGCAATTCCTTCAATGCTTGTACTATGAATAACACTTCCAGCTAGTAGCTATGATACAATTCTTCGCTAGGTTTTGTTTTTTTGCTGAAATGATACAGGGTGAAACTTTCCGTCATCACACTTTTGTAATAAAGTGGTGCCATAACCCAGCTTAGAAGCATTCGTGTGTAGTTCCCAGACATGGGAGTAATGCATTAAATTGTCAATTAAATTGATTTAGCATTAGCATTAAAATCTATTTTCATTTTCATTAAATTTTTTAATGTTAATTAAAATCAATTTTCATTATCATTGAATTTTTAATGCTAATTAAAAAATGTAATGGTAATTAAAATCAATTTTCATTATCATTAATAAATTTAATGATAATTTAAATCAGTTTTCATTATCATTAAAAAATTTAATGATAATTAAAATCGATTTTCAATATCATTAAATATTTTAAAGTAAAATACTTTAAATGTCATAAACATTACCAAAAAAATAGTTCATACAAATTATAATATAAATTGAGGCGAATTTTTTAAATACTAATTAGTGTTATATTACTGCAGTTAGTTGTTATTATTAACTTTTTCTTATTTCTAATATGTATATTGAATATACTCTTAGTCAATACTCTTAGTCAACACACGACTATGCATACCTACATATTTTTTTTCTTTTAAAAATTGTAACCTTCTTTTTGGAAGCTCCTTTAGAAGAAAAAATAAAATCTTCTTTCTAATTTTTTGTTTATTATTATATTTTTACATATGATTGTTATCACTTTAAAATAAATTTCATATTTTGTGTATAAAATAATATTTCGTTCTTGTTTATTGTTATGGGTAATTTTTTTACGCACATTCCCAAAAAACATTTTGAAAAAATATATCTTTTAGTTTCACTCTGTCCGTCCATCCGTCTGTTTACAAAACTTCTCCACCGTTAAGGATAGAGAAAATATAGTAACCATTTATAGGTTTTATAAAAAAATTAATTTTAAATAATTTTTTAATAAAACAACCTATTCATGTAGCCACATCCATTATGGAGCTACAGCCCCTAAAACTTTGAAAAAGCCTATTTTTAAAAGCGTAATCTCATGTTCTGCTTAACATTTTTTCAATCTGAAAACAACATTCGACTGGAATTATTTTTATCTTTATAAATCAATATCGAAATTATATAAATTTTTGTTATATGAAATTTTCAAATTTTGGTGCAAGTCACAGTTCTAAACAGTTTGTATTGTATTGAAAATGTGCGCTTTTAAAAATCGTTGGTTTACGTTCTGCCTTATTTTTTATGTTATTGCTATTCTTTTCATATTAATAAGCATGGATTGTTCGATTAAAGAGATCAATTGGTCATCAATCTACTATATGATTGATAAAATGTGCGTATCATACTTAATGCAAATTTGTTTAATAATATAATGCATTTGAGTAGAGGTTTGTGATCTTTGAATAATTATACAAACCAGCAATATTTATTATCAATTATATTATACAAATTAAATGTATATAGAGAGTTTAACACGTTAAATCTATTGGTTTTAACTTTTTCTATTGATAATAATTTAATATATTAATGTTAAGTAAACAAGAAGCCAAGGTTACTAACATTTACATACATATATACATTACATAATATGTATACATTTATCATTTATTATAGTCGGCAAAACTGTTTATAAATTTTCTACAATTTTATTATCTCTTAAAAATTTTTATCAAATCAAGGACAATGTCAATTTTTGTTTTTTGCTAATTCTTCTTATTCTAATTCCCATGTGTTCAATTCTTTTAAATATTTTATATAAATTTTAGGTAAATGCAATTTTTTTTATATAGATTTTAAATGGTAATTTTTTTTTTATGTAGATTTTATATGGTTATTTTTTTTATGTAGATTTTAAATAGTAATTTTTTTATATAGATTTTTAATAGTAATTTTTTTTATATAGATTTTTAATGGTAATTTTTTTTTTTATAGATTTTTAATAATAATTTTTTATATAGATTTTTAATATAAATTTTTTTGATATAAATAATATAGTTTGAATTGATCGTATGATCCGATAATTTTTTCTTTTCTGATTTCTAATTGTTCTAATTTTTAATTTACTTTTTTTATGCTCTCTTCTTGTCCCACCTGCACGTTAAAGTTAATTTTTTTATCAGTTTATCGTATGATTAATTCCCATCGGGGTCTCCTACACTTGTTATGACGAATATAATTTCATTCTATGAAAATACATATAGCATCGAGGCAGAGTTTAGTATTTTTAAAAAAGATGTAATAAATTTAATTGAATTAGGATAAGTGAGCTGTTAGAAGAGAGAAACGCTATGGACAAGGTTTAAAGAAGTCAGAGTGGTCGTCATATCCAACAATTCACCTTAAATATACCATCAATCAAGTTTTTAAAAAATTGTTGTAAGGTTGAGCACAATGATTCTGTACTTTTGAAAAATATAGAGATTGATTTTTATATTAATGAAATATGGATACAAAATTTTTTTATGTGCGACAAAATAGCTATATTTTTATAAATTTAATATACTAATTCATTGGTGGGGTGAAAATAAAAAACAATTAGCACTAGTATACAAATCAAACCAAAAATTCTATTCTGGCTAGATTTTCATCACTAGAACGAACTTCTCATCTGCTAGGAACTTTATAACAGAGAAGAGATGAAAATTAGCTGAGGCGAGAATTGATGATTTTATGTTTTTACATAAAAAATTTACATGCAGTGAAAATATTGATTTTAGAATATTGATATAAACCAATTACAAATATTGATTTTCACTGTATGTAAAGTAAAAATATTGATTTTCACTGTATGTATTTAATAATTAATTTTAAAAATAATAATAGTTCAAGAAAATTTACTTATCAATTTTTTAAAAATCAATTTTTAACAAATCAACAATAAATAAATTATAATAAATTTTAATTTAATATATTTACCTTTCTTAAAAAATATTTTATTATTATCCATTTTTGACAATGCTGTTTATATTGTAGTATAATTGTATTCTTACCATTTTCAATACTAACTGACTACATTTTAACACTTGTTTTTTTTTATTTTTATCTACGTTTTAATTTTATTAGCAAAACAACATAGTCTAAAATATTTTTAAGCCATTTACAAATAATTTGTATGTACAGGTAACCCTCGATTAACGCGGTAGATTCGTTCCTAAAAAACTGCACAAAAATCAAAACCGCGCTATTCCAGACATGAAATCCATATAAAAAATGTCAATTTGTTCAGCTAAATATATTTTATTTTTACTTAGCTCTTAAAATTAAAATAAACTTAAAATAAAAACATAAACATAAAGAATTCAATATAAATTTTTAAAACAAAAAAAATTAAAAAGAAACCCAATAAAAAATAATTATGATTCCTGCAATTTATTCTTTTTTACAAAACTACTCCTTGGTAGCTCTTTTGGAGGAATAACTGGTCTTCCATAACTTGCGTTAGTTAATAAAATAGGGTCAGCTGGTGTCGGTTTTCGTTCATGTGCAATTGGAGGAATAACTGGTCTTCCATAACTTGCGTTAGTTAATAAAATAGGGTCAGCTGGTGTCGGTTTTCGTTCATGTGCAATAAAATTGGGAATCACCTATTTATTTTATTTTTATGTAGCTCCTTATTTAATTCTTGTATAGTTAAAGAGCTAAAATTAAAATTTTAATCTTCTAGAGATACTTATTTCACTCGCAGATTGCCCAATAAGTCAATAGTTGAACATGGTGTAACTCTTCCATATGTTTTTTGTCTATGATTATATGTACGTATGTTTTTGATCCTATGGTTATAACTTACATATGTTATATATACAAGATTATAAAATATGCACATACTATATATTATAGATTATATTTTCTAGGATTTTAAGCAAATAAAAAAACCAAATTTTTTACGTTTAAAACCAAAACCGTGTTATTAAAGTGCCCCGTTAATCGAGGCTTACCTGTATTTAGATTATTGCAACTTTATTTGGATAAATTTGCAACTAGCAATATTCTCAAATATAGAATATTAAAAATGCGAAAATGTTGGTAGTGAGATTCTTTTCAAAACCAAAGTTTTTTTGTAGTTATAATCGCAAATGTTTCTAGAGGTTAAATTGCTAAATAAATGTATTTACACATTACAATAATAGATACATTACATATTGTATTATAATATATTACTAGTAAAAAAGCCCGTCATACGACGGGTATATGTAGAAAAATATAGCTTTTGTGAAAGTTTCCTCAGTTTTATGAACAATTTAATTTTAGTAAATTTATTCAAATACTTATATTTATTATATTTAGATATTGATGAATGTAAAATTTATTGCTAAAGTGTTTTAAATAATGAAAAACCTCAATGATGCTGTGAAGTAGTTTCTTTCATAAATGTAATAAAAATGATTATTTAATAAATCTCATCTCTTGTAAATTTCTTTGTCAAGCTTTGGATTAAAAAACCAAAGGTTGGATTAAAAACCAATGGTAAATAAATTTTTGCCAATAGTAACAAAAATTTTCGCTTCGAAAAAATTCAGTATCAAACTTTATAATTTTGAAACTAAACTACACTGATCTGATGCATTTACCTAATTATAATATATAGTACACTTGTTATATTTTTCTATGGTTGCCATAGCAAATGCTTCAAAACTTTCCTTGTTATATTTTTCAAACAAATTTTTACTCTATCCGTAATAATATTCTGTCTCTTTATCTATCGCTTTCTCTACAAAATCTTCACACCGTAAGTTTTACGCACCTTTTATGTAAAACAATAAAAATTGGCTGTGCATATAATGTTGAAGTTTTAGAAAATAAAAATCATAAAAGAAGCATAAAATTAAGAAAATGTTACACATTCAAAATTTAATTGAAAATTGTGATTTTATAATTTAAATTGCGCTCCTTTAAAAGCTTTGGCTTTACGCACCGCTTTATTTTTTTATAATTTCTACTTAAAAATGCAACTCTTTAAAAACTTTGATTTATGCACTGCCTTGTTTTTTCATTCTTTTTATAGCATAACATTTTAATTCTTTTTTTCTATCTGTTATGTACCTAAATATCAGATGTACGCTTCTTTCTTTTCATAGCATAACATTTAATATTTCTTTTTTCTATCTGTTATGTACGTAAATATCAGAGGTATGTTTTTTTCATTTAAAATCATAACATTTTAGTAGTTCTTTTTTTCTTTAAAAATATTTAAAAACAGTCAAAGTAACATTTTTTGTTCTCTTTTTTTTCTATTCGATTTTATTTTTCTTCGCAGTATTACATTTATTTTTTTTTTGTTTTCTGTTATTTACGTACGCTAAGTATTTCTTTTATTTTTTTTAAATATTAAATTTATACATACAGTCTATTTAAAAAATATAAATTATAACCTACTAGTAAAAAAGCCCGTCATACGACGGGTATAAGTAGAAAAATATAGCTTTTGTGAAAGTTTCCTCAGTTTTATGAACAATTTAATTTTAGTAAATTTATTCAAATACTTATATGTATTATATTTAGATATTGATAAATGTAAAATTTATTGCTAAAGTGTTTGAAATAATGAAAAACCTCAATGATGCTGTGAAGTAGTTTCTTTCAAAAATGTAATAAAAATGACTATTTAATAAATCTCATCTCTTGTAAATTTCTTTGTCAAGCTTTGGATTAAAAAACCAAAGGTTGGATTAAAAACCAATGGTAAATAAATTTTTGCCAATAGTAACAAAAATTTTCGCTTCGAAAAAAATACAGTATCAAACTTTATAATTTTGAAACTAAACTACACTGATCTGATGCATTTACCTAATTATAATATACTAGTAAAAAAGCCCGTCATACGACGGGTATAAGTAGAAAAATATAGCTTTTGTGAAAGTTTCCTCAGTTTTATGAACAATTTAATTTTAGTAAATTTATTCAAATACTTATATGTATTATATTTAGATATTGATAAATGTAAAATTTATTGCTAAAGTGTTTGAAATAATGAAAAACCTCAATGATGCTGTGAAGTAGTTTCTTTCAAAAATGTAATAAAAATGACTATTTAATAAATCTCATCTCTTGTAAATTTCTTTGTCAAGCTTTGGATTAAAAAACCAAAGGTTGGATTAAAAACCAATGGTAAATAAATTTTTGCCAATAGTAACAAAAATTTTCGCTTCGAAAAAAATACAGTATCAAACTTTATAATTTTGAAACTAAACTACACTGATCTGATGCATTTACCTAATTATAATATATAGTACACTTGTAATATTTTTCTATGGTTGCCATAGCAAATGCTTCAAAACTTTCTTTGTTATATTTTTCAAACAAATTTTTACTCTATCCGTAATAATATTCTGTTTCTTTATCTATCGCTTTCTCTACAAAATCTTCACACCGTAAGTTTTACGCACCTTTTATGTAAAACAATAAAAATTGGCTGTGCATATAATGTTGAAGTTTTAGAAAATAAAAATCATAAAAGAAGCATAAAATTAAGAAAATGTTACACATTCAAAATTTAATTGAAAATTGTGATTTTATAATTTAAATTGCGCTCCTTTAAAAGCTTTGGTTTTACGCACCGCTTTATTTTTTTATAATTTCTACTTAAAAATGCAACTCTTTAAAAACTTTGATTTATGCACTGCCTTGTTTTTTCATTCTTTTTATAGCATAACATTTTAATTCTTTTTTTCTATCTGTTATGTACCTAAATATCAGATGTACGTTTCTTTCTTTTTATAGCATAACATTTAATATTTCTTTTTTCTATCTGTTATGTACGTAAATATCAGAGGTATGTTTTTTTCATTTAAAATCATAACATTTTAATAGTTCTTTTTTTCTTTAAAAATATTTAAAAACAGTCAAAGTAACATTTTTTGTTCTCTTTTTTTTCTATTCGTTTTTATTTTTCTTCGCAGTATTACATTTTACTTTTTTTTTTTGTTTTCTGTTATTTTTTTTAAATATTAAATTTATACATCAGTCTATTTAAAAAATATAAATTATAACCTATAGAACATTCTGAATTTTTTTTTTGTTCGTTTATGTTTACCGTCCATTCATTCATATAAATAACTGTTGCCTATATAAAAATTAATAAATCTATAATAAATCTAATATATGTATACCCATATTTTTATTCATATATCTATATTATGGGCTAAACTTCTGATTCTAAAATTGTACTATATTATGGCAAAATTTTTAAAAAAGTAAGAAAATGTTACTTAGCAAAATTTAAATAAAAATATTATTGCAATTTTATAATGTTCTACTTAAAAATCCGAAAATTTAAAAACTTTGATTTATACACTGCCTTGTTTTTTCTTTCTTTTCATAGCATATTCTATCTGTTATGTACCTCAATATCAGATGGACTTTTCGTTCTTTTCATAGCACAACATTTTTTTTTTTCCTTTTTTTATCTGTTATGTAGGTACGTAAATATCAGACGCATTTTTTTTTCTTTTAAAATCATAACATTTTAATAGTTCTTTTTTTCTTTAAAAATATTTAAAAACAATCAAAGTAACATTTTTGTTCACTTTTTTTTCTATTCGTTTTTATTTTTCTTCGCAGTATTACATTTTACTTTTTTTTTTTTTGTTTTCGGTTATTTTTTTTAAATATTAAATTTATACATCAGACTATTTAAAAAATATAAATTATAACTTATAGAACATTCTGAATTTTTTTTTTGTTCGTTTATGTTTACCGTCCATTCATTCATATAAATAACTGTTGCCTATATAAAAATTAATAAATCTATAATAAATCTAATATATGTATACCCATATTTTTATTCATATATCTATATTATGGGCTAAACTTCTGATTCTTAAATTGTACTATATTATGGCAAAATTTTTAAAAAATTAAGAAAATGTTACTTAGCAAAATTTATATAAAAATATTATTGCAATATTATAATGTTCTACTTAAAAATACGACCCTCTAAAAACTTTGATTTATACACTGCCTTGTTTTTTCTTTCATTTCATAGTATAACATTATAATATTTATTGTTTTCTATCTGTTATATGGGTAAATATCAGATGTACGTTTCTTTCTTTTCATAGTATAACATTTGTTAAATTAACATTTAACATAACAGTAGGGCACGCTACTCAGCAGCAGCAACTTGTCTTTTATTATATTTTAAATTATAACCTATAGAACATTCTGAATTTTTTTTTTGTTCGTTTATGTTTACCGTCCATTCATTCATATAAATAACTGTTGCCTATATAAAAAATAATAAATCTATAATAAATCTAATATATGTATACCCATATTTTTATGCATATATCTATATTATGGGCTAAACTTCTGATTCTAAAATTGTACTATATTATGGCAAAATTTTTAAAAAAATTAAGAAAATGTTACTTAGCAAAATTTAAATAAAAATATTATTGCAATTTTATAATGTTCTACTTAAAAATCCGAACCTTTAAAAACTTTGATTTATACACTGCATTGTTGTTTCTTTCTTTTCATAGCATAACATTTTGATATTTCTTTTTTTCTATCTGTTATGAACCTCAATATCAGATGGACTTTTCGTTGTATTCATTGCATAACATTTTTTTTTCCCTTTTTCTATCTGTTATGTAGGTACGTAAATATCAGAGGTATGTTTTTTTCTTTTAAAATCATAACATTTTAATAGTTCTTTTTTTCTTTAAAAATATTTAAAAACAATCAAAGTAACATTTTTGTTCTCTTTTTTTTCTATTCGTTTTTATTTTTCTTCGCAGTATTACATTTTATTTATTTTTTTGTTTTCTGTTATTTTTTTTAAATATTAAATTTATACATCAGTCTATTTAAAAAATATAAATTATAACCTATAGAACATTCTGAATTTTTTTTTTTGTTCCTTTATGTTTACCGTCCATTCATTCATATAAATAACTGTTGCCTATATAAAAATTAATAAATCTATAATAAATCTAATATATGTATACCCATATTTTTATTCATATATCTATATTATGGGCTAAACTTCTGATTCTAAAATTGTACTAAATTATGGCAACTTAGCAAAATTTAAATAAAAATATTATTGCAATTTTATAATGTTCTACTTAAAAATGCGAACCTTTAAAAACTTTGATTTATACACTGCCTTGTTTTTTCTTAACATTTTTAAAGTAACATTTAAAAGTAACATTTTTGTTGTCTTTTTTTTCTATTCGTTTTTATTTTTCTTCGCAGTATTACATTTTACTTTTTTTTTTTTGTTTTCTGTTATTTTTTTTTAAATATTAAATTTATACATCAGTATATTTAAAAAATATAAATTATAACCTATAGAACATTCTGAATTTTTTTTTTTGTTCCTTTATGTTTACCGTCCATTCATTCATATAAATAACTGTTGCCTATATAAAAATTAATAAATCTATAATAAATCTAATATATGTATACCCATATTTTTATTCATATATCTATATTATGGGCTAAACTTCTGATTCTAAAATTGTACTAAATTATGGCAACTTAGCAAAATTTAAATAAAAATATTATTGCAATTTTATAATGTTCTACTTAAAAATCCGAACCTTTAAAAACTTTGATTTATACACTGCATTGTTTTTTCTTTCTTTTCATAGCATAACATTTTGATATTTCTTTTTTTCTATCTGTTATGTACCTCAATATCAGATGGACTTTTCGTTGTTTTCATAGCATAACATTTTTTTTTTTCCTTTTTCTATCTGTTATGTAGGTACGTAAATATCAGATGTATGTTTTTTTCTTTTAAAATCATAACATTTTAATAGTTCTTTTTTTCTTTAAAAATATTTAAAAACAATCAAAGTAACATTTTTGTTCTCTTTTTTTTCTATTCGTTTTTATTTTTCTTCACAGTATTACATTTTACTTTTTTTTTTTTGTTTTCTGTTATTTTTTTTAAATATTAAATTTATACATCAGTCTATTTAAAAAATATAAATTATAACCTATAGAACATTCTGAATTTTTTTTTTGTTCGTTTATGTTTACCGTCCATTCATTCATATAAATAACTGTTGCCTATATAAAAATTAAAAAATCTATAATAAATCTAATATATGTATACCCATATTTTTATTCATATATCTATATTATGGGCTAAACTTCTGATTCTTAAATTGTACTATATTATGGCAAAATTTTTAAAAAATTAAGAAAATGTTACTTAGCAAAATTTAAATAAAAATATTATTGCAATTTTATAATGTTCTACTTAAAAATCCGAACCTTTAAAAACTTTGATTTATACACTGCATTGTTTTTTCTTTCTTTTTATAGCATAACATTTTGATATTTCTTTTTTTCTATCTGTTATGTACCTCAATATCAGATGGACTTTTCGTTGTTTTCATAGCATAACATTTTTTTTTTTTCTTTTTCTATCTGTTATGTAGGTACGTAAATATCAGACGTATATTTTTTTCTTTTAAAATCATAACATTTTAATAGTTCTTTTTTTCTTTAAAAATATTTAAAAACAATCAAAGTAACATTTTTGTTCTCCTTTTTTTTCTATTCGTTTTTATTTTTCTTCGCAGTATTACATTTTACTTTTTTTTTTTGTTTTCTCTTATTTTTTTTAAATATTAAATTTATACATCAGTCTATTTAAAAAATATAAATTATAACCTATAGAACATTCTGAATTTTTTTTTTGTTCGTTTATGTTTACCGTCCATTCATTCATATAAATAACTGTTGCCTATATAAAAATTAATAAATTTATAATAAATCTAATATATGTATACCCATATTTTTATTCATATATCTATATTATGGGCTAAACTTCTGATTCTAAAATTGTACTATATTATGGCAAAATTTTTAAAAAATTAAGAAAATGTTACTTAGCAAAATTTAAATAAAAATATTATTGCAATATTATAATGTTCTACTTAAAAATACGACCCTCTAAAAACTTCGATTTATACACTGCCTTGTTTTTTCTTTCATTTCATAGCATCACATTATAATATTTATTGTTTTCTATCTGTTATATGGGTAAATATCAGATGTACGTTTCTTTCTTTTCATAGTATAACATTTGTTAAATTAACATTTAACATAACAGTAGGGCACGCTACTCAGCAGCAGCAACTTGTCTTTTATTATATTTTAAATTATAACCTATAGAACATTCTGAATTTTTTTTTTGTTCGTTTATGTTTACCGTCCATTCATTCATATAAATAACTGTTGCCTATATAAAAAATAATAAATCTATAATAAATCTAATATATGTATACCCATATTTTTATGCATATATCTATATTATGGGCTAAACTTCTGATTCTAAAATTGTACTATATTATGGCAAAATTTTTAAAAAATTAAGAAAATGTTACTTAGCAAAATTTAAATAAAAATATTATTGCAATTTTATAATGTTCTACTTAAAAATCCGAACCTTTAAAAACTTTGATTTATACACTGCATTGTTTTTTCTTTCTTTTCATAGCATAACATTTTGATATTTCTTTTTTTCTATCTGTTATGTTCCTCAATATCAGATGGACTTTTCGTTGTTTTCATAGCATAACATTTTTTTTTCCCTTTTTCTATCTGTTATGTAGGTACGTAAATATCAGATGTATGTTTTTTTCTTTTAAAGTCATAACATTTTAATAGTTCTTTTTTTCTTTAAAAATATTTAAAAACAATCAAAGTAACATTTTTGTTCTCTTTTTTTTCTATTCGTTTTTATTTTTCTTCACAGTATTACATTTTACTTTTTGTTTTTTGTTTTCGGTTATTTTTTTTAAATATTAAATTTATACATCAGTCCATTTAAAAAATCTAAATATAATAAAAGACAAGTTGCTGCTGCTGAGTAGCGTGCCCTACTGTTATGTTAAATGTTAATTTAACAAATGTTATACTATGAAAAGAAAGAAACGTACATCTGATATTTACCCATATAACAGATAGAAAATAATAAATATTATAATGTTATGCTATGAAATGAAAGAAAAAACAAGGCAGTGTATAAATCAAAGTTTTTAAAGGTTCGGATTTTTAAGTAGAACATTAAGTAGAACAAATATAATAAAAGACAAGTTGCTGCTGCTGAGTAGCGTGCCCTACTGTTATGTTAAATGTTAATTTAACAAATGTTATACTATGAAAAGAAAGAAACGTACATATGATATTTACCCATCTAACAGATAGTAAACAATAAATATTATAATGTTATGCTATGAAATGAAAGAAATCTAAATATAATAAAAGACAAGTTGCTGCTGCTGAGTAGCGTGCCCTACTGTTATGTTAAATGTTAATTTAACAAATGTTATACTATGAAAAGAAAGAAACGTACATCTGATATTTACCCATATAACAGATAGAAAACAATAAATATTATAATGTTATGCTATGAAATGAAAGAAAAAACAAGGCAGTGTATAAATCAAAGTTTTTAAAGGTTCGGATTTTTAAGTAGAACATTAAGTAGAACAAATATAATAAAAGACAAGTTGCTGCTGCTGAGTAGCGTGCCCTACTGTTATGTTAAATGTTAATTTAACAAATGTTATACTATGAAAAGAAAGAAACTTACATATGATATTTACCCATCTAACAGATAGTAAACAATAAATATTATAATGTTATGCTATGAAATGAAAGAAAAAACAAGGCAGTGTATAAATCAAAGTTTTTAAAGGTTCGGATTTTTAAGTAGAACATTATAAAATTGCAATAATATTTTTATTTAAATTTTGCTAAGTAACATTTTCTTAATTTTTTAAAAATTTTGCCATAATATAGTACAATTTTAGAATCAGAAGTTTAGCCCATAATATAGATATATGCATAAAAATATGGGTATACATATATTAGATTTATTATAGATTTATTATTTTTTATATAGGCAACAGTTATTTATATGAATGAATGGACGGTAAACATAAACGAACAAAAAAAAAATTCAGAATGTTCTATAGGTTATAATTTAAAATATAATAAAAGACAAGTTGCTGCTGCTGAGTAGCGTGCCCTACTGTTATGTTAAATGTTAATTTAACAAATGTTATACTATGAAAAGAAAGAAACGTACATCTGATATTTACCCATATAACAGATAGAAAACAATAAATATTATAATGTGATGCTATGAAATGAAAGAAAAAACAAGGCAGTGTATAAATCGAAGTTTTTAGAGGGTCGTATTTTTAAGTAGAACATTATAATATTGCAATAATATTTTTATTTAAATTTTGCTAAGTAACATTTTCTTAATTTTTTAAAAATTTTGCCATAATATAGTACAATTTTAGAATCAGAAGTTTAGCCCATAATATAGATATATGAATAAAAATATGGGTATACATATATTAGATTTATTATAGATTTATTAATTTTTATATAGACAACAGTTATTTATATGAATGAATGGACGGTAAACATAAACGAACAAAAAAAAAATTCAGAATGTTCTATAGGTTATAATTTATATTTTTTAAATAGACTGATGTATAAATTTAATATTTAAAAAAAATAACAGAAAACAAAAAAAAAAAGTAAAATGTAATACTGCGAAGAAAAATAAAAACGAATAGAAAAAAAAGGAGAACAAAAATGTTACTTTCATTGTTTTTAAATATTTTTAAAGAAAAAAAGAACTATTAAAATGTTATGATTTTAAAAGAAAAATATACGTCTGATATTTACGTACCTACATAACAGATAGAAAAAGGAAAAAAAAAAATGTTATGCTATGAAAACAAAGAAAAGTCCATCTGATATTGAGGTACATAACAGATAGAAAAAAAGAAATATCAAAATGTTATGCTATGAAAAGAAAGAAAAAACAATGCAGTGTATAAATCAAAGTTTTTAAAGGTTCGGATTTTTAAGTAGAACATTATAAAATTGCAATAATATTTTTATTTAAATTTTGCTAAGTAACATTTTCTTAATTTTTTAAAAATTTTGCCATAATATAATACAATTTAAGAATCAGAAGTTTAGCCCATAATATAGATATATGACTAAAAATATGGGTATACATATATTAGATTTATTATAGATTTTTTAATTTTTATATCGGCAACAGTTATTTATATGAATGAATGGACGGTAAACATAAACGAACAAAAAAAAAATTCAGAATGTTCTATAGGTTATAATTTATATTTTTTAAATGGACTGATGTATAAATTTAATATTTAAAAAAAATAACCGAAAACAAAAAACAAAAAGTAAAATGTAATACTGTGAAGAAAAATAAAAACGAATAGAAAAAAAAGAGAACAAAAATGTTACTTTGATTGTTTTTAAATATTTTTAAAGAAAAAAAGAACTATTAAAATGTTATGACTTTAAAAGAAAAAAACATACATCTGATATTTACGTACCTACATAACAGATAGAAAAAGGGAAAAAAAAATGTTATGCTATGAAAACAACGAAAAGTCCATCTGATATTGAGGAACATAACAGATAGAAAAAAAGAAATATCAAAATGTTATGCTATGAAAAGAAAGAAAAAACAATGCAGTGTATAAATCAAAGTTTTTAAAGGTTCGGATTTTTAAGTAGAACATTATAAAATTGCAATAATATTTTTATTTAAATTTTGCTAAGTAACATTTTCTTAATTTTTTAAAAATTTTGCCATAATATAGTACAATTTTAGAATCAGAAGTTTAGCCCATAATATAGATATATGCATAAAAATATGGGTATACATATATTAGATTTATTATAGATTTATTATTTTTTATATAGGCAACAGTTATTTATATGAATGAATGGACGGTAAACATAAACGAACAAAAAAAAAATTCAGAATGTTCTATAGGTTATAATTTAAAATATAATAAAAGACAAGTTGCTGCTGCTGAGTAGCGTGCCCTACTGTTATGTTAAATGTTAATTTAACAAATGTTATACTATGAAAAGAAAGAAACGTACATCTGATATTTACCCATATAACAGATAGAAAACAATAAATATTATAATGTGATGCTATGAAATGAAAGAAAAAACAAGGCAGTGTATAAATCGAAGTTTTTAGAGGGTCGTATTTTTAAGTAGAACATTATAATATTGCAATAATATTTTTATTTAAATTTTGCTAAGTAACATTTTCTTAATTTTTTAAAAATTTTGCCATAATATAGTACAATTTTAGAATCAGAAGTTTAGCCCATAATATAGATATATGAATAAAAATATGGGTATACATATATTAGATTTATTATAGATTTATTAATTTTTATATAGACAACAGTTATTTATATGAATGAATGGACGGTAAACATAAACGAACAAAAAAAAAATTCAGAATGTTCTATAGGTTATAATTTATATTTTTTAAATAGACTGATGTATAAATTTAATATTTAAAAAAAATAACAGAAAACAAAAAAAAAAAGTAAAATGTAATACTGCGAAGAAAAATAAAAACGAATAGAAAAAAAAGGAGAACAAAAATGTTACTTTCATTGTTTTTAAATATTTTTAAAGAAAAAAAGAACTATTAAAATGTTATGATTTTAAAAGAAAAATATACGTCTGATATTTACGTACCTACATAACAGATAGAAAAAGGAAAAAAAAAAATGTTATGCTATGAAAACAAAGAAAAGTCCATCTGATATTGAGGTACATAACAGATAGAAAAAAAGAAATATCAAAATGTTATGCTATGAAAAGAAAGAAAAAACAATGCAGTGTATAAATCAAAGTTTTTAAAGGTTCGGATTTTTAAGTAGAACATTATAAAATTGCAATAATATTTTTATTTAAATTTTGCTAAGTAACATTTTCTTAATTTTTTAAAAATTTTGCCATAATATAATACAATTTAAGAATCAGAAGTTTAGCCCATAATATAGATATATGACTAAAAATATGGGTATACATATATTAGATTTATTATAGATTTTTTAATTTTTATATCGGCAACAGTTATTTATATGAATGAATGGACGGTAAACATAAACGAACAAAAAAAAAATTCAGAATGTTCTATAGGTTATAATTTATATTTTTTAAATGGACTGATGTATAAATTTAATATTTAAAAAAAATAACCGAAAACAAAAAACAAAAAGTAAAATGTAATACTGTGAAGAAAAATAAAAACGAATAGAAAAAAAAGAGAACAAAAATGTTACTTTGATTGTTTTTAAATATTTTTAAAGAAAAAAAGAACTATTAAAATGTTATGACTTTAAAAGAAAAAAACATACATCTGATATTTACGTACCTACATAACAGATAGAAAAAGGGAAAAAAAAATGTTATGCTATGAAAACAACGAAAAGTCCATCTGATATTGAGGAACATAACAGATAGAAAAAAAGAAATATCAAAATGTTATGCTATGAAAAGAAAGAAAAAACAATGCAGTGTATAAATCAAAGTTTTTAAAGGTTCGGATTTTTAAGTAGAACATTATAAAATTGCAATAATATTTTTATTTAAATTTTGCTAAGTAACATTTTCTTAATTTTTTAAAAATTTTGCCATAATATAGTACAATTTTAGAATCAGAAGTTTAGCCCATAATATAGATATATGCATAAAAATATGGGTATACATATATTAGATTTATTATAGATTTATTATTTTTTATATAGGCAACAGTTATTTATATGAATGAATGGACGGTAAACATAAACGAACAAAAAAAAAATTCAGAATGTTCTATAGGTTATAATTTAAAATATAATAAAAGACAAGTTGCTGCTGCTGAGTAGCGTGCCCTACTGTTATGTTAAATGTTAATTTAACAAATGTTATACTATGAAAAGAAAGAAACGTACATCTGATATTTACCCATATAACAGATAGAAAACAATAAATATTATAATGTGATGCTATGAAATGAAAGAAAAAACAAGGCAGTGTATAAATCGAAGTTTTTAGAGGGTCGTATTTTTAAGTAGAACATTATAATATTGCAATAATATTTTTATTTAAATTTTGCTAAGTAACATTTTCTTAATTTTTTAAAAATTTTGCCATAATATAGTACAATTTTAGAATCAGAAGTTTAGCCCATAATATAGATATATGAATAAAAATATGGGTATACATATATTAGATTTATTATAAATTTATTAATTTTTATATAGGCAACAGTTATTTATATGAATGAATGGACGGTAAACATAAACGAACAAAAAAAAAATTCAGAATGTTCTATAGGTTATAATTTATATTTTTTAAATAGACTGATGTATAAATTTAATATTTAAAAAAAATAAGAGAAAACAAAAAAAAAAAGTAAAATGTAATACTGCGAAGAAAAATAAAAACGAATAGAAAAAAAAGGAGAACAAAAATGTTACTTTGATTGTTTTTAAATATTTTTAAAGAAAAAAAGAACTATTAAAATGTTATGATTTTAAAAGAAAAAAATATACGTCTGATATTTACGTACCTACATAACAGATAGAAAAAGAAAAAAAAAAAATGTTATGCTATGAAAACAACGAAAAGTCCATCTGATATTGAGGTACATAACAGATAGAAAAAAAGAAATATCAAAATGTTATGCTATAAAAAGAAAGAAAAAACAATGCAGTGTATAAATCAAAGTTTTTAAAGGTTCGGATTTTTAAGTAGAACATTATAAAATTGCAATAATATTTTTATTTAAATTTTGCTAAGTAACATTTTCTTAATTTTTTAAAAATTTTGCCATAATATAGTACAATTTAAGAATCAGAAGTTTAGCCCATAATATAGATATATGAATAAAAATATGGGTATACATATATTAGATTTATTATAGATTTTTTAATTTTTATATAGGCAACAGTTATTTATATGAATGAATGGACGGTAAACATAAACGATACATATATTAGATTTATTATAGATTTATTATTTTTTATATAGGCAACAGTTATTTATATGAATGAATGGACGGTAAACATAAACGAACAAAAAAAAAATTCAGAATGTTCTATAGGTTATAATTTAAAATATAATAAAAGACAAGTTGCTGCTGCTGAGTAGCGTGCCCTACTGTTATGTTAAATGTTAATTTAACAAATGTTATACTATGAAAAGAAAGAAACGTACATCTGATATTTACCCATATAACAGATAGAAAACAATAAATATTATAATGTTATACTATGAAATGAAAGAAAAGACAAGGCAGTGTATAAATCAAAGTTTTTAGAGGGTCGTATTTTTAAGTAGAACATTATAATATTGCAATAATATTTTTATATAAATTTTGCTAAGTAACATTTTCTTAATTTTTAAAAATTTTGCCATAATATAGTACAATTTAAGAATCAGAAGTTTAGCCCATAATATAGATATATGAATAAAAATATGGGTATACATATATTAGATTTATTATAGATTTATTAATTTTTATATAGGCAACAGTTATTTATATGAATGAATGGACGGTAAACATAAACGAACAAAAAAAAAATTCAGAATGTTCTATAAGTTATAATTTATATTTTTTAAATAGTCTGATGTATAAATTTAATATTTAAAAAAAATAACCGAAAACAAAAAAAAAAAAAGTAAAATGTAATACTGCGAAGAAAAATAAAAACGAATAGAAAAAAAAGTGAACAAAAATGTTACTTTGATTGTTTTTAAATATTTTTAAAGAAAAAAAGAACTATTAAAATGTTATGATTTTAAAAGAAAAAAAAATGCGTCTGATATTTACGTACCTACATAACAGATAAAAAAAGGAAAAAAAAAAATGTTGTGCTATGAAAAGAACGAAAAGTCCATCTGATATTGAGGTACATAACAGATAGAATATGCTATGAAAAGAAAGAAAAAACAAGGCAGTGTATAAATCAAAGTTTTTAAATTTTCGGATTTTTAAGTAGAACATTATAAAATTGCAATAATATTTTTATTTAAATTTTGCTAAGTAACATTTTCTTACTTTTTTAAAAATTTTGCCATAATATAGTACAATTTTAGAATCAGAAGTTTAGCCCATAATATAGATATATGAATAAAAATATGGGTATACATATATTAGATTTATTATAGATTTATTAATTTTTATATAGGCAACAGTTATTTATATGAATGAATGGACGGTAAACATAAACGAACAAAAAAAAAATTCAGAATGTTCTATAGGTTATAATTTATATTTTTTAAATAGACTGATGTATAAATTTAATATTTAAAAAAAATAACAGAAAACAAAAAAAAAAAGTAAAATGTAATACTGCGAAGAAAAATAAAAACGAATAGAAAAAAAAGAGAACAAAAAATGTTACTTTGACTGTTTTTAAATATTTTTAAAGAAAAAAAGAACTATTAAAATGTTATGATTTTAAATGAAAAAAACATACCTCTGATATTTACGTACATAACAGATAGAAAAAAGAAATATTAAATGTTATGCTATAAAAAGAAAGAAACGTACATCTGATATTTAGGTACATAACAGATAGAAAAAAAGAATTAAAATGTTATGCTATAAAAAGAATGAAAAAACAAGGCAGTGCATAAATCAAAGTTTTTAAAGAGTTGCATTTTTAAGTAGAAATTATAAAAAAATAAAGCGGTGCGTAAAACCAAAGCTTTTAAAGGAGCGCAATTTAAATTATAAAATCACAATTTTCAATTAAATTTTGAATGTGTAACATTTTCTTAATTTTATGCTTCTTTTATGATTTTTATTTTCTAAAACTTCAACATTATATGCACAGCCAATTTTTATTGTTTTACATAAAAGGTGCGTAAAACTTACGGTGTGAAGATTTTGTAGAGAAAGCGATAGATAAAGAAACAGAATATTATTACGGATAGAAGTAAAAATTTGTTGAAAAATATAACAAAGAAAGTTTTGAAGCATTTGCTATGGCAACCATAGAAAAATATTACAAGTGTACTATATATTATAATTAGGTAAATGCATCAGATCAGTGTAGTTTAGTTTTCAAAATTATAAAGTTTGATACTGTATTTTTTTCGAAGCGAAAATTTTTGTTACTATTGGCAAAAATTTATTTACCATTGGTTTTTAATCCAACCTTTGGTTTTTTATCCAAAGCTTGACAAAGAAATTTACAAGAGATGAGATTTATTAAATAGTCATTTTTATTACATTTTTGAAAGAAACTACTTCACAGCATCATTGAGGTTTTTCATTATTTCAAACACTTTAGCAATAAATTTTACATTTATCAATATCTAAATATAATACATATAAGTATTTGAATAAATTTACTAAAATTAAATTGTTCATAAAACTGAGGAAACTTCACAAAAGCTATATTTTTCTACTTATACCCGTCGTATGACGGGCTTTTTTACTAGTATAAATTATAACCTATAGAACATTCTGAATTTTTTTTTTGTTCGTTTATGTTTACCGTCCATTCATTCATATAAATAACTGTTGCCGATATAAAAATTAAAAAATCTATAATAAATCTAATATATGTATACCCATATTTTTAGTCATATATCTATATTATGGGCTAAACTTCTGATTCTTAAATTGTATTATATTATGGCAAAATTTTTAAAAAATTAAGAAAATGTTACTTAGCAAAATTTAAATAAAAATATTATTGCAATTTTATAATGTTCTACTTAAAAATCCGAACCTTTAAAAACTTTGATTTATACACTGCATTGTTTTTTCTTTCTTTTCATAGCATAACATTTTGATATTTCTTTTTTTCTATCTGTTATGTACCTCAATATCAGATGGACTTTTCTTTGTTTTCATAGCATAACATTTTTTTTTTTCCTTTTTCTATCTGTTATGTAGGTACGTAAATATCAGACGTATATTTTTCTTTTAAAATCATAACATTTTAATAGTTCTTTTTTTCTTTAAAAATATTTAAAAACAATGAAAGTAACATTTTTGTTCTCCTTTTTTTTCTATTCGTTTTTATTTTTCTTCGCAGTATTACATTTTACTTTTTTTTTTTGTTTTCTGTTATTTTTTTTAAATATTAAATTTATACATCAGTCTATTTAAAAAATATAAATTATAACCTATAGAACATTCTGAATTTTTTTTTTGTTCGTTTATGTTTACCGTCCATTCATTCATATAAATAACTGTTGTCTATATAAAAATTAATAAATCTATAATAAATCTAATATATGTATACCCATATTTTTATTCATATATCTATATTATGGGCTAAACTTCTGATTCTAAAATTGTACTATATTATGGCAAAATTTTTAAAAAATTAAGAAAATGTTACTTAGCAAAATTTAAATAAAAATATTATTGCAATATTATAATGTTCTACTTAAAAATACGACCCTCTAAAAACTTCGATTTATACACTGCCTTGTTTTTTCTTTCATTTCATAGCATCACATTATAATATTTATTGTTTTCTATCTGTTATATGGGTAAATATCAGATGTACGTTTCTTTCTTTTCATAGTATAACATTTGTTAAATTAACATTTAACATAACAGTAGGGCACGCTACTCAGCAGCAGCAACTTGTCTTTTATTATATTTTAAATTATAACCTATAGAACATTCTGAATTTTTTTTTTGTTCGTTTATGTTTACCGTCCATTCATTCATATAAATAACTGTTGCCTATATAAAAAATAATAAATCTATAATAAATCTAATATATGTATACCCATATTTTTATGCATATATCTATATTATGGGCTAAACTTCTGATTCTAAAATTGTACTATATTATGGCAAAATTTTTAAAAAATTAAGAAAATGTTACTTAGCAAAATTTAAATAAAAATATTATTGCAATTTTATAATGTTCTACTTAAAAATCCGAACCTTTAAAAACTTTGATTTATACACTGCATTGTTTTTTCTTTCTTTTCATAGCATAACATTTTGATATTTCTTTTTTTCTATCTGTTATGTTCCTCAATATCAGATGGACTTTTCGTTGTTTTCATAGCATAACATTTTTTTTTCCCTTTTTCTATCTGTTATGTAGGTACGTAAATATCAGATGTATGTTTTTTTCTTTTAAAGTCATAACATTTTAATAGTTCTTTTTTTCTTTAAAAATATTTAAAAACAATCAAAGTAACATTTTTGTTCTCTTTTTTTTCTATTCGTTTTTATTTTTCTTCACAGTATTACATTTTACTTTTTGTTTTTTGTTTTCGGTTATTTTTTTTAAATATTAAATTTATACATCAGTCCATTTAAAAAATATAAATTATAACCTATAGAACATTCTGAATTTTTTTTTTGTTCGTTTATGTTTACCGTCCATTCATTCATATAAATAACTGTTGCCGATATAAAAATTAAAAAATCTATAATAAATCTAATATATGTATACCCATATTTTTAGTCATATATCTATATTATGGGCTAAACTTCTGATTCTTAAATTGTATTATATTATGGCAAAATTTTTAAAAAATTAAGAAAATGTTACTTAGCAAAATTTAAATAAAAATATTATTGCAATTTTATAATGTTCTACTTAAAAATCCGAACCTTTAAAAACTTTGATTTATACACTGCATTGTTTTTTCTTTCTTTTCATAGCATAACATTTTGATATTTCTTTTTTTCTATCTGTTATGTACCTCAATATCAGATGGACTTTTCTTTGTTTTCATAGCATAACATTTTTTTTTTTCCTTTTTCTATCTGTTATGTAGGTACGTAAATATCAGACGTATATTTTTCTTTTAAAATCATAACATTTTAATAGTTCTTTTTTTCTTTAAAAATATTTAAAAACAATGAAAGTAACATTTTTGTTCTCCTTTTTTTTCTATTCGTTTTTATTTTTCTTCGCAGTATTACATTTTACTTTTTTTTTTTGTTTTCTGTTATTTTTTTTAAATATTAAATTTATACATCAGTCTATTTAAAAAATATAAATTATAACCTATAGAACATTCTGAATTTTTTTTTTGTTCGTTTATGTTTACCGTCCATTCATTCATATAAATAACTGTTGTCTATATAAAAATAATAAATCTATAATAAATCTAATATATGTATACCCATATTTTTATTCATATATCTATATTATGGGCTAAACTTCTGATTCTAAAATTGTACTATATTATGGCAAAATTTTTAAAAAATTAAGAAAATGTTACTTAGCAAAATTTAAATAAAAATATTATTGCAATATTATAATGTTCTACTTAAAAATACGACCCTCTAAAAACTTCGATTTATACACTGCCTTGTTTTTTCTTTCATTTCATAGCATCACATTATAATATTTATTGTTTTCTATCTGTTATATGGGTAAATATCAGATGTACGTTTCTTTCTTTTCATAGTATAACATTTGTTAAATTAACATTTAACATAACAGTAGGGCACGCTACTCAGCAGCAGCAACTTGTCTTTTATTATATTTTAAATTATAACCTATAGAACATTCTGAATTTTTTTTTTGTTCGTTTATGTTTACCGTCCATTCATTCATATAAATAACTGTTGCCTATATAAAAAATAATAAATCTATAATAAATCTAATATATGTATACCCATATTTTTATGCATATATCTATATTATGGGCTAAACTTCTGATTCTAAAATTGTACTATATTATGGCAAAATTTTTAAAAAATTAAGAAAATGTTACTTAGCAAAATTTAAATAAAAATATTATTGCAATTTTATAATGTTCTACTTAAAAATCCGAACCTTTAAAAACTTTGATTTATACACTGCCTTGTTTTTTCTTTCATTTCATAGCATAACATTATAATATTTATTGTTTACTATCTGTTAGATGGGTAAATATCATATGTACGTTTCTTTCTTTTCATAGTATAACATTTGTTAAATTAACATTTAACATAACAGTAGGGCACGCTACTCAGCAGCAGCAACTTGTCTTTTATTATATTTGTTCTACTTAATGTTCTACTTAAAAATCCGAACCTTTAAAAACTTTGATTTATACACTGCCTTGTTTTTTCTTTCATTTCATAGCATAACATTATAATATTTATTGTTTTCTATCTGTTATATGGGTAAATATCAGATGTACGTTTCTTTCTTTTCATAGTATAACATTTGTTAAATTAACATTTAACATAACAGTAGGGCACGCTACTCAGCAGCAGCAACTTGTCTTTTATTATATTTAGATTTCTTTCATTTCATAGCATAACATTATAATATTTATTGTTTACTATCTGTTAGATGGGTAAATATCATATGTACGTTTCTTTCTTTTCATAGTATAACATTTGTTAAATTAACATTTAACATAACAGTAGGGCACGCTACTCAGCAGCAGCAACTTGTCTTTTATTATATTTGTTCTACTTAATGTTCTACTTAAAAATCCGAACCTTTAAAAACTTTGATTTATACACTGCCTTGTTTTTTCTTTCATTTCATAGCATAACATTATAATATTTATTGTTTTCTATCTGTTATATGGGTAAATATCAGATGTACGTTTCTTTCTTTTCATAGTATAACATTTGTTAAATTAACATTTAACATAACAGTAGGGCACGCTACTCAGCAGCAGCAACTTGTCTTTTATTATATTTAGATAGTACACTTGTTATATTTTTCTATGGTTGCCATAGCAAATGCTTCAAAACTTTCTTTGTTATATTTTTCAAACAAATTTTTACTCTATCCGTAATAATATTCTGTTTCTTTATCTATCGCTTTCTCTACAAAATCTTCACACCGTAAGTTTTACGCACCTTTTATGTAAAACAATAAAAATTGGCTGTGCATATAATGTTGAAGTTTTAGAAAATAAAAATCATAAAAGAAGCATAAAATTAAGAAAATGTTACACATTCAAAATTTAATTGAAAATTGTGATTTTATAATTTAAATTGCGCTCCTTTAAAAGCTTTGGTTTTACGCACCGCTTTATTTTTTTATAATTTCTACTTAAAAATGCAACTCTTTAAAAACTTTGATTTATGCACTGCCTTGTTTTTTCATTCTTTTTATAGCATAACATTTTAATTCTTTTTTTCTATCTGTTATGTACCTAAATATCAGATGTACGTTTCTTTCTTTTTATAGCATAACATTTAATATTTCTTTTTTCTATCTGTTATGTACGTAAATATCAGAGGTATGTTTTTTTCATTTAAAATCATAACATTTTAATAGTTCTTTTTTTCTTTAAAAATATTTAAAAACAGTCAAAGTAACATTTTTTGTTCTCTTTTTTTTCTATTCGTTTTTATTTTTCTTCGCAGTATTACATTTTACTTTTTTTTTTTGTTTTCTGTTATTTTTTTTAAATATTAAATTTATACATCAGTCTATTTAAAAAATATAAATTATAACCTATAGAACATTCTGAATTTTTTTTTTGTTCGTTTATGTTTACCGTCCATTCATTCATATAAATAACTGTTGCCTATATAAAAATTAATAAATCTATAATAAATCTAATATATGTATACCCATATTTTTATTCATATATCTATATTATGGGCTAAACTTCTGATTCTAAAATTGTACTATATTATGGCAAAATTTTTAAAAAAGTAAGAAAATGTTACTTAGCAAAATTTAAATAAAAATATTATTGCAATTTTATAATGTTCTACTTAAAAATCCGAAAATTTAAAAACTTTGATTTATACACTGCCTTGTTTTTTCTTTCTTTTCATAGCATATTCTATCTGTTATGTACCTCAATATCAGATGGACTTTTCGTTCTTTTCATAGCACAACATTTTTTTTTTCCTTTTTTTATCTGTTATGTAGGTACGTAAATATCAGACGCATTTTTTTTTCTTTTAAAATCATAACATTTTAATAGTTCTTTTTTTCTTTAAAAATATTTAAAAACAATCAAAGTAACATTTTTGTTCACTTTTTTTTCTATTCGTTTTTATTTTTCTTCGCAGTATTACATTTTACTTTTTTTTTTTTGTTTTCGGTTATTTTTTTTAAATATTAAATTTATACATCAGACTATTTAAAAAATATAAATTATAACTTATAGAACATTCTGAATTTTTTTTTTGTTCGTTTATGTTTACCGTCCATTCATTCATATAAATAACTGTTGCCTATATAAAAATTAATAAATCTATAATAAATCTAATATATGTATACCCATATTTTTATTCATATATCTATATTATGGGCTAAACTTCTGATTCTTAAATTGTACTATATTATGGCAAAATTTTTAAAAAATTAAGAAAATGTTACTTAGCAAAATTTATATAAAAATATTATTGCAATATTATAATGTTCTACTTAAAAATACGACCCTCTAAAAACTTTGATTTATACACTGCCTTGTTTTTTCTTTCATTTCATAGTATAACATTATAATATTTATTGTTTTCTATCTGTTATATGGGTAAATATCAGATGTACGTTTCTTTCTTTTCATAGTATAACATTTGTTAAATTAACATTTAACATAACAGTAGGGCACGCTACTCAGCAGCAGCAACTTGTCTTTTATTATATTTTAAATTATAACCTATAGAACATTCTGAATTTTTTTTTTGTTCGTTTATGTTTACCGTCCATTCATTCATATAAATAACTGTTGCCTATATAAAAAATAATAAATCTATAATAAATCTAATATATGTATACCCATATTTTTATGCATATATCTATATTATGGGCTAAACTTCTGATTCTAAAATTGTACTATATTATGGCAAAATTTTCAAAAAAATTAAGAAAATGTTACTTAGCAAAATTTAAATAAAAATATTATTGCAATTTTATAATGTTCTACTTAAAAATCCGAACCTTTAAAAACTTTGATTTATACACTGCATTGTTGTTTCTTTCTTTTCATAGCATAACATTTTGATATTTCTTTTTTTCTATCTGTTATGAACCTCAATATCAGATGGACTTTTCGTTGTTTTCATTGCATAACATTTTTTTTTCCCTCTATCTGTTATGTAGGTACGTAAATATCAGAGGTATGTTTTTTTCTTTTAAAATCATAACATTTTAATAGTTCTTTTTTTCTTTAAAAATATTTAAAAACAATCAAAGTAACATTTTTGTTCTCTTTTTTTTCTATTCGTTTTTATTTTTCTTCGCAGTATTACATTTTATTTATTTTTTTGTTTTCTGTTATTTTTTTTAAATATTAAATTTATACATCAGTCTATTTAAAAAATATAAATTATAACCTATAGAACATTCTGAATTTTTTTTTTTGTTCCTTTATGTTTACCGTCCATTCATTCATATAAATAACTGTTGCCTATATAAAAATTAATAAATCTATAATAAATCTAATATATGTATACCCATATTTTTATTCATATATCTATATTATGGGCTAAACTTCTGATTCTAAAATTGTACTAAATTATGGCAACTTAGCAAAATTTAAATAAAAATATTATTGCAATTTTATAATGTTCTACTTAAAAATGCGAACCTTTAAAAACTTTGATTTATACACTGCCTTGTTTTTTCTTAACATTTTTAAAGTAACATTTAAAAGTAACATTTTTGTTGTCTTTTTTTTCTATTCGTTTTTATTTTTCTTCGCAGTATTACATTTTACTTTTTTTTTTTTGTTTTCTGTTATTTTTTTTTAAATATTAAATTTATACATCAGTATATTTAAAAAATATAAATTATAACCTATAGAACATTCTGAATTTTTTTTTTTGTTCCTTTATGTTTACCGTCCATTCATTCATATAAATAACTGTTGCCTATATAAAAATTAATAAATCTATAATAAATCTAATATATGTATACCCATATTTTTATTCATATATCTATATTATGGGCTAAACTTCTGATTCTAAAATTGTACTAAATTATGGCAACTTAGCAAAATTTAAATAAAAATATTATTGCAATTTTATAATGTTCTACTTAAAAATCCGAACCTTTAAAAACTTTGATTTATACACTGCATTGTTTTTTCTTTCTTTTCATAGCATAACATTTTGATATTTCTTTTTTTCTATCTGTTATGTACCTCAATATCAGATGGACTTTTCGTTGTTTTCATAGCATAACATTTTTTTTTTTCCTTTTTCTATCTGTTATGTAGGTACGTAAATATCAGATGTATGTTTTTTTCTTTTAAAATCATAACATTTTAATAGTTCTTTTTTTCTTTAAAAATATTTAAAAACAATCAAAGTAACATTTTTGTTCTCTTTTTTTTCTATTCGTTTTTATTTTTCTTCACAGTATTACATTTTACTTTTTTTTTTTTGTTTTCTGTTATTTTTTTTAAATATTAAATTTATACATCAGTCTATTTAAAAAATATAAATTATAACCTATAGAACATTCTGAATTTTTTTTTTGTTCGTTTATGTTTACCGTCCATTCATTCATATAAATAACTGTTGCCTATATAAAAATTAAAAAATCTATAATAAATCTAATATATGTATACCCATATTTTTATTCATATATCTATATTATGGGCTAAACTTCTGATTCTTAAATTGTACTATATTATGGCAAAATTTTTAAAAAATTAAGAAAATGTTACTTAGCAAAATTTAAATAAAAATATTATTGCAATTTTATAATGTTCTACTTAAAAATCCGAACCTTTAAAAACTTTGATTTATACACTGCATTGTTTTTTCTTTCTTTTTATAGCATAACATTTTGATATTTCTTTTTTTCTATCTGTTATGTACCTCAATATCAGATGGACTTTTCGTTGTTTTCATAGCATAACATTTTTTTTTTTTCTTTTTCTATCTGTTATGTAGGTACGTAAATATCAGACGTATATTTTTTTCTTTTAAAATCATAACATTTTAATAGTTCTTTTTTTCTTTAAAAATATTTAAAAACAATCAAAGTAACATTTTTGTTCTCCTTTTTTTTCTATTCGTTTTTATTTTTCTTCGCAGTATTACATTTTACTTTTTTTTTTTGTTTTCTCTTATTTTTTTTAAATATTAAATTTATACATCAGTCTATTTAAAAAATATAAATTATAACCTATAGAACATTCTGAATTTTTTTTTTGTTCGTTTATGTTTACCGTCCATTCATTCATATAAATAACTGTTGCCTATATAAAAATTAATAAATCTATAATAAATCTAATATATGTATACCCATATTTTTATTCATATATCTATATTATGGGCTAAACTTCTGATTCTAAAATTGTACTATATTATGGCAAAATTTTTAAAAAATTAAGAAAATGTTACTTAGCAAAATTTAAATAAAAATATTATTGCAATATTATAATGTTCTACTTAAAAATACGACCCTCTAAAAACTTCGATTTATACACTGCCTTGTTTTTTCTTTCATTTCATAGCATCACATTATAATATTTATTGTTTTCTATCTGTTATATGGGTAAATATCAGATGTACGTTTCTTTCTTTTCATAGTATAACATTTGTTAAATTAACATTTAACATAACAGTAGGGCACGCTACTCAGCAGCAGCAACTTGTCTTTTATTATATTTTAAATTATAACCTATAGAACATTCTGAATTTTTTTTTTGTTCGTTTATGTTTACCGTCCATTCATTCATATAAATAACTGTTGCCTATATAAAAAATAATAAATCTATAATAAATCTAATATATGTATACCCATATTTTTATGCATATATCTATATTATGGGCTAAACTTCTGATTCTAAAATTGTACTATATTATGGCAAAATTTTTAAAAAATTAAGAAAATGTTACTTAGCAAAATTTAAATAAAAATATTATTGCAATTTTATAATGTTCTACTTAAAAATCCGAACCTTTAAAAACTTTGATTTATACACTGCATTGTTTTTTCTTTCTTTTCATAGCATAACATTTTGATATTTCTTTTTTTCTATCTGTTATGTTCCTCAATATCAGATGGACTTTTCGTTGTTTTCATAGCATAACATTTTTTTTTCCCTTTTTCTATCTGTTATGTAGGTACGTAAATATCAGATGTATGTTTTTTTCTTTTAAAGTCATAACATTTTAATAGTTCTTTTTTTCTTTAAAAATATTTAAAAACAATCAAAGTAACATTTTTGTTCTCTTTTTTTTCTATTCGTTTTTATTTTTCTTCACAGTATTACATTTTACTTTTTGTTTTTTGTTTTCGGTTATTTTTTTTAAATATTAAATTTATACATCAGTCCATTTAAAAAATATAAATTATAACCTATAGAACATTCTGAATTTTTTTTTTGTTCGTTTATGTTTACCGTCCATTCATTCATATAAATAACTGTTGCCGATATAAAAATTAAAAAATCTATAATAAATCTAATATATGTATACCCATATTTTTAGTCATATATCTATATTATGGGCTAAACTTCTGATTCTTAAATTGTATTATATTATGGCAAAATTTTTAAAAAATTAAGAAAATGTTACTTAGCAAAATTTAAATAAAAATATTATTGCAATTTTATAATGTTCTACTTAAAAATCCGAACCTTTAAAAACTTTGATTTATACACTGCATTGTTTTTTCTTTCTTTTCATAGCATAACATTTTGATATTTCTTTTTTTCTATCTGTTATGTACCTCAATATCAGATGGACTTTTCTTTGTTTTCATAGCATAACATTTTTTTTTTTCCTTTTTCTATCTGTTATGTAGGTACGTAAATATCAGACGTATATTTTTCTTTTAAAATCATAACATTTTAATAGTTCTTTTTTTCTTTAAAAATATTTAAAAACAATGAAAGTAACATTTTTGTTCTCCTTTTTTTTCTATTCGTTTTTATTTTTCTTCGCAGTATTACATTTTACTTTTTTTTTTTGTTTTCTGTTATTTTTTTTAAATATTAAATTTATACATCAGTCTATTTAAAAAATATAAATTATAACCTATAGAACATTCTGAATTTTTTTTTTGTTCGTTTATGTTTACCGTCCATTCATTCATATAAATAACTGTTGTCTATATAAAAATTAATAAATCTATAATAAATCTAATATATGTATACCCATATTTTTATTCATATATCTATATTATGGGCTAAACTTCTGATTCTAAAATTGTACTATATTATGGCAAAATTTTTAAAAAATTAAGAAAATGTTACTTAGCAAAATTTAAATAAAAATATTATTGCAATATTATAATGTTCTACTTAAAAATACGACCCTCTAAAAACTTCGATTTATACACTGCCTTGTTTTTTCTTTCATTTCATAGCATCACATTATAATATTTATTGTTTTCTATCTGTTATATGGGTAAATATCAGATGTACGTTTCTTTCTTTTCATAGTATAACATTTGTTAAATTAACATTTAACATAACAGTAGGGCACGCTACTCAGCAGCAGCAACTTGTCTTTTATTATATTTTAAATTATAACCTATAGAACATTCTGAATTTTTTTTTGTTCGTTTATGTTTACCGTCCATTCATTCATATAAATAACTGTTGCCTATATAAAAAATAATAAATCTATAATAAATCTAATATATGTATACCCATATTTTTATGCATATATCTATATTATGGGCTAAACTTCTGATTCTAAAATTGTACTATATTATGGCAAAATTTTTAAAAAATTAAGAAAATGTTACTTAGCAAAATTTAAATAAAAATATTATTGCAATTTTATAATGTTCTACTTAAAAATCCGAACCTTTAAAAACTTTGATTTATACACTGCCTTGTTTTTTCTTTCATTTCATAGCATAACATTATAATATTTATTGTTTACTATCTGTTAGATGGGTAAATATCATATGTACGTTTCTTTCTTTTCATAGTATAACATTTGTTAAATTAACATTTAACATAACAGTAGGGCACGCTACTCAGCAGCAGCAACTTGTCTTTTATTATATTTGTTCTACTTAATGTTCTACTTAAAAATCCGAACCTTTAAAAACTTTGATTTATACACTGCCTTGTTTTTTCTTTCATTTCATAGCATAACATTATAATATTTATTGTTTTCTATCTGTTATATGGGTAAATATCAGATGTACGTTTCTTTCTTTTCATAGTATAACATTTGTTAAATTAACATTTAACATAACAGTAGGGCACGCTACTCAGCAGCAGCAACTTGTCTTTTATTATATTTAGATATTTATTGAAAAATAATTTTTGTTAAAATTTTGTTTTTTTTTTCCGTGATCTTGAGTTTTGAAAGTTAATGTGTTAAATATATTTGTGAAAAATTAATTTCAAATATTTTATGAAAAATTAGTATAAGTGATAAACTATAAAACATGTCTCAATCTGATGCAATGGATTTCGATGATGATGATTATATCAATGACCCAAATTACCATCTTAATATTGGGGAATTGGAATCAGAGGAAGTATTACTACGTTCGACTTCCAAAAATTTATTGCTTCCTTCAACATTTTCTAGTTCAGTTAATAATAGTTCTAGTTAATAATAACATATTTCCCCGGAACAAATTACCATTAATCCTGAATAGTTTTACTATAATGGCAAATACTTTTATATAACGAAGAAGGTAAATAAATAATATCTCGATTTATAATTTTCAAATGTTTTTTAAATGTTTAGATTTAGTATTTTTGACTTGTATGAAAATATGATTTGGATATTGCATTTTCCTTCAGCCTTCTTATTTTTATAACAAAAGCTAAATAAAAATGCATAAACATTTTTAACGTAATTATTCTCAATTTAAAAAAAAAATCAAAATTTAATAATTTTTTAAAAAGAAGTGTTTTTTTAGAATTTGCATAGTTTATTTTGCGTACCTATGTATTTAAT
Organism: Poecilobothrus nobilitatus; assembly: GCA_947095535.1. Taxonomy (NCBI): domain Eukaryota; kingdom Metazoa; phylum Arthropoda; class Insecta; order Diptera; family Dolichopodidae; genus Poecilobothrus; species Poecilobothrus nobilitatus. Next base: position 208,642,127 of record OX352772.1, on the reverse strand, counting down.
ATTTATTTAAAATTCATATTTAATACAACAATAATTTTAATTAAGTAAAATACTTTTTAATTACGATTTCATTAATTATTATTATTTAAAGGTGTTGAATTATTTGATATTATTTAATTGTGTTATTGAATTTATTTACTTGTACAAACATATAGTTTGCACTGATTGCATAAACTGAATGTCTATATGGTCGTTATGATTTTTAAAAAAACTTAGTTTTTATTACTATGTATAATGTTGTATGCATATAGATTTTGATTTTTTACATCAATAATAAGGGCACAGCTATGTTTTCAAATGTCAAGAATACAATGTTTAAACTTTAAAATTTGTTATTAAATTATAATGAGTCAAAACAGTCGGATAAATATAAGAATTACACTGCCGCAAAAGAGTCATCAAAAAACTCAAAAAAGTCTGATGTCAGACAGTTAACTTTTGATGACAAAATTTAAAAATTTATAGTAGAAACTTTTTTTCCGTTATCGATTGTTGAAAATCCCGCCTTCATTAACCTCTTCAAAGCTACGCATTTAAAAGTTAAGAGGCGAAGGCATATGATTATTCTGCTGGAACGCAAGTATATGGACATGGTATGTAAATTGCAAAAGAATTTGTTTAAAGCAAAATATGTTTGCCGCACAGCAGATATTTGGTCTGGAAAAACAAGATCGTTTTTCGGTTATACTTGTCATTGGATTTCAGATGATTTTAGTAGACAATCAGTTGCTTTGACATGTCGTAGATTCGCTGGAGGACATACTTTTAATAGAATTACGGATCTTATATATTCTATTAATTCTGAATTCCACATTTCGGAATCAAAAATTATATGCACTGTAACAGACAACGGCAGTAACTTTGTCAAGGCATTTAAAGAGTTTGGAATCAAAAGTAAGTTTAATAAGTTTAAATTAAACAATTTTCACATTTTTCAATTCACCGTATTTTTAAGGTAATTATGGAAATCATTATGAAGCAGAGGATAGAAGTAATACAGATTCTGAAAATGAAGTAGAACTATTATCTTGTGGTCCTTTGTTATCTAAACACTTTCGATGTGTTAGTCACACAATAAATTTATTGGCGACAACTGATTTCTACAACGCTATAAAGAAAAATGTAACATTCTATGATATACATATGGTATACATTGTATGATATTTCACTAAAAACTAAATACTAAAAATAAATACTAAAAACTTCAAATTTCACTAAATAGAACATATTGACATTAGAAATTGTTTTATTGTGAACAAAAAAATTCAATGATAATGAAAATTGATTTTAATCAGCATTAAAAAATTCAATGATAATGAAAATTGATTTTTATTAGCATTAAAAAATTTAATGACAATGAAAATTGATTTTCATTAGGATTAAAAAATTCAATAATAATGACAATTTATTGTTCCGTTTCGCGATCCGTTTTCGCGATCTTGACGATAGTGTTTAGAAATTGGTTTGGAACATAAATTTTCTTTAAGCTTTTCAAATGCAGCAATTTCAGCTGATCCGAATTGGGATTTGACGTCATTTCGTGTCAATTTGCTTAATGGCCTAGCAATAATGCCATATCCTGGGATGAACTTACGAAAGTCACCAGAAAGTCTTAAAAAGGTAAATAAATTATTTACCTTTTTGACGTTATTTGGCAAGGGAAAATGTTTGACTGCTTTGATTTTTTCATAAGATGGCGAATAGGATCCGTTCGAAATTTTAAATCCTAAATAGTTAATCTCCCTGCATAGAAACTGGTATTTTTTCCATTTAATATGCAAACCATACTTTTTTGCAACTTCCAAAACCTGTTACAACCATTCCACACATTCCTCATCATTTTCTGCCAGTATGATGATATCGTCAATATAAATTAGAGTAAAGTTCAATTCTATTAAATGCTTGAACACTTTATTTATGAACTTTTGGAATATTAGTGGAGATGCTCACAGGCCAAATGGCGCTTTTGTAAATTCCCGCTGCCCAGATGGTGTAACAAAGGAAGTGAAGTATTGGCTTTCTTTATCAATAGGTACGTGAAAGAATCCATTTTCTAAATCGAGGCAACTATACACGTTAGCAGTACTTAAAGCATTAATGTGATCTTCAATTAGAGGCAAAGGAAAGCGGCTTCTAATAATTAGCTTGTTTAGTCTTCTATAGTCCACGCATAATCTTTTTTTCTTCATCTTTTTTATTTACTAATACGATTGGACTTGAAAACTCAGATGAAAAGTCTGATGATTTCCTCCCGTAACCATTCTTGAATTTATTGGTCTACCACTTGTTTTTCGAGTGGAGCTAGTCGTCTTGGACCCTGTGCAATTGGGGTGTTATCTTTTAATACTATTTTTAAAACAATATTTGGGTTATTTTTGATTTTTTCTTTGTAGCTCTTATTTCCAATGTTTAAGGGCGCGACACTTGGCACCTATCGCTCTCATATTTATTAGGTAAACGTAAACTAACTCTCCTTTCTTTTGCCTGGTACTCGCTAATTTCTTGTGTACATCAGCGGAGCTAATCGCCTCTGAAACTTAATTTGCCATGAACTGTTTTAATTGGTACCACGATGTGATATTGGGTTTAGCTATTGGTGTTTTCTAGGCTGGACCTGTTAATAATCTTTACCTAGCAAAAATATTTCTAGGTCAGAACAACCTAAATTAATGGTAGCATTTTCTATGTCGCTAATCCAGCTGTTCTCTTCGTATTAGTTTTCACCCCAAAATGTTGGTGACATTTCAGCAATAACTTTTATTGAAATCGGAAATCTGGATCTATTAATATCTAGGTTATTCGAACTAAAATTTATTGGAATGGATTTGTATTATTAGAGTGTTGAGTTGTCGGTATGGTTTGAATTATTAGGATGTTGAGTTGTCGGTAAAAAATTCCCACTATGTTGATTGGGTAATGTGGATTGATGTTGTGGTGTCTGTATCATTTATTATCAATGTTTTGGAAATTAACCCCTTGACGGCTGGTACTTGGTAAATCACGATGACTTAGAATCACCTGCTATCCCTGTACTGTTAATTGCAGGGCAGGGTTAAAATTAGCCACGTGTTTTTTCATCTTTATTTCAACTTTTAATAATTAATTTATAAAAAAAAATTTTTTTTGTAATTTTTTTCTTTCTGAATGTTTTTTTAATAAAATGATTTAAATTCTTAACTCTTCAAAATTTAATTTTTAATTTTAAAATTTTACAAAATTAAAATTTTTTTTGTGTTCAATTTTTAATTAGGTACTAATTTAATTTGCATGCGCCCAAACAATTTTTTATTCACGAAAATTTCCTAACTAACAATTAGCCATTTTCAACAATTAGTTTAAATATTTTTTTTTTTTTTAAATTATTTATTTTATTATATTTTTTTAATTATTATAAATATTTTTTATTTAGTTTAAATTAGTTTATTTTTATTGTTTCTTCCCGATCTCGGTTAAGCCCTCATTTTTGTGGGATTTAGGTTTTCAGATAAATAATAAGAAAAAGTAAAAATGTAATTTTAATAACTAATAATTTAATTCAGTATTCAATTAATTATTTAATGCATATATTTAATTTAACTATTAACTTTATAATCATTTAATTTAACTTTTCTAAATATTAACTTGACAACTTTATATGAATCTTTTCTACTTTAATTTTACAATGCTCAAAAATTAGATAACTCGATAATTTATGTCTTTAGAGCTTAAGTATTCTTCTTCTACTGTTGTACCATGTGCTTAGAACATTATATGTTCAATACGCGAATAACTGGTAATTGCAATGCAATTGCAGTCATTTATAATGCACTCATTACTCTCACTCTTTAATTTCAGGGGAGACTCTCACATACATAAGAATTATTTCTCTGTATTTTTGATTAATAAATTTATAAATTTTTGTACCAATTAAAAATTTAATTAATAAAAATAACTTACACAATGGTAAATAATTTTCTGTCTATAAAATGATTCGAACACCACAAGCTAGTCCAACAAAAAAACAAAACTCATATTTCTAAGGATCCGCCAAAACATAATTTAAAACCTGTCAGAGAAAATTCAGAACAAAATAAAAATATGAAAAGTATACTCCAACAGTTGCAACTTCTTTCAAATGAAAACAAGGAATCAAAAAGCAACTAAGAGAATTGCAAGAAAAAATCTTGTGAAAAAATGAAGTCATAAATAAAAGACCAAGGGAGATAAACGACCAGATAAACGACCGGCAAATAAGCAACCAAAGTTATCAAATTGGTTAAAACCATCAACATGTAGTCAAGAAAGCAGTAACCAAGCTGAAAACAAAAGAAAGGATAACATAGAAGTTAAATTGAAACAGAAAAAGTCAAAATAACCTCCAAGTTTTGTTGCTGGAGTTCAAAATATTGCTTCACTGACAGAATTATTAGAAGAACTAGCTAAGAATAACCAAGAATTTAATTAATAAATATCGAAGGAGTTAAAATCCAAGCAAAAGAGCCAGAAACCTGCAAAACAATTGTAAAAGTGTCAACGGATAGAAATCGAGAATTTCATACTTATAAGGTGAAATCTGAAAGGGCTTTTAGAGTAGTTCTCCACGGGTTACATCCTTCAGTTGATGTTGAAATAATGAAGCATTAAATTGACTTTCTGGGGCACATAGTCACAAATATTTACAACATTAAACAACGATCAACAAAGAAACCGTTACCGTTGTATATAAACCTAAATATCAAGAAAAAAGATATATATAATGTAAAAAATTGTTCCACACCATTGTATCTTTCGAGTCACCACACCAAAAACGTGAGATAACGCAATGTACAGCATGCCAACGATACGGCCATACTAAAAAATTCTATCATCATCAACCCAGATGTGTAAAATGTGCTGGTGAACATTACACAAATGATTGTACAAGAAAATCGAAATACAATTCTGTTAAGTGCGTCATTTGTTCCGAATGTTATCCGACAAATGATAAAGGCTGTAGTTATTATAAACATATTCAAAAACAAAACTTTCCTGTAGTAGTTGAACAAAATAAAACTGCTTGTTCAACTTCTACTACCAAAACACCTGTCATAACTAGCATGGTAAAACAAAATTTAACTTTTACTAACACTATCGCCTTGCAACCCACGCATCTAAAAGATTAAGCTTCTGTACCAGAAAATAGCCATATTCCAGTAAATTCAACCCAAACAGATGTGTCGGAAATGAAAAATATGATGAGAAATCTATTTCAACAGATGGGGGTTATGATTAACTTATTAAGAACTGTTATTAGTAGTAAAAATAATGCCACAACTTCTTAAAATTGCTCACTGGAATGCCCACGGTCTGTCCCAACATGATCAGAAAGTAAAAATGTTTCTAATTCACAACAAAATAGACATTTTATTGGTGTCTGAAACACATTTCACTAATAAAAGCTACATAAAAATAAAAAATTACTGTTTATATGATACAAAACATCCAGATGATGCAGCACACGGGGGATCAATAATAATTGTTTAAAGTTCAGTAAAACATTATGAAATATAAAAATATAATAAGGAGTATTTGCAAGCTACAAGCATATGTGTTAAAAATTGGAATGGTCCCAACATAAGTAAAACACAATGCATCGATTTCTTCAAAACTCCTGCAAATTAATTTATAGCTGGAGGTGACTATAATACGAAGCATACTCACTAGGTTTCAAGGAACATTAGTCATAAAGGAAGGCAGTTGATCACCAAACTGGGAAAAATATAGGAATATAATTGATAACAAGTATTGCCCTAAAAAATGAAGAGAAATATCCAAAGCAGCAAATGATTTAAATGTTATATTACTAGAAACAGTAAGAGAAGCTACACCAGAGTCAAATGTTTTGCATATAACAGAATGGTGTCCAACCGTCGTCAAAGCAAAACTTGAAGAAAAACGGAAACTCTGCAAAATTTGGCAACGCACGAGAGATCCAAACGATAAAAGAAAGCCCAACAAGGCAGTTAAAGAAATTAAAAAGTTATTGCGCAATATAAAAAATGAATCTATTCAAAACTACCTCCGGAACTTAAAACCAACTGTAGCTTCCGATTATTCGTTATGGAAAGCAATAGGTAAATTAAATCGACCACAAGAACATATATCACCAATAAGAAAAAACAACGGCGATTGGGCTAAAAGCGATATGGATAAAGCTTCAACTCTCGCAGAACATTTGAAAAATACGTTTACTCCGTATCCTCCAGAAATATCAGAAAGCGAAAACAATGAGATAGTGAATTTTCAACAGCACCTCCGCAAGTGAGTCCTCCCATAAAACATTTTAATCCCAAGGAGGTTCAATAAAGTAAAGCAAATGAAATAATCCACCAAAAAATACCAGGGTATGACAAATTTGATGGCAAAATTCTAAAAGAGCTAACTGAAAAAGTTTGACGTGAAATAATTTAAATTTTTAATGAATGGTCTTTTATATCTTTTCGATTTCTTTTGCCAGAATCACACTTTTCATGCAGTTTTCGTACGGCACAACGTCGTACAATTTTACCAATCTCTTTACTACGATTTTGCATAACTTCTTTTACATTGCACCAGATGCAATATCAGATAAAGCAGAGTTAATAACCTCCTTTTTCAAAATATCAGCGCCTAAAGTAAATAATGTTTTCAAATATCTAAAAAGTCCTTCAAAAAAACTTCCCAATCCACGACCTCTTTGAGAAGATACGGTTAATTATAATAAAAGACCGATATCATCAAGCTCTCTGCTAGATTCAATTAAATAATACTTATAGTAATACTTTTTCCATAATGAATAAAAATAAAAGAACATATAGATCTATATAATTTTGTAAAATCGCTTTTATTTATACTTTTTTAAAATGTAATACGATTTTTATTGGAATTGAACTATTGGAAAAGTTTATTTTGTATCCATATTTATTAGATAAAAGTAATGAAATGTTATTAAATGATTTCTTCACATTACAATATTGATTATTACTGAATTCTTTTACAATATTAGTAAAAGCATTTTGTAAAAGCATGTTAACAGATTTTAAACACCTTACATCTTTATCACCTATTTTTCCGGTTCAATTATATATACACAAATAATAAGCCCTTTCAAATAAAGACAGATCTGGTTTAATAATTGGAAATTATTGTAGACTATAAAAGTTTTAAAAATTTCTATTACATGTGGTTTATATTTTTTAAATTCTGCAACTTTCGAAAATACTTGATTGAAACATGTTACGAAAAATCCTTTCAGAGTGTAAGCGTAATTTGCTCTTATTTTTATATCCATCGTATTTTAGGTCTAGTAACACATATTGTAGTGTAACTTATATTTTTAGACATCTCCTCAGCTTTTGCTGGTTGTATATAATGAACATCATCGTTTATAACATTAAAAATTCACCAAATCAACTGTCGTTCAACTTCTTTTCCTGTAAACCTATTAAGTGGGCGTATATTTCGAATTGGTGTTTGTAGTAGAAAAACTTTCCAGTCGCATATCATTTGCTTTTCTATGTATGGAATATATGATGTTACAACTCCTATATTGTTTTTTTGTATACCTTGAATATATATTTGAACACTTTTTTCCCATTCTCCACCATATACATTCGAAAACGAAATCATTAACATGCATTTCTGGAATACCGACTTTCCACCATGAATCACACATGTATTCATGATACATGATAAATTTCTATGATGTTATCCTCTAGTAATTAAATCACATATGTACATACTTATCATGAGAATTTAACATCATATCATCAATAATAATTAACAAAGGTTTTTGATTAACATTAAAATCTGGAGTAGTAGTACTATATTCTACGTCTTTGATATACGGAAGGGCATTTTTGTCTGGATTTTATTTCATTAATATGTGGTTTTATATTTTCTTTTTTATATTTTATTAAACTATGAATAAAAGTAGTTTTACCACAGCATGATGGAAAATCATAGTAAATGGGTGAAACAGCATAGTTGCCTCCATCATAGTAAATGGGTGAAACAGCATAGTTGTATTAGTTAAAAACTAACACTACTAACCTACATTTATAGGAAAACCTCTTTTCCCGAAGTGAATATAAATGTAAATTTATTTATTCTAATAAATATTCTTCCGTAAACCTTTCATACTACAATTTTTACGAGGAAATGAAAAGCGTCTTGATTTCAAACCACCACACCATGTAGAAGAACTTAATCCAGAGGAAAATTATAATAACCAGTATAGCAAATTCAAATAAATGGGCTTAAACGGAATAACGGTTTAGTTGAATATTTAGACATAAAACCTATATTAAAAGACTATTTAGAATCAGCTAAAAAAATTTATGTTAAAGGAGAGCAAAAAAAACAGTTTCATAAAAGTACATTAACAGTGTTAAAATAGAAGATTTAAGCAGAAACTTACCGTTATTATCAAAGATTGAAAATGTTAAATCAAAATGTCCTATACACTATACAAACACCAGTTTCAGATGTGTTCTAAAAAAATTTTTTTAATGGTTACATGCATCTATTGAAAAAAAAATATTAAATTAAGGCTTTTCAAATTTACATACAGAATTAGATTTTAACGACGTATAGAAAAATTGGATCTCACTATTTCTGCAATCTTACTGATGATCGTAAAAAAATTTTGAACTTAGATTTTTATAAAATTGTAAAATATTTCTAGTTAAATAGAAAATTTTTCAACATATAAATAAATCTATTTTATTTTTATATTCTTGTTTTCAAAATAGGTACCAAATGAATAATTTTTTTTTCTTTTTTTATTCTTCGCAGATTAAGCGACATACAATTCACCTAAGCAACATGTTAATTGTTATGTACTTCCATAGCTTTAATTTCCTGTTTGTCTTCTTTTCATTCATATTTTATCAACATTCTTACAAACAAAAAATATCTTACATGACACACTGACAATAATTATTAGTTTTTTCTTTCCTCTTCTTTAAATACTTAAAGTAGAAAAAAAAAACAACACAAATAGTTTGGTATATCTAAAAACGCGTAATTTTTTTCAATGGTTTAATGATTATGTAGACAGAAAAGCAGATTTGGACTTTTTCTTTATGAATTTTAAAGATGCGCTGCACCTTTTAAAATTGTTGTATCTTGTACGTTTAAACAATTTTTTGTTTTTTCTTTTTACATTTATCAACCATTCTTTCTTTCTACTTTTCATATACGCCTATTACTTAAGCCAAGTATACATCAATAACAAGTTAACATGTATCACGTTAGATATTTTTGATTTCCTGTTTTTTTTCTTTTTATTCATATTTTTTTAGATAATAATTAATTAATGGTTTTTCTTTCCTTTTCTTTAAATACTTATCATAAAAAAAACGACAAAAACAAAAAAAAACTTGAAATAAATTCATCTCAAAATTGCAAGCATATAACAAGCATTTTTTCTTACTATTTCCATGTTTACCTGTTACTTAGCACAAGTATACAATCTTTATAAACAACAAAACTTATCTGACGGACGCCGCCTGTGCGATGGCATTATGCTACTTTTATGGCATTAACCTATTTCCTGCTAACCTAATTACGGTTTGACTTACTTCCGGGTGACCTTGACCTACTGACCTGTCTGGTCCAAGTGCCTACCTATCTACTTGCATAAATTGCTAATGTTTTAACATAAAATAAATACCTTGTAAAATATTGAACAAAAAAAAAAAAGAACAGAACAAAAAGTCTATCAATAATTTGACCAGCAACAAATTACTATCAAACAACAAATTACTATCAAACAAGTTATCCAAATATCAAATAACCACACATCTTTACAAATTACAACAGCAACAACAAAAAAAAAAGCCATCATCTATTTCATTAGCAGTCTTATCCGAGGCTTTACCGAGAAAAGACGTATTAAACTAGCGATCGCGGAATTTGTTAATTCTCAAAAATAAATAATACCAGCAAAAATATATTTTTCCTTTTATTTGGCGCGCGAGTTACATAATATTATGTTGACATAATGTAGCATGACATATGTGTTGCCATAATGTAGAATGATACATCACGTTGACACAACTTAATATAATGTTGCATTGTATTGTGTTGGCATAATATAGTAGCTCATTCACCTTTTTTTAAGCATTTTTATATGTTTACAATAACAGGAAATACAATTGGCATCCTAATTAATTGATTTTATTAATAAATTTTGAAAACAACATTATTTTTGATGATCTTAGAATTAAGTTAATTTAAGCATATTAATATATAAGTATAACTTTGTAAAATAAAAATCAGTCTTAAGATCAAACTAAAAGCTAAATGTTTTACTTTCTTAAATAAAAACATAATTGGCGCAGTCCGTAGGATTTGCTATCCAAAGATAGTAAATCTTGTGATACGAACCGTAAATTGAAATATTTATTTTATTTGTTTTTTTATTTTATTAATCAACCCCAAAACAAGGTCGTTAAAAAAAAAATTCTTAAATTGATGCTTATATATTTAAAATTATACAAAATAATGACTTAGAACTGAACTTTTAATACTTAAATCTAAAAAAAAGTAAGTTAAGTTAATTTATTATTGTTATTATTCATTATCGAATTACATTTTCAAATTCATTTTACATACATATGAATCACTCAGATCAAAAAAAAAAAATGTATTAACAAAAAAAATTAATATGATATCAGTACATTTCATACATATAGTAACAAGCAATTTAACATTTTAAATATTAATTTTTTTAACATTTAAATGTAATTGGATATCTTATTATTAAGTAGTAGTAAAATTGAAAAAATTATTTTGTTCTTTAACTTTACTTAAAAGCGACAATTTATAAAATGTACAAAAATAAAAAAATGATCTAAATAAAAAAACATAAACCGATTTATTGTATTTTAATGTATTACAATAAGTGTGTTATGTTTAAATTTGTCATAATTAAAAAAAATAAATAAATAATTGCCTAGGTAAGAATTATTTGTCTGAGGTCATTAAAGTGGAAAAATGTTGTTGTAAAATGTGTTTCAAAGTAATTCTGGAGATGGATGTAGAATAAAGATGACTAATTTTATTAAAAGTAGTACAACATCTATTAATGGGTTCATTTCTTCCGTACTCTATTATTCAAAATATCAAAAGTAAAACATGAAGACAATAATTATCTACGTAAAGATAAAAAAAGCATGTTTAATGAATTAAGTCTTTTAGTGTAACTATTAAGATTAGCAAAATCGGAAGGATTATATTGATTTCTTAATACAAATAAAAGAAATTGCTTTTGAACTGATTCGATTCTCTTGCAATGAACTTGAATTCTGGATTCTATATAATGTTACCGTATTCTAAGATAGATCGAACTAGCGAACAATAGAAAGATTTAGTCACAGCTATGTCATTGAATTCTTTAGCTCTTCTCTTAATGAAACCTAACATTTTATTAGCCTTTGAAACTAATTGGTCATAGTGAAGATTAAAATTAAGTTTATTATCGAGAAGAATACCTAAATCAGTAATGCTAAAAACCCTTTCCAAAGTTACGTTATCTATTTTGTAGTCGTATATCAAAGAAGATCGTTTTCGCGTAAAGCTTATAATCTTACATTTCTGTATGTTGAGTTCCAATTTATTTGACGTGCACTAAGCTTGTAACACTGATAAGCTTGATTCAAGTATAGCTGCATCAGAATTATCTTTAATAACTTGATGTATTTTTAGGTCATCAGCAAACGAAATGTGAGGTATATTCATTCACTTTCGTTTTCAAACCATCAACACGTTAATTAAGAGTAACGCGCATTATATTTTTTAAAATTTTTTTTTTTCTAAATAAAGAATTTTAACAAAAAACATAATTAAATTTTTATTTTGTTGTTTTATTCTTGTTTTTTTAATTACATGATTAACTAACTTTAAATTTCAATACTAACTTTTCATAAAATTATTTACAAAGTGCTGACTTTCAAAATTCAATATTTTAATTTTTTTACTTTTGGATTAATAAAAGTTATAAACATTGTGAATCATTTTTCAATTTTTTCTTTTTTTTAACTGTTGTTGCTAACATATCATATTTCTATTTGGGTCATTTAAGTTTGTTTTTTACATTTACTTAAATATTAACTATATAAATTCAAAAAAAATTGAAAAAAAAACAAAAAGAAATATGTATAATCAAATTAATAAAAATCAACATAAATGCAGTGCCGTACTCTGTACTATTACAGATTCCAAAAATGAACTCATTGTTTATTACTCATATATCGAATTCTGTTCCAGAAAAATAACTCATACAAACTAAGAAACGAGATTTACCACCTACCTCATCAAGGGAAATAAAATACGGCTCTACTAATTTTCATACTATAAAGGTAAAATCGAAACTAAAAAAAACCAGAAAAAAAACTCAAAAAAGTAGATTTCTTACTTTCTGCTTCAACAAAACACAACACAAATTCCAGCTCTACCAGTGATAGTGATCTGCTCTATTTTTCAAAGTTTCCAGCCAGATCAAATACAAAAAGTATTAGTAAGTTGTGAATTGATAAATTTTATTGTAGTAATATTCATGTTAGAAACATTACACCTAAACATTTAAAATACCGACCCAAAAACAAATCTTTTAAAGTTATGGTACCTAAATCTAAAGTTAATGTACTAACGAACGCAAAAAATTTCGGTAAAGGTACCTTAATTCAAAATTTTTTCCAAAAATACACTCCCAATAATAACTTTAAAATAGCATCATCACAGAAAAAGTCACCTCTTTTAAATCCTTTTGCCACTTCCTCTAATAAAGTAAATGTACATACTCAGACATTAACAAACTTACAACACAACAACATTTATTCTGTTTTATCTAATAACAGTTTTACTTTACGTAAATTACCTCATTATAAAAAGCAATGTTTACTTCCCACATTTATTAAATTCACTAATTTCTCAAGTCATTTAAAAAAAAGCCATCATCTATTTCATTAGCAGTCTTATCCGAGGCTTTACCGAGAAAAGACGTGTTAAACTAGCGATCGCGGAATTTGTTAATTCTCAAAAATAAATAATACCAGCAAAAATATATTTTTCCTTTTATTTGGCGCGCGAGTTACATAATATTATGTTGACATAATGTAGCATGACATATGTGTTGCCATAATGTAGAATGATACATCACGTTGACACAACTTAATATAATGTTGCATTGTATTGTGTTGGCATAATATAGTAGCTCATTCACCTTTTTTTAAGCATTTTTATATGTTTACAATAACAGGAAATACAATTGGCATCCTAATTAATTGATTTTATTAATAAATTTTGAAAACAACATTATTTTTGATGATCTTAGAATTAAGTTAATTTAAGCATATTAATATATAAGTATAACTTTGTAAAATAAAAATCAGTCTTAAGATCAAACTAAAAGCTAAATGTTTTACTTTCTTAAATAAAAACATAATTGGCGCAGTCCGTAGGATTTGCTATCCAAAGATAGTAAATCTTGTGATACGAACCGTAAATTGAAATATTTATTTTATTTGTTTTTTTATTTTATTAATCAACCCCAAAACAAGGTCGTTAAAAAAAAAATTCTTAAATTGATGCTTATATATTTAAAATTATACAAAATAATGACTTAGAACTGAACTTTTAATACTTAAATCTAAAAAAAAGTAAGTTAAGTTAATTTATTATTGTTATTATTCATTATCGAATTACATTTTCAAATTCATTTTACATACATATGAATCACTCAGATCAAAAAAAAAAATGTATTAACAAAAAAAATTAATATGATATCAGTACATTTCATACATATAGTAACAAGCAATTTAACATTTTAAATATTAATTTTTTTAACATATAAAATGTAATTGGATATCTTATTATTAAGTAGTAGTAAAATTGAAAAAATTATTTTGTTCTTTAACTTTACTTAAAAGCGACAATTTATAAAATGTACAAAAATAAAAAAATGATCTAAATAAAAAAACATAAACCGATTTATTGTATTTTAATGTATTACAGTAAGTGTGTTATGTTTAAATTTGTCATAATTAAAAAAAATAAATAAATAATTGCCTAGGTAAGAATTATTTGTCTGAGGTCATTAAAGTGGAAAAATGTTGTTGTAAAATGTGTTTCAAAGTAATTCTGGAGATGGATGTAGAATAAAGATGACTAATTTTATTAAAAGTAGTACAACATCTATTAATGGGTTCATTTCTTCCGTACTCTATTATTCAAAATATCAAAAGTAAAACATGAAGACAATAATTATCTACGTAAAGATAAAAAAAGCATGTTTAATGAATTAAGTCTTTTAGTGTAACTATTAAGATTAGCAAAATCGGAAGGATTATATTGATTTCTTAATACAAATAAAAGAAATTGCTTTTGAACCGATTCGATTCTCTTGCAATGAACTTGAATTCTGGATTCTATATAATGTTACCGTATTCTAAGATAGATCGAACTAGCGAACAATAGAAAGATTTAGTCACAGCTATGTCATTGAATTCTTTAGCTCTTCTCTTAATGAAACCTAACATTTTATTAGCCTTTGAAATTAATTGGTCATAGTGAAGATTAAAATTAAGTTTATTATCGAGAAGAATACCTAAATCAGTAATGCTAAAAACCCTTTCCAAAGTTACGTTATCTATTTTGTAGTCGTATATCAAAGAAGATCGTTTTCGCGTAAAGCTTATAATCTTACATTTCTGTATGTTGAGTTCCAATTTATTTGACGTGCACCAAGCTTGTAACACTGATAAGCTTGATTCAAGTATAGCTGCATCAGAATTATCTTTAATAACTTGATGTATTTTTAGGTCATCAGCAAACGAAATGTGAGGTATATTCATTCACTTTCGTTTTCAAACCATCAACCCGTTAATTAAGAGTAACGCGCATTATATTTTTTAAAATTTTTTTTTTTCTAAATAAAGAATTTTAACAAAAAACATAATTAAATTTTTATTTTGTTGTTTTATTCTTGTTTTTTTAATTACATGATTAACTAACTTTAAATTTCAATACTAACTTTTCATAAAATTATTTACAAAGTGCTGACTTTCAAAATTCAATATTTTAATTTTTTTACTTTTGGATTAATAAAAGTTATAAACATTGTGAATCATTTTTCAATTTTTTCTTTTTTTTAACTGTTGTTGCTAACATATCATATTTCTATTTGGGTCATTTAAGTTTGTTTTTTACATTTACTTAAATATTAACTATATAAATTCAAAAAAAATTGAAAAAAAAACAAAAAGAAATATGTATAATCAAATTAATAAAAATCAACATAAATGCAGTGCCGTACTCTGTACTATTACAGATTCCAAAAATGAACTCATTGTTTATTACTCATATATCGAATTCTGTTCCAGAAAAATAACTCATATAAACTAAGAAACGAGATTTACCACCTACCTCATCAAGGGAAATAAAATACGGCTCTACTAATTTTCATACTATAAAGGTAAAATCGAAACTAAAAAAAACCAGAAAAAAAACTCAAAAAAGTAGATTTCTTACTTTCTGCCTCAACAAAACACAACACAAATTCCAGCTCTACCAGTGATAGTGATCTGCTCTATTTTTCAAAGTTTCCAGCCAGATCAAATACAAAAAGTATTAGTAAGTTGTGAATTGATAAATTTTATTGTAGTAATATTCATGTTAGAAACATTACACCTAAACATTTAAAATACCGACCCAAAAACAAATCTTTTAAAGTTATGGTACCTAAATCTAAAGTTAATGTACTAACGAACGCAAAAAATTTCGGTAAAGGTACCTTAATTCAAAATTTTTTCCAAAAATACACTCCCAATAATAACTTTAAAATAGCATCATCACAGAAAAAGTCACCTCTTTTAAATCCTTTTGCCACTTCCTCTAATAAAGTAAATGTACATACTCAGACATTAACAAACTTACAACACAACAACATTTATTCTGTTTTATCTAATAACAGTTTTACTTTACGTAAATTACCTCATTATAAAAAGCAATGTTTACTTCCCACATTTATTAAATTCACTAATTTCTCAAGTCAATTTCTCAGATTACCAATTAATACAGATAATTATGATAATGACAATATCGATGATAATTGTATTAATGTTGTTAATAGTATTAGTAATAATTACAGTAATAATAATGATAATGACAACATTAATAATAATAATAATAATAATGATAATAATAATAATAATAATAATAATAATAATAACGATAATAATAATAATCATAATAACAATAATAATAATAATAATAATAATAATAATAATAATGATAATGAGAACAACAATAATAATAGTAACAATAATAATAATAACAATAGTAGTTATAATAATAATAGCAATAATAATGATAATGACATTATTGATCTTGATAGCATTAATGTTGTTAACAATAATAGTAATAACAATAATAACATTAATAAAAATTGTAATAATAATAATGATAATAACAGCAATAATACAATAGAATTAAAACAAAAAATATCATCTTTATTTGATATAAAACTTAACACTTCTAACATATATTCAAATAATTCCTTGAGTAATGGTAATAATGCTAATTCTATGATTAATAATAAAACGACTACTATTCATAAGTATGATAATTTTATTAAAGGACCAATACAAATTTCGGATGTTAAGCTGGGTGCTACCAAACCCCCTATTAAACCGTTAGCTCCCCAAACAAATGATAATACTTTTGTTCAACCTTTAGTGCCACCAATAGTTAGTATGACTAAAAAATCGTTAATTGAACAAGACAAAATGTATGCCCTCTCAAGATTAAGAGATGAAACAATATATAATCTTATGAAATTAAACCTCTCTTACTTGCGTGACGACTCCTATAATTGTGTTATCGAGGGAAAACAAAGACTAATGTTTTAGTACTTCTACATAATGAATGGCTTCCAATAAATTACAAAGCTCTTTATGACCTCTTTGTAAACTATCATGAGTCTATTGGCGTGCTCATTAAAATGATGCAAGAAGACTTAAAAGCCTTTCGTAGTTATTGTAATAGTAGCTACTATAATCACTTACAGCGATCGAGAGAATGTTATAATAAGTTTTTTCTTGCCAAAAGTTAAAAATAACTTAATCACTGTATCAACAATAAAGCATAAAGATCGGACTAGTAATCTCTCATTATATTATCAAAATGTAAGAGAATTACGCACTAAAACAACACAAGTTGTTAGTAATTGCAAAGTACTAAACTCGGATATATTTATGCTTACTGAGACTTGGTTATCTCCTTTTGTTAATTCTCTTGTATTATTTGACAATTCTTACTTAGTTTACAGGAAAGATAGATATCAAAATGATATTGATATTTTAATAATTCATTGATTCATAAAGGTGGAGATTTTCTTATATCAGCTAAGAATAACTTTAACTCTTCACATGTAGAAATACCTGATTTAATAAACAGTGATGTAATAGCAGTTAAAATTGATTTAAATGTATATTCTATTTTGCTACATTACTCCAAATAGTACTATAAAGGTAGGTAGGTAGGTATGGTGGTGACCTTCACGATGCTGCTTGAAGGCCACAATTAGCACCGTGTTATTAGATTGTTTGCGGTTTTATATCCAACCCGAGCGGTTTAGATACAAGATCAGTTCTTTGATTTTGTGTTTAGAAAGCTCGCTGAGGTTGTCGAAGAACGGCTTGCCGAGTGAGAGACGTCTGGCTCCAGCTAGGGCCGGACATTTGCAAAGAAGGTGTTCTAGATTCTCACTTTCGTTTGCTTCTTTGCAGCTCCTGCATGAGGTGTTGTGTGGGAGTCCTAATTTGGCCGCATCCGTGCCCACTGGTCAGTGGCCTGTGATGATTGTTACTAGTCTGGCTATGTCTATGCGGGATTTGGATATCAACTCGATTGATCTCCTTTTGTTGTATGTGGGCCACAATGTTCTAGATATGGTGCAATTGCTCAGATTGCTCCACCTATTTTGTGATTTCGCTATATACAAAGAAAGGATCCGTTCCTTGACGGTACTGATTGGGCAACTATTTCTCCGGTAACTTTCCGGGGAGTTAGTGTTCTGAGTAGCTCCTTTCTTTGCTAGTTCGTCAGCTTTTTCATTTCCTTCAATATTGCTATGCCCAGGCACCCATAAGAAGGTTATGTTTAACCTTTCGCTTGTTAGGGCAATTTCCTCTTGGCACTGTCTAACAAGGTTAGAGGTTGTGATGTTCGCGTTAATGGCCTTGATCGCGGATTGACTGTCCACACAAATGGCGACCGTTCTCATTTGTGTGTTGTTTTCGTTCAGAATTCGAACAGCCTCTCTAACTGCTAGTATCTCCGCCTGAAAGATGCTAGCTGTGTCGGGGAGTTTGTAGAATTTTGAAATGTTGAGTTTCTCCAAGAAAATGCCAGCACCAACTCCTTCCTTCATCTTGGAGCCGTCGGTGAAGATAGTGACATCGAAATGCTTTGTCACATTACCGCCCTTCCATTCCGCTCTGACGGAAATTCTACGACTAAATTCCTCCCGAAGTTTATTTTGGGAATAGTGTAGTCGGTCAGGGTTGGTATAAAGTCCCTTGGAAATATCTCCAGAATATTACCGTGGCCATATAGTTTAGTAGCAAACCACTCAGTTTCTCTGAGTCGAACTGCACTACACGTTGCGACATACTTAATGTATAGATCCGGGGGTAAAAGAAATAAAATAGTATTCAGAGCATCAGACGGACACGATCGCAGTGTTCCTGTGATCCTCACAGATGCCAATCTCTGTATTTTATTTAGTTTTGTTATATTGTATTTCCGATTCATCGCTGGCCACCACACCAGTGATCCATAGGTAAGGATTGGGCGAACCACGGCTGTGTACGTCCAAAGCGCCATCTTTGGCTGCATACCCCATTTCTTCCCCATGGTTTTATTGCAAGCATAGAGAGCAACACAAGCCTTCTTAACTCTATGCTCGATGTTAGATTTCCAGGAAAGCTTCGAGTCTAGAATAACGCCTAGATACTTAGTGCTGGTAGTCAGATTTAAAGTATAATTGTTGAGTTTCGGTGGGACAAAAGTAGGTATTTTGGATCTTGTCGTGAAGAGTACCATTTCAGTCTTCTCTGAGTTGACACTTAGGCCACAACTTGTGGCCCAGTTGTGAACCTTGCTTAGAGTTCTATTCATGATCTCACTAATCACGGATATAAACTGGCCTGATACTAGTATCACCACATCATCCGCATACGCCACTACCTTTATTCCATCCTCAGCAAGTATCGTTAGAATTTTGTTTATAACCATTAGCCATAGCAAAGGTGATATTACACCTCCCTGAGGTGTACCCCTGTTGACTAATTTAGTAACACTGCTGTTTCCCAATTTCGCGTGAATTATTCTGGAATTCAGCATGGATATAATCCAATGCTTCAGAAACTGCTCTGTTCCCGCCTGGGTTAGAGCTTCTTCAATAGATTGGATGTTGACATTGTTAAAAGCACCTTCGATATCTAAGAAGGTGGCTAAGGTAAATTGTTTGTACTTAATGGAGTGTTCAACCGTGCTGACCACTTCATAAAGAGCCGTTTCTGTGGACCTACCTTTTAAGTACGCATGTTGGGATTTCGATACTAGAGTTCCCTCAAAGCGTTGCCTAATCTGGTAATCCAAAATTCTTAAAAGAAAGTTTTTAAAAGCTCCAAAGTTTTTAAAAGAAAGGAGGACAGGCTGAGTGGCCTGAAGTCTTTCGCAGACTTGTGGCCCCTTCTACCTGCCTTTGGAATAAATACTACTCGGACTCTCTTCCAACTGCAGGGAAAATGATTATGTTTTAAACAGCCACTGAAAATGGCGACAAGCCACGATGTCGACAGCATTAACGACTTTTGCAACATAATCGGAATTATGCCATCCAAGCCAGGCGATTTATATGGAGAGAAATTTTTTATAGCCCAAGAAACCTGAGATATAATTTTACTTACTTCATCCCATGAGGTTCCTTGGGCTACAGGGCCTCCATTAGGTGGAGTTACGTTACCGTTAACATTGCTGGCTACGGGAAAATGGGTGTTAACTAACAGTTCAAGAGATTCAGCTGAAGAATTAGCCCAACTCCCATCCGTTCTTTTGATTAAGGAAGGACAGGATCTATCATTGGACAGAATTTTACAGATTCTAGCTGAATCCTTTGTAGTTTCAATAGATTGACAAAATTCCATCCAAGTATGCCGCTTGGTTTCTTTGATGGCTTTCTTATATACTTTTAGGCAATTTTTGTAAGGTTGCCAGTATTTATGTTTATAGCAAATATTGAGAATAGACCTAGTCAATCTTTTGAGGAAGCGTAAGTCTTCATTCCACCAAGGGGGATAAGTTTTCTTTCCGCGACTAATTGGACACGAGACTTTAAAGGCTACTTCAATTGCCTTTTCAAAAGTTTCAATCTTTGCATCCAGTTCTTTTATCGTTTCAATTTTGATGTTCGGTACATTAATTAGTTTTGACTGTTTAATTCGGCTGAATTTTACCCAGTCAGTTCTTTTAGGATTTCTATAGAATTTGGGGATATTCATCTGAAACTTCACCACAAAGACTATATATTTGTGATCTGAGTAGGAGTTCTGGCTAGACACAGACCAGTTTACAACTCCAATGATATGGTTGTTAGTAGCTAAGGTAATGTCTATTACCTCTTCCCACCCACTATATCTGCCCGAACTTGGGAAAATAAAAGTGGGTTTGTTACCATTATTACATATGTTAAGGTTACTGTTAATAAGAAAATCAAATAGTGACTCACCTCGTTCGTTGTTCTCCGAACTGCCCCATAGGGAATGCCTAGCATTGGCATCACATCCGATGAGTAGGTTGTCTTGTCTTGTCGCTCGCACAAGTTTACGAACTTCCTCTGGTGGTGACGGATCGTCATGAGCCATATATGCAGAGGAGATGTAGAGACTATCTCCACCAAGCCCTTCTAACCTGACGACAGTCAAATCGGATGAGCTAAAATCGGGGTGGAGAAAAGCATTAAATTGATTATTTACTAAAATACAAGCTCTGGGTTTACCTGTATCTTTTTTGTAAAAAAGATTGTAATCTTTATGATGTAGTCCCTTGATCTCAGTACCTCTGACCCAAGGTTCTTGAATGAGGCTGATGTCTATGTTTTCCTCGCTAAGGAAAACCAGCAGATTATCCGAGGCACTTCTCGAGTGCCTGAGATTAATCTGCACTACCGGCATCATTACTACCGCATCACCTGGTGCCGGATTCTGTCCAAGAGGATCTCTTTCGATCGTGAGATCCTCTAACAGCTTAGAAGGTAGATCCTCCTCTGGATCTTCTTCTTCCGCTGGTGCTCTGAAAATTTTCAGTTTGGCATACCTTATGCCGAACCTCATTCTATAATCAGCCTTCTCAAGTTCCACTAGGCACTCCTCATTTATCAAAAGCAGGAAGGACTTACTGTTTTTTTGAGGCTCCTCAGCCTATATTATCCTCCAGTTTTCCATCTGGATCTTCGGATTCTGGAGCTTAAGACATTGAAGAACCTTTCCATTGTCTATGCTGATATTTGGTAACCAAATGCGCGCCCTAGGTCTCCTTGGAATTTCCCCAGCCGGGATAAGCTTGAGCTTCAAGCCAACCCATTTATCACTAGCCTTAGCGACGAATTTGCTGAGAAAATCCAAAGACACCTGATCTTCGCATTTGACAATCCTGCATCCTCTCAACACGTACCCGCAGTCGAACGATATGAGAGGTCCCTCCGGGTGCTCCAAAACGAGTTCTAATACCATCCCGGATAGATGGGCTTCTATCTCGCTCCATTTATCTGTGATTGGCTTCCCACTGTTCGATATCCCATCAATCAGTGCCACGTTCAGGTGATTTATAGCTACTTCTTTGTAGGATTGCCTATTCTTGGCACCGACTTCAGAAGTAGCCTTTTTCTCCTTGGGTTCCCTCACACACTTAACACCTCCTAGTACCAATACGCTAGACCCCCGTTTTCTATTGGCTCTCTTAGCTGCGTTATTGATCTCATCTTGAGATCTGTTGCGCTTCTGGCCAGTTGTTGTAGCAGGAATACTCTTATTCCCGTTCTTTCCAGCTTGCACCTTTAGATATTCATCTACAGCAAGCTGGTACTTAACTTTATCCGCAGCGTCCTTCTCATGAAAAGTACGTGCCTTTTCATTCTCAGCTATCTTGTTGAGAATGAAGAAACCCCTGTTGTAGTTTTCCTTCATGAGTACGCCAGCGGACTTACGTTTCTTATGATTTTTCTTCTTGCCGCCCTCGCCATTGTTGAAGACAAGAGTTTTAGGTTGACCTGGCATTGGTGTACTATGGCTGGTACTCGCAATGCCACTAATTAGCGTCTCTTGGCTAGACGCTAAAATCTCATCTTCAGATGAGCTCCCCATCTCAACTTCTTCCTTCTTCATTTGTTTTTTTTTATAGTTAACATCCATTCTTGATCCCACGAGTGTGGCCGGAAAAAGCGGTCCATCCCGGCATTGCTGCCTTACCGGGATAAGGCACTTAATACAACCGACCTTGCCTGAGCATCGGAGGAGACCGTTCGCGACCAGTTATTTTTTACCACTTACTGACCATTCAGCTCTCGGCGTGGTACCTGGACACCTTAGCTTACAAGTGGAGGGATTCTCTTGGTTTCGAATCTCCCCTGCAGCCTTATCGGTATGCTTGAACCTACTGATACTGTGAAATCCCCAGGGATGACACAGTATCTCCGACATCGCACACAGGATCATTGATTCTACTCAGCCCTCCCACCACGTCCAGGTGGAATCCCTATCGGGAGGGGAAGTAATATAAAAGCTTTAGTAATATAAAAGTTTACCAAGATTTCTGCTCAGTTGTTGATTCTTTGAATAATAAATTAAATGACCTTGATGAACTGATAATATGTGGGGATCTTAATTTGTCAAATATTAATTGGCAACTTCATGACGAGGAATGTTTCTACATTCCGACTAATTTAACCTCTAATGTCGAATCAACAGTTTTAGATAGTTTGTTTGCATTCGGATTTCAACAAGTCTCTTCAACTAAAAATCTATTAAACAAACAATTAGACCTTCTTTTGACTTCTGATTGGGTAAATGTAAATAGAATATTGACGGCAACACCTCTTTCAAAAATTGATTGTCATCATCCCTTTCAGTTTTCTATTTCATTATAATTGTTTAAATAAATCGCCATTAAATATCTCATATAAATTTAATTTTTCCAAAACTAATTTTTATGTGCTTAACAATTTTTTTCTTTCAATTGACTTTAATTCTTTACTAGACATAAATGAATTAAATAATACGATTGATAAATTTTACGAAGTAATTTAGCATAGATTTGACTTGTATGTTCCTCGAGTTCTTGATAGAAATATCAATTCAAGCCCACCATGATATGATGGTGAACTAAAAACTCTTAGAAATAAAAAAAAATAAAAAAAATAATATTTAAAAAAGAAGGATAATATTTCTTATTCAAATTTTCTAAATTTATTTACCGCATTCAAATCCTTACTAAGTCTTAAATATGAAGCTTACATTAGTAAAATTGCTTCGCAACTTCGTACAGATCCTAAATCTTTTTGGAAGCTTGTAAATTCAAAACGTAAATCCGATCAATATCCAAATTATATGTCTTACAAAGATCAGATTGTTATATCTAATTATTTTAAAGTTTATTTCGCCGGTAGTTATTCTACTTCTTCTTTCGATATTGATGAATCTAATTTTAACCATTTGGAAGAGTTTTAAAGTTTACCTCTTCAAAATATTAATTTTACACCAGCCGCAATACAGCTTTATCTAACTAAATTAGGTTATAACTCTGCTCCTGGACCAGATAACCTCCCAGAAATTATTTTAAAGCGTTGCACTGATTTCCTATCTAATCCTATAGCACTTATTTTTAATAAATCTTTTGCTTCTGGGGTGTTCCCTAAGTTATGGAAAGAATCGTACATAAGGCCAGTTCATAAAAACGACTCAAAAAGTAATGTCATGAATTATAGGCCTATTTCTAAACTTTCTAGTTTGCCGAAAGTGTTTGAGGTTATGGTCTTTGCTGCAATTTATGATTATTATTCTAAATTTATAGTGAATGATCAACATGGATTTGTAAAAAAGAGATCAACTGTAACTAATCTTACAGAAATAGCTTCAACTATTTTGAAAACAATGGAAGTTGGGCGCAAAACTGACATGGCTTACACTGACTTAAGTAAAGCGTTTGATTTTCTACCTCATAGTGTAATACTCTATAAATTAAAAAAATATGGTTTTCCTTATTTCTTAATTAACTGGATTGATTCATACTTAAATAACCGTAAATATAGTGTTCTTTTCAGAACAGCAATTTCAGCATCTTTTGTTGCTAATTTTGGAGTACCACAGGGTAGTCATCTTAAACCATTGTTGTTTATTATCTCAATAAATAATGTTACTAAGATTATTCAGAACAGTTCCATAAAAATTTACGCCGACGACATGAAAATCTTTAAAGAAGTGTGCTCAATGAATGATGCAGACTCTTTCCAAAAAGATCTTAATAACTTTATCAACTAGTGTAAATGTAACAATCTTATTTTAAACATTGATAAATGTGCCGTCATTTCATTTACGCGTTCCCTAAACTTAATCTCAAATAATTACACTTTTAATAACAACATAATAAAAAGAGTCACTGAATTTAATGATCTTGGTGTAACTTTTGATTGTAAACTTACTTTTAATACACATATTAGCAAGATCATTAGTAAAGCAAACTCAATGCTAGGTTTTGTAAAAAGATGGTCTAGAGACCATTTAAATGACCCATATATTATAAAATCTCTTTACACGACTTTAGTTCGTCCTATTCTGGAGTATGCAAATCAGGTTTGGTCTCCATACTATCATCAACATATTGTTAGAATTGACGTAATACAAAGAAATTTTCTAAGGTTCGCCTTAAGAAACCTAAAATGGACTGATCCCCTTATATTGCCTCCATATGTCAATCGTCTGAAATTGCTTGACATGAATACTTTAGAATGCAGACGAACAGTCATGGGTTTTGTTTTTATTACTCAGGTATTTCATAACTATTTAGATTCACACTACATTAACAACATATTAATTAACTCAATCAACACACGAACACGTTTCAGGTCCGAAAACACATTTTCGATTAGATATTATAGGACTAATTACGGCAAATACTAGCCGATTAATAGAATGTTGATAAATGTGAATCAATACAAAACTATTATAAATATAAACATGAGTAAAGATGTGATAAAAAAATCACTATTCAAAATAATTCCTTAATTGTTCTTCACTATTTTTGTTGTAAAAATTTTGTGAAATATTAAATATAAGTAAATATACATTTTTTTTTTTTTAATAAAATAAATTTTGCTTTGTATAACTTTAATATTAATTTTAGATTAAGTATAATTATCTACTTGAATTAGGTAATAAATAAATAAGTAAATATTGCATAGATATTCTGAAAGATCTGAAATAAATACGTTAAACAGAAGTGGGTCTAAATGGCTTCCTTGTGGAACACCGGAAGTAAATCCGATTGTGTTGGAAAATACACCTTGAAATTTAACATTTTGAGTTCTTTCTGAAAAATAAGAATTAAACCACACAAGAAATGAACCCCAAATGCCAAAAGTTGATAGTTTGCTTAGCAAAGTGAAGTGATTCACACGATCAAAAGCTTTGTTAAAATCAGTGTATATTGTATCAACTTGGTATCCTTTCTCCATTTGATTCAGGATTTCCAATGTGTAAACCGTAAGGTTCGTTGTAGTAGAACGACCTTTTCTGTAACCATGGTGTTGTTCATTGAGTTTGCATTTATGATAGGAGTAATTCTATCAACGACAATTTTTTCAAATAATTTAGGTATAGTCGAAAGGATTGCTATACCTCGATAGTTTTCCACCGATGCTCTATCTCCCTTTTTAAAGATTGGTGTTAAGTAAGACGATTTCCACTCTTGTGGGAAAATCCCAATTGAAAGTGACTTATTAAAAATAAAATGAAGAGGGAAAATTAGACTGTGAGAACAATTATATAAAAAAATTGGAGGAATTAAGTCCGCATCAACACCGTTTTTTATATCAAGGCTCAAAATTGCTTTAAGAATTTCATTTTCAGAAAGATACACGTCTGTAATTAGCAAATTCGAGCTATTAGATAAAGAGTTTGCCGAAGTTATATCTGGTGCTGTTGGACGATAAACTTGTTGAAAATGATTAGAAAAGAAGTTGCAAATTTCTTTAGGGCAAGCAGAAACCAAATAATTTTCGTTTAGTGTTAACAAAATCAAAAAATTTTTTGGAATTACTAACAAATTTGTTGCCAATATCAGTGACAGTGATAGTTTTCATATGCTGCATTGGCTTTTTGTTTAAATTAGTTAGATAGTTGCTTATATATATTCAATAAGTCGTCGCATGGTGCTTGATATTGTTTAAGTTTCTTGTATATTTTATTGCGCCGATTTCTCAAGTTCCTAAGATCTCTATCTAACCATGGTTCTGTTGTTTTATGTTTTATGCGAATTTTAGGAACAAAGCCGTCTATAATTTGAAACAGATTTAAGTAAAAGAAAGTAATTACTGAATTGATATCCTGTTGTACTAACAATTCGTCCCACAGGATTAACGACAAAGCATTATTAATACTTTGATAGTCAGCGTTAAAAAAATCATATACAATATCATTCATTCTTTGCATTATCAGCGAGTTTAACCATCACTCTATCATATGCATTCGAAAATGCAAGATCTAACCAATTATTATTACTATTAGGATAACTAATAATTTGCTATAGATCTTTACCATAGAATTCACTAATTAAACTAAATTCAATTTTGTGAAAATTAAATGGTAATAACAAATTATCCGTATCGTCTATAATAAAAGAGAAAGAAACACGGTTGAAATCGCCAAAAACAAAAATTGAATAATCCTCATGCATATCGGAAATAATATTGTGATATACACTATAAAATTCAGAACTATCTGGATTCGGAGGAAAGTAAACAATACCTAGGTATAAATTATTCGTCCCTAAGTTTATTTTAATAAATTGGTGATCGAAAGATTGAAATGTATCAGTAAATATTGGTACACTAGATATATAATTATTAACGGCAAGTAGCACGCCACCTCCTCGCGAACAATTCACAGATAGATAATCACGATCTTTCCTGTAAATGGACCAATTTCCATTAAGAATTTCCTCGTTTTTGAAAGAATCATTAAGCCATGTTTCAGTAATAGCAAGAACGCTGTAAGTAATGGCTTAGTATCAAGATAAAGTTTATTGAGCTTGCCTCTCATACCGCTACAGTTGTGATAAAATGTTTTAATGTTATTTAAATTGTTTGTGGTAAGTGTGGTTCTTTTAATAGGAATATTAATAAGATTATTTCGAGGAGCTTTGTAGAAAAGCTTATTATAACTTTTACGAGATGAATTCAAGTGCTTATAGCAGTTACTTTCACAATGGCTCCGATAAGACCGAAGATCCTCTTTTACATGCTTTTCCGAAATATCTATCGAATTATGAAATTTGATGTACAGTTTATACAGTTTCACATTTAGTAGGAAGTCCTTCATTATTAATTAAAACTATTACGTTAGTTCAACTCTTGCCTTCTAGAGCATTGTTATAAGAATCGTTGTGAAGGTAAGCTAAAATTAACCTAACGTTATTATAGACCCGTTCTTCTCTAAATCTTGAAAGAGCATATGTGCTATCATCCTGCAGCGATTCATATGTCATTCTAGTAATCGGCGGCATAAAAGGTTTGACAAATGATTTACTTGTGGTACCAATTGACGTGCTAGTATTATTATTACTATTGTCCAACTTAGTTTTATTAGTACCCCCATAAACGAAATTAGGATAATCATTATTGCCCAAATCTGAAGAAGATGCGGGTTTAGTAACAGAGATTAACGTGCTAGTATTATTGATACTATTGTCATTATTATTATCACTAATACTATCAACCTCATTAATGCTATGGATACTGTCATTATCGTCATTATATTCTGTATAATTATTATTATTTTTATTAATCGGAAGCATTAAATAACGTTTACTGTTCGAGAAATCAGTAGAATTATTAAAAGAAGGTAGTAAAGAATGCTACTATTGGTGAATGCTACTAATTGTATAGTGGTGATGTACGGAACGTAAAATTCTCGTTAGATAAAATTGAACTATTTAAATCAGTATTACTATTATGTGAAATTAATAGGGTGTGTGTTTTGGTACTAGTTTGTGTTTTTTTAAATGATTTACTAAAACTAACATGTTTATTATTATCTGTTTTATTATTTTGATTATATTTCATATTATTATTTTTACTAATATTTTTACTACTACTGTTATTATTTTTCTTCATTTTACTATTTTTAATTACATTGGATTGAATTTTAACCAACGTAGAGTAATCCTTTTACAATAAACGTCATCACAATTAAATTTATTTTTTATAAAATCAGTTAAAAACTTTTCTGCAGTATTAATATGTAAATTTGAAATTCTTAAATTGAAATTTGGTTGATATACTGCACATGGTGCTTCATCCAGTATGTCGCCAGAATTCAAAGAAGCATCAATGACCTAAGAAACAGCAACTTAATTTTTCTTAATTACAGCAGAATTCTCCAAGGTATCTGCTATCCTTAATTCTTCAAATAAAGACTCCCTTTTAGCAGGTTCTTCATTGGAATTATTAATTTTGCAGTTATCCTAAAGTAACTCTAATTAAGATTTAACAATATCTAAATCTGCTAAAACAACGTCTCTGAAACGGAAAAGTTCGAAGATCGCATTATTTCTCGTAGAGGAGGAGTGATGTGGTCACCAAAATCGTGCGATTTGACACCGTTGGATTTTTTTTTGTGGGGTTTTGTGAAATCGAAAGTGTACAGCAATAATCCCACAACAATTCAAGAGCTGAAAAACAACATTATCTAGCAGATTTCAACCATTGAGAACAGTTTATTGAACAACGTGATTCAGAATTTTGGTAAAAGATTGGAAGCCTGCCGAAGTGGGGGGGCCACTTGGCCGACTTAATTTTTCATTATTAACCGGAACCTATTTGTAATAAATTAAAATAAAAATATATTTAATATTTCAAAAAAAAAGTCTTTTTTTATTAAAATTAAAATGATACCTCAATTTTGAACACCCTATACAATGAAGACTGATTGAACAATGATTACATTTTTAATAATAAGAATAATTAAATATAAAAACATTTAAATACATATTTAATAATAAGAATTCAGTATGGTTGTACCAACGTTAAAAGATTTACGAAAAGTTACGAAAAAGTTGAAAATATGTCAATTAAAATCACAATTTGAAGGATTAAGTGCTGCAAAATTGCATCATGCTCAAAATAGAGAAGAAAATCCATTATCAGATAAAGCAACAATTGAGCAAGAAATGGAAAAATTAAATTTCATCAATGGCATTGCAAATGTTAAGTGGAGCAAATTAAAACAGAAACTCCAGAGAAAAATCCGTTGCCGACCAACGAAATTATTGAAGAATAAATAAGGTACCCATTTTTTTTAGAATAAACATGGATTTATTTAAAACTTTTAAAATAATATATATAATCATTTTTTTCTAAACATTTTTTAATTTTAACTTAAAAGAAAATAAAATTAATTTTTTAATTATGTGATTTAATGATTATTTAGTTTAAATCAAATTTATATATTTATAAATATATGAAATAAATATGTGATTTGCCGAAAATTTGTGCAAACCAATAAGAAATTATTAGATAGAAGAAATATTGTTAAAAACTTTTTGCTAACAGACAAATATTTTTGCATATAGAATATATTATGAAGATCAAATTTTATTATTTTTGTATACAATATTGTATACAATATTTTAGAATTAAATTTTTCCTTTGAAATAGATCCTAAGATATATTTCAATACTTTTGAATAATTTAATAAATTATCCTATTTTTTAAATAAAAAGTTTAATTCTGAAGCAAAGCCTTATTCTGAAGAATAAAGCAAAAACACGTTCAAAGTATAAAAAGCCAAAATAAAATTCGACGTAACTCTTCAGAAAACGTCTTTTACAAAATTTATATTCAACATTATTCCTTTACTCTAAGCTTATAAAAAAAAAAAAAAAAGTTAGAATGTAAATCAACGGTTTTTAAAAGCGCACCTTTCAAAAGACAATACAAACGTTTAGAATTGTGATTTGCATAAAAATTTTAAAATTTCATGTAATAAGAAAAAACGTGAAAATAGGACTTTTCTGGAATTTTGAGGGGCTCTAAGTTCGGAGCCCTATATAACTAAGGAAAACCGTTAATAAACGTAAAAATATATTATAGAACCTTTCATTTTCATGTCTTGCCCAAGAAACATTTTTACAGCCCCTGTTTAGAGCCCTAATAGCTCATAAACAGGGGGTGGTCCAAAAAGGCGTAATAACTTTTAAAAAAGGGGTTGTACTTAAAAATTTTCCGAGGAAACTTATACTAATTCTAAAAGTTCTTTCACGTCTCCAAAATTCAGATTCCTATCTCAAAGCGTGTCGGAGTTATACAAAAAGAAATATCATGCAAAATTTGGTTTTAATATAACGGTAAATATAAGAAGTAAATTAGAAAATATTGCATAATTTTGATATTGTTTTACATAGGTAAAAAACTTTTCGGTCTTCTAGTGTTTTTAGATTGTAAAACTACTACGCAGAGCGTGAGATACATACATCTGAAAATAGGGCTTTTCTGCAAATTTGGGGGGCTGTACAAACTCTATACAATTAAACCCTATACAATTAAAAGAAACTATTAACACACATAAAAATATATTACTCGAGCTTTAATTTTTTTGTCTTGCCGAAGAAAAATGTTTTTCAATTTTTGACCCCTAATAGCTCATAAATAGGGAGTGGTATAAAAAAATTTTCTGAGCAAACTTTAATTGTAAAAGTTCTTTCTTGCCTCAAAGCTTCAAGCCCCTATCTAAAAGCGTTCCGGAGTTATAAAGGTAGAAAATTCAAGCTAAATTTGATTTTTACATAACGGTAAATTTAAATACTAAATTTAAAATTTATATATAATTTTGATATTGATTTATAAAGGTAACAAAAATTTCTGTCGAATGGCGTTTTGAGATTGAAAAAACGTTAAGCGGAACATGAAATATACACGTTTAAAAATGGCTTTTTCAAAGTTTGAGGGGCTGTAGTTCTTTGATAGATGGAGCTACATGAAAAAGTTGTTCCACAAAATTAATTTTTTTATGAGACCTACCCATGGTTAAAATTTTTTTTCTCTATCTTTAACGGTGTAGAAGTTTTGTAAACAGACGAACGGATGGACGGACGGAGAGAGAAACTAATAGGCACATTTTTTCAAAATTTTTTTGGAAATGTGCTAAAAAATCAAAATAAATATTACGTAACTCTTAAGAGAACATAATTTAATTTTAAAGCAAAAATATAAAATTGAATTCATATTTATTACAAGAAAAATATTTATATAAGAAAAAAAAAAATATGATTAATTAACAAAAAATATGTATTAGGTAATAGGTATATAATATCATTAATGTAGATATAAGTATGTAATTGCAAAAATATAAAACAAAAAAAAAATAATTTAAACAATAAAGAATATTGCACTTGGTTTGAAAAACAAAATAAAATTATGTACGTTGCTGTATTAAAAGTAACAAATTAAAATTTAAAACCAGGCAAAAAAAATTTTTTTTTTAATTATATAATAAATAAGTATTAAAATTATAAATGTATGTGTCAAATGTTTAAGTCAGTTTTTATACTTTGTAATATCTATTAGATCTATTAGATTTGTATATCTAGTACTAAGTTATTATAATTCAAAAATGTATAATATTGAAAAAATTAGGAATAAAATTTAGAATTAAGTAAAATTTTTATAATGATATTCAATAATGTTTCAAACTTAAGAGGGGAGGAGTTACATAATATTATGTTGACATAATGTAGAATGACATATGTGTTGCCATAATGTAGCATGATACATCACGTTGACACAACTTAATATAATGTTGCATGGTATTGTGTTGGCATAATATAGTAGCTCATTCACCTTTTTTTAAGGATTTTTATATTTTCACAATAACAGGAATTGCAATTAGCATTCCTAATTAATTGATTTTATTAATAAATTTTAAAAAACAACATTATTTTTGATGATCTTAGCATTAAGTTAATTTAAGCTCATTAATATATAAGTATAACTTTGTAAAATAAAAATTAGTCTTAAGACCAAACTAAAAACTAAATGTTTTACTTTCTTAAATAAAAATATAATCGCGTGTGTTATATACTTATAAAATTACAATTTCAAGTCAGCTAAAGCACTTGATAATATTGTCAAACTGACACTGGAGACATTTACTTTCAAATATTTTAGGAAGTGTTGCCGCTGTTAGTGTATTGAAAACACTTGAGCCATCTATCGGAAATATATCAAATGTACATAAGAATTATTTCTCTGTATTTTTGATTAATAAATTTATAAATTTTTGTATCAATTAAAAATTTAATTAATAAACATAATTTACACAATGGTAAATAATTTTCTGGCTAGAAGATGATTTGAACACCACCAACTAGTCCAACAAAAAGAATAATTCTCATATTTCTGAGGATCTGCCAAAAAAAATTTAAAACCTGTCAGAGAAAATTCAGAACAAAATAAAAATATGGAAAGTATACTCCAACAGTTACAACTTCTTTCAAATGAAAACAAGGAACTTAAAAAGCAACTGCAAACACAACTTTTGCAACACAATTGCAAAAAAAAATCTTGTCAAAAAATGAAGTCATAAATAAAAGACCAAAGGAGTGTCCAGATAAACGATCGGTAAATAAGCAACCAAAGTTATCAAATTGGTTAAAACCATCAACATCTAGTCAAGAAAGCAGTAACCAAACTGAAAACGAAATAAAGGATAACATAGAGGTTAAATTGAAAGAAAAAAAGTCACAACCTCCTCCAATTTTTGTTGCTGGAGTTCAAAATATTGCTTCACTGATAGAATTAATAGAAGAAACAGCTAAGAATAACCATGAAATTGATTAATAAATAGTGAAGAAGTTAAAATCCAAGCAAACAACGATCAACAAAGAAATCGTTACCATTGGATATAAACCTAAACATAAACAAAAAATATATATATATAATGTAAAAAAATTGTTCCTCATTGTATCCTTCGAGCCAACACACCAAAAATGTGAGATAACGCAGTGTACAATATATCAACGGTACGGCCATACTAAGAAATTCTGTCATCGTCAACAATAGGTATGAAGGCACTTTGACCAGACGACCTTGACGTCATCACGTAATGTATGGTGCCAGTGTTATAGAAGGTCAACTAGATAATATAGAATAAGTAGATAGTGCAATGACCTAAACAGGTGTGTAGTATTTTTACCGGTTGCATGATTAGTTTCCGGAAAAAGCTTTTGTAAATAATACAAGTAAGTGCATTGATCTTGTTGTGATAGTATATAGTAACATAGATTGTAAATAATAAGAATTTATTTTATTTTTTAATAAAAAGCTTTTACGGTCAACCAGTTATTTTAACGTAATATTAACACAAGAATGCAGTTGTTATTTATGAGATAAATAAAATGCAGATATTGAGCTTGATATTGTATCTTAGTTTTAAAGTAATTTAAAAAAATGTATTTATTGATTAATTGTTATGTTTATTGCAGAAAATCATGATTTTAAAAATATGTCAAATAAGATTTATGCAAAAGAAATTGGAATGCGGAATTATTTTTAATATATTATATACTTGCCTTTTGATATGCATACTATGCAGGTGTGCTAAAATGATGAAAAATTTATTAAATTTAATTGTTAACTAATGCAAATTAAAATAAGCTTATATTATTTTAAAATACATACTTTGTATAATGTAAATGAAACAAGTTAAGTAAGTTTTATACAATGTCATTTTTATTTATTTATAAATTATAATTTTCAAATAATATATTATTTAGAGATGTATTTTAATACGTTTTATTCTATTTGACGCCTTTTAAACCCATAGGGTAATGAACTGTAGTCTTCAAGAAATTTTCTTTTTTCTGCCATTGGTCGATAAAGTTTCGTTTCAGGAACACTAATTACTTCGTGATTCTGAGTACGGTGTATATTATTTGATAAAATATGTATAGGTGGACATTATAATTCAACTCAGTGAAGTGGACATTATAATTCAACACAGCATTTTTGATCGTACTGAAATTGACCTTTTGCGATGCTGAATAATTAAGTGATATTCTCTTTACTTTACATACAATTTTTTCTGTATTATCACTAGTAAAATGTACTTTAAAAGCATAATTTTTTGGGCCACCACTTACAAATTTTGATATGTAACTTTTAATTCCATAGCAGTCTAACTCATCGGTCATGTCTCCGATAAATTCTCCTGTCGACGGGTCATATTCATCTTCTCTGGATACATATATAATCGAATCCGTGTCATAGTATAACACACTGTTGCTTAACCCTTCTAGATAATTATATAATGGCAAGCGAGTCTGAGTTGTTGCATATGCCGCGATACAAACGTTCACAGTAGAAGGGCTATCTGTCGCTTCTTCCTTATATTGCCAGCTTAAAATGAGATTTTTTTCGTTAACGGGCAATATATGACATATTTCTAAAGCTGGATTCGTAAGCATAGAAATAACTCTGAGGGCTCATTTATAATTTTGGTTTTTTGTTGATTTTCTCTCTGGCCAAATTTACCCCAAAATGAATTCAACATCAATTTAGCGAAGGATCTTAAACCATCATTTTTAATAATTTTAGGAAATTCTAATTGAATGTTTTCATTTTGGAAGAAATATTCTATATATTTATTTTTGTCTGTTTCTGTAATATATTTAGAAGATCACCCTGATGCCTCCGTCTTCATTTTTAAAAATGTGTCCATCATCTTAATGAATAAACCATCATAATTGGTTAGTCTGTCTTATTGAATAACATTGCATTCCCATATTTCATAAATTTCCAGTATTACGTAGTGTTTCTCCAGGGCTTTTAAAACTCCGTCTATAACCCATGTTCCGATTAGAACTCGTTCTTCATTAGAGTGTGTACAAAAATCATTTTGGCATTAAAGAAAACATTAACTTGTTGTTTTGTTTAATTTGTAATACTGGATGTAATAGTTCTTCAGGTGGAAGTATTTTACATTTAATGACACCCTTCATATTTTCTAAATTTTCTTTGATACATTTAGAATTACCCACTTAAATTTTTGGGTGTCCTATGGGAAATTTTCCATATTTACATACATATGGATACAACGAGCATACATCAATATATTTAATTTTTTCTGCTTCTTTGCATTTGTCGACCTCCATAAAAAGAATCTCTGGGACTTAGAGGAGCATTGTGTATTAACAAAAGAAAATTTATATTATATGAAAGCAGTTTTAATTTTATATTTTTAAAAATATGAAATAAAATATTGTAATACATACCCTTATTTTCTTAATCTTTCAGATTTTTCTATTGTTCTTTCATATCGTCTGTTTAACGTATCATTCCGATCGTCATGCAATGGGATGTCTCTTTCATGTTGTAAACATACAGGATGACCATGAAAATAGCACCCATGGAATTCAAAAATTTGATGGGTTTCAGGGCAATATTCATCAACTTTTGTTCCTGAAATAATAGCTTCCTTTTCTTTAGCTGCATGTCTGATATTAATATTCCTTTTTTCTTCTTCATAAATCAACTGTATTGTATAGCTTGTATAGTATAATTGCTTGTAACTAAATTGTATAGCTTTTTTTGACTGATTGTTTGTCAATCTATATTCATTTTTAGGTATAAGACCGATTGTATTTGGTTGTAGAAATTTTCTTCGATATACTAGATTGCATGCTGAAGCTATTGTGGTAGCCTCTAAAAAATCTTCGAGAAAGATATTTCCAAAATTTAAGCATGCCTGTGTTAATATATTTACATCACTTAAGCAGTACTCAATAATATCTCTCTGCATGTTAAATTCTTCCTTTTTATGTATTTTTATTATGCTATAAAATTTCTGTGGTGGCAGTGTTCCAATGTAATTTTTATTTTCAGTTGTATTGAAGTAATGTGGAAAATATCCCTTCTTGAATGCTTGCGGAAAGCCAAAAGTCTTAGATAATTTTCCTAATGGCATAGGAAAATAATTCAATGAATCTAAAAATTTTATATTTCCTATTGTCATTAAAATTATCTTAGTACCTCGCATTATTAATTCAGGCTTTAGCTTAATGTTTTCTATTATGTACTTTAGGATCAATTGATGGTCATATACTTGCCCATTATGTGCTATTACAATAATTTTTTTAAATTTTTTACGCTGGTTCAATATAATTTGTACGAAAATGTCAATAATATTTATTTTTAAAATATGTTACCTTTGTCCACATCTTGTTGACATAAGTTACAAATTTGTTGTAGTACACATAAATTAAGTTCATGTTCCTTTATTTCATAAACTTCATTATCAATACACTTTTCTCGGAAAAATTTTTCCTGCATACACTTCAAATCGTAAAAGATATAGAGAACATCTTCAATATTCGGGTTTCTTTCATCTGGTAGTATAAAACAAAAATGTTCCTGAGGAACATGTTTAATACATGTTTTGCAATAATATTCACCGCATGTATGTTCTCTATTTGCCTGGTATGTTCTTGGACATTTTGTGCATCTCTTCACTGTGCTGCAAATGGATGCTTCCTTCCGTGAATTGGAAGCTTTATGGTTATTAAAACAATCATTCCCTTTACAATGGCGGTTACACTCTTTACACAAAATATTTAATTGGTTTTTTGGGCAAGCTGGAGAATATTGACATTGGGGACATGTTCCGCCACATCTGTGACGATTTCAGATATAAAATGGCTTATGGCACTTTTCACAATAATAACTACAGAAAAATGCCGCAGTAAGCGAAGCGATTACGTTGTAATGGCCTTTGTCGTACAGAAGATTGATCCTTTTTTCACCGCCATTTCCCTCAAATATAACATCTCTACCTTTGCTTGCATATTTATAAACGGTTATGGAGTATTTCTTTAAATATTGTTGGAACTGCTGAAGTTCTGGTATTCCACAACCTTCTTGAGGTATATTTATGTTGGCGTTGTTAATAAGTTCTGTGGCCTTCATTGTTTGTAATTTTTCAGTGTCTTTTCGAATTTGAATGTAATCAGAATGCTTATCAATGTAAGACATTGCCACTACTAACGCTCTTGGAAGGCATAAGTTATCGTTGTTGCTAATACTAACGATACCTTTTTTCTTAGCACATTCCTCATCGAAGGTATTATAATTTTTTCCTCTCCCTCTGCCTTGAGGAAGCTTAACAGAAGTAATACCTATGCAAAATGTATCAGTGCTAAGTCCTTCAGAGTTGCTTTGAAAATTTTTTGATATCATTTCCCAGATATCTCGAAATTTAATTTCTGAAGCGTCTCTAAAATTTATCCACCCGGGACCTCGCTCTCCAAAACTTCTTCCACAAAATGTAATACCCATCGGTACCGGTTTGATTTTAAATTCAATTTTACGTCCTTGTAAATTACGTCCGTTTGACAGCATTTTTTGTGATTGAATGAAATAAATTTTCGTGATGCTGCTGTTGCTGCTCTTCTTGATATTAATTTAGTAAAATTTTTTTTGACATTTTTATTATTTAATATTTTTAATTATTTTTAGCTATTTAAGTTTTAATATGACCAGTTATGGAACTAATTTGCTGTATTTTTTAAAAAACTACTTGTAAAATTACTAAAAATAATTTGTATTCCTATTCAATAAAAGAACAAAAATTATAAATTTAGTTTTGAGTCAATATAATATTAGGAAAAGTGAAAGAATAGATTCTTATTACAACAGTTTAATAACAATTGTAATAATTAGCATAATATAAGATTGTATTTTGTATTTGATCGAGAAATTAATTACTGTTAAGATTGCAACAATATTCAAATGATTTTATAAATTATTATCTAACAAAGGAAATTAGGAGTGTTTAAATTCCTTTTTTTTTAGTTTACTTCTTTGTTAAATAAAGCTTAATTAAAAGTACCCTTATTAGTTATTAAAAGTGCTTAATAAATTATATTATGTAAATGTAATTAAAAATTATGCATATATTTTAATAAAGCGCGCGTTAAGAATAGAACAATTTTAAAATGAGCTTTTGAGTTGTTAAAAAGATTTATTATTCAACAAAGAAATTTAGTGTTTAAATTTTTTCATATGTTCAGTTCCTGGTTAAATAATTTATGGTATTTATTAAAGTAATTTAAACTATGGTAGAAAATACTTTTCCAAAAGTATAAAAGAAAAAACAAAACTTTTATTTTCATCAGTTGAGTTCTACACAAACCTTAGTACAAATAACCAGTTCCAGTACCAGTACCGAAAGAAATAATGGTAATTAGATTTGAAGTTTTACTTTTTTTACTAGCTAGCAGCATTACTTTTTTTATGCCGGAACGGTTCTCTAAAAAAATTGTATCGGAAAAAGAATTAAAAGAACTAAATAATCAGGGCTTTTATTTTAAGTTTATGGGACGGGACCCAAATAGGTGGGATATGGCTCTGTTCGAGTTATTTCCAAATACGAGTATAGACTCGCAAGAAAAATTTTTAAAATAAAATAAAGCGAAAATACAAAATTTTTTACAAATTAAATATTGCCTTTTTTATTTAAAAAATTTTTAATTTCAGGTTTGATGGCATTCTCATAAATTTTTTGCATATACTTTTACCTTTTTTAAAATTTTTTAACTTTTCAGAATATTTAATTTAATAAAACAATATTTAATTAAATAAAAAATATTGTTACCTTTTTTTTATTTCGATTTTTTAACTTTCCAGATTTTATATATTGTGTAATAAGTCTTAAGACAAGACTTAGAAAAATTTTTAAAAACTCAAGTTTAGTTCTTAGATTTATAAACTCTTAGGTCTTTTTCAGATTTTTTAAGGAATTTTTAGTTTGCAAGTCTTTTTTCAGGTTTTGTACTAACTGACAGAGAAGCGTAGTTTTGAGCATCTTTTCCCTACAAACAATTCTGTTGAGCACATTCAAATCGTTCTCACTTGGCAACTTTTCAGTACAGAGTAATTTTTGGCCTCTATGACCGCCTCCTGTTTCTCCTCTAGGAAGGTTGTTAAGGTTGATGTCGTTATTTAAAATTGATGTTTTTTCTAATTGCAAAATATCGCATTTTCCAATTATTTCTTCAAATGGCTCAGGTATTTCCCTTTAGATTAAAAATAATTTGAAAACACAAATTAATTTATACTTTTTATGCAACATTAAATATATTGCATATAAGATTATGCATACATAATCACAACATTCTAAAATCTGCAAATTATATTTTTGCATTCTCATAAATTAATCACTGTACATTCTATAAAATATGCCTAAGAATTAAATTATTATGGAGTTAAAATGTTAGTCACTAACAGTTTGTAACTCTTATCACAATTTATTTTTTTTTTTAAATTTCACAATTTTGATGAAAAATTGTTTGTATTTCATATTTTTCAGGCTAATTCATTTAAATCAGACCTTGTGTCTGAAGGTCCGATTTAAGTCGCTGATGATTCCATTTCGCTCCCCGAAAGCTCGATTTTGGTCCCCGAAGGTCCGATTTCAATCCCTGAGGGTCCGCCACCTTTTAAAATGGGGCCTTGTTCTGCCGACCCCCCTCCCGATTTTGGATTGGGTCCCCAGAGGTCTGAAAGAAACTTCCTTAGACTTAATAACCAAATTTAAAGGGTTCATTAATGGATATAAGGAACAGAAAGTAAAACCGACAGCAAGACCATC
The DNA here is from genome assembly GCA_947095535.1 of Poecilobothrus nobilitatus. Taxonomy (NCBI): domain Eukaryota; kingdom Metazoa; phylum Arthropoda; class Insecta; order Diptera; family Dolichopodidae; genus Poecilobothrus; species Poecilobothrus nobilitatus. Next base: position 208,602,150 of record OX352772.1, on the reverse strand, counting down.
CACACCAGCTGGACAAGAGTCTCAATCCACAAGAATTGTTATCAAGGATAACTTTAAACTAGAAAGAATAAAAATTCCTGGATTTGATGGCAACTATATGAATTGGACCACAATCTATGAATTATTTAAGGCAATGGTTCATGAAAATAACGAGATTTGCAATGTCCAAAAAATGCAATATCTCAAATCTGTACTTACTGACGAAGCAACCAATCTAATAAAACATTTGTCAGTAAGTGAAGAAAATTATAAAACAGCTTGGGAGTTGTTAATAAACCGATTTGCAAATAACCGAGTTATTCTATCATCACATTTGCATGCAATTACATCAGCTCCATTTACTAAAGTGGAAAATGCTAACAGCTATAAGGGGTTACTTGACGTTACAACTGAATCATTAGCAGGAATTAAAGGATTAGGGCAATCTACAGAATCGTGGGGACCTATAGTGGTCCATATTCTATTCCAAAAATTAGGTATAGAAGCCAGGAAAAAATGGGAAGAGGGCGTAGGATCTAGTAGAGAGTTTCCAACGTTAGCTTAATTAACAACATTGTTAGAACAACGATTTAGATCTATAGAAGCTATGAGCAGTATGAAGACATTAAATAAAACTCATGTACATGCTGTCAACATTGAAGGAAGATCACATTATTATATGTGCAACGATGCGCATCGGCTTTATAAATGTAAGGAATTTCAGTATCTAAACATTCAACAAAAACGGTCTTTAGTGGAAAAACATAAACTATGTTTTAATATGGTCATGTCTCAAAGGGCTGTTTTTCAAAATCTGGCTGTTTAAAATGTGAATCTGCACACCATACATCTTTGCACATTGAAAATACAAAACAGAACGAAATTTTAACAGCCACTAATGCAGAAGGGGAAACGACATCTTGTTCGCAACAGCATTAATTCAAGTAGAAAATAAGTATGGAGATTATGTTTCGTTTAGAGCTCTAATTGGCCAAGGTTCTCAAAGATTATTTATAACTGAAGCTGGTGTGCAATGTTTGAAACTTCCTCGTAGTTTTGACAGAACCATCATTAGCGGAATTGGGTCAACTTGCTGGGCTGTGTCAAGGGGTGTGGCTAACCTAAAAATCAATTAAAAATGGACTCATAATCATCACCTCATTCGAGCATTAATAATACCACAAATTTCATGCGATTTACCACATAAAAATATATCACCAAATTCAACAAGAATCAATCTGGATGATTTAGCAGATCCAACTTTTAACATAAAGGGGAGAATTGACATTTTGTTGGGCGCTGATATATTCGGCAATATTATAAAAAATGGAGTAAAAGACACACAATCCGGATATCTAACTGCGAAAAAAACAGCATTGGGTTGGATATTGTCAGGGCCGGTACCAATCGAATCAAAGTATAAGATTTTTAGTTTAATTTCAACTGAAGATGTGGATCAATCTCTAAGAAAATTCTGGGAACAAGAAGAAATGGAATACCGTATTAAACCCCCAGTTTAGGATTTATTAGCAGAAGAGATTTATAAACAAGATGCCCAACGTTTACCATCAGGCATATATCAAGTAAGCTTACCGTTTGAATTGATGCCAGGTGCAGAGTTGGAAGGTACTCGTTCAAGAGCATTTCACAGACTATATCAATTAGAGCGCAGGTTTAAACTAAATTCTCAGTTAAAGGATGATTATAACAAGGTTATAGATGAATATATTCAGTTAGAGCATATTGAAGAAGTGCCACTAAATCAATTCAACAAGGTCAATTACTATCTTCCACATCATGCTGTATTGAAGGCAAGCAGTACCACAACCAAAACTAGAGTAGTTTTTGATGCATCTGCCACATCATCACCTGGAAAATCGCTGAACGATTTTTTATTAACTGCCCCAACCATACAAGAATCTATTTACGATATCTTAATGGGGTGAACAAAATATAAATTTGCAATTACTGGCGATATTGAAAAAATGTACCGACAGATATGGTTGAAGCCAGAACATAGCGATTTTCACAGAATAGTGTGGCGAAAACATCCAACTGATGAAGTTAAAGTTAAAGACTGAAGACTGTAACCTTTGGAGTCGCGTAAGCTCTATCCCTAGCAATAAGAACTTTACATGAAGTAGCACAGTCGGTAAAACTAGAAAACCCAAAAATTACAGACATCATTCTTAACGATTTTTATGTAGATGATTTAATGACAGGCGCTCATACTCTGGAAGAAGCTCAGCATATTAGAGAAGATCTTAGCAAAATCCTGAAGGAGACAGGATTTCCGTTACGGAAATGGGCAGCAAATGATAATAATTTATTATCAAAAATATTAGAAACAGATCGGGAATTACCACTAGATTCGGAAAAGGGAGTGCAAGTGAAAACATTAGGATTGTATTGGCTACCAGCAATTGATGCCTTTTTTTATAAGGTGAGCCAACAAAAGCAGGAAAAGAATCTTAATACGAAAAGATTAATATTATCAGAAATATCTAAACTCTTTGATCCTCTTGGTTGGTTGCAACCAATACTTATACTGGGTAAATCATTATTGCAACAATTATGGCTAACTCAAATTGATTAGGATTGTCCTTTGTCAGATTATTTACAAGATCAATGGAACAACTTACGTAATGATCTTTATAATATTCGAGGAATTAATATACCCCACTGCTTCTATGATAGCTTATGCTGCAGTTATCTACATTAGAATTGAAAAATCAGAAGGTAAAATCATAACCAATTTGTTATTTTCAAAGTCCAAAGTAGCTCCGATAAAAACAGTGTCAATTCCATGCTAGGAATTATGTGGAGCTCAACTTATACTACGACTTATGGAGCAAGTTTCTAAGGCATTCAAATGGAGAGATATAATCAAATTTTTTTGGACTGACTCGACAATTGTCTTATAATGGCTTAGCCAACATCCAAATAAATGGAAAACTTATGTAGCAAATAGAGTTAGTTATATTTTATCTAACTCAACACGTTCACAATGGCGCCACGTTCAAAGTAAGGATAATCCAGCTGATATAGCATCTCGAGGCATGAGTGCGAGTCAATTAGGACAATAGCAGCTGTGGTGGAAAAGACCGGAGTAGCTAAGTCACACTAAAGACTTTTGGCCACATATAAAAGAAATTACGGCTCATACTAAGCAAGAACTGTAACTTTAAGCACTGTTCTGAATCTTCCAGAACCTGAATGGATCATCCAATATTCATCGTTTACTAGAATGATTAGAATAACGGCTTTATGTTTGCTATTCAAGAACAATTCACTCATTCCAAGGGGAAACCGAACTAATTTCTTATCAACGGAAGAATTAAGTATAGCTGATAAAACTTGCGTACAACTCATGCAAACCCACTTTTTCAAAGATGAAATTGAGCAATTAAAATTTAATAAAGGGATAAAACTATCAAGTCAAATCAAAGCTCTAATTCCTTTCTTAGATTCAAACGGAATCCTCAGGGTGGGCGGTAGATTAACCCTCGCAATATCATATGAACAAAAACATCCAATAATAATTGATGGACGCTCATATTTAACAATTTCGATCATCAGATATTATCACCAAAAATTGTTACATTCAGGCACGCAAGCTACGCAAATTGCTATCCGTTTAAAATATTGGATTATTGGTGGAATCACAGTAATCAAACGCATACTTCGAAAGTGTTTGGTATGTTTCTGATCTAATCCTATAATTCAAAATCAAATCATGGGATCACTACTGGAGACCAGAGTATCACCTGGCAGACCTTTTTCATCTGTAGGACTTGATTTTGGTGGTTTGAGGACTTGATATTTATTAAATTTAGCCGTGGACGAGGAGCGAAATCGTGCAAGGCGTATATTGCACTTTTTGTTTGTCTTTCTACAAAGGCGATACATTTGGAGTTAGTAACAGATCTCACAAGTGATGCATCCTTAGCAGCAATACGTCGTCTCATTTCCAGGCGAGGATTATGTACAGACATTTACTCAGATCAAAGAAAAACTTCGTTAGTGCTAATAATATTCTAAAGAAAACATATCTTAATTCAAGAGATGTACTTGCAAATGAAAAAATTAATTGGCATTTTATTCCACCTGGAAGTTCCCATTTTGGTGGACTATGGGAGGCTGGCATTAAATCAACAAAACGGCTTCTCAAAAAACTTTTAAGTGAACAACTCCTGACATATGAAGAGATGGTTACTCTTTTAACGCAAATAGAATCCTGTTTGAACTCTAGACCACTTTGCTCTTCGAGTAATGATTGCAACGAGTTAGAAGCACTTACACCAGGGCATTTCCTTATAGGCCAACATTTGCATGCTGCTCTTGAAACACTTGCGTTACAAGGAGGGAAATGGAAATTATTACAACAACTAAAAAATTACTTTTGGGAGCGTTGGACTAAGGAGTACATAAGTTCATAACAGGAACGAAATAAATGGAAACAAAAAAAGGAAAACATAAAACTAGATCAATTTGTTCGAACGAAAGATTTTCATCAAACAAATGGCTATTAGGAAGAATCGTGGAAATACATCCAGGAGAAGACGGTATTGTAAGGGTAGTTTCAATAAAAACGATAAAGGAATTACATAGGGAAATATAACTAAAATATGCCCACTACCAAATGATGAACCACATGATGATACAAGCAAGATTGTTATCAATAAATTTCAAACATCTTCTAAGGTCAATGTAAATTTATGGACAACAACTTGTTTCTTGTTATCATTATTCAGCTTAATTTTCGGACAAGATGTAAACATCACACAACTTAGTCGCAAACCCGTCATGTATTTTGAAAACAATGGCAAAATCAAGTTGGTTAGCTCAAAGTGGAAAATTCTTTTGTATTACGATTTACAAACATACTGGTGGGAACTGAACGAAATTGATAAATGCATTAGAAATTTAGAAACAATGTGTGCAGACCATTTAATAAAAAATTTAATATTTTGTCTGGCTCATGTAAATCATCTTTCTAGTCAATTTCTTCGTCTTAGACAAAATAATGAAATTCTGTTTACAAATCATGCATATCACCAAAGAAAAGCAAGAGGAGCTTTAAACATTGTGGGAGACATTGCAAATGGTTTACTTGGTATACTCGCTCAAGAAGACGCTCAGAAATATGATGTGCAAATATCAGCATTAAGGGAAAATTATCAACAAATATATTCATTATTGAAAGATCAAACATCAACAATCAATTCAACTCTTAAATTGATGTAATTAAAGGATTCTCTGATTCAAAATCAATTTAAAACATTAGAGAAACAACTGAACCAATTGCGTAAAATGGAACAGAAGGAGATAGGAATAGTAAGTTTAGTGTTACATTACTTAATGGCTGTGAAAAGATACAAGGAAATTCAAGATGAACTTATAGCATCTTATATTAATGCAAACACTCAAAAACATTATTTATTTTTAACAACCACGAATTGATTCATCAACTTAATTTAATAAGCAAAAACATACCCTACGGGACACAACTTCCCATTAAAGAGACAGATCCAAATTTCTTACATGATATATTCGCCATCTTGAATAGCAAAACGGCATTATCAGGAAAACGGCTAATAATTGAATTCAGAATACCTTTATTCGATTCAAAAATATTTACTGCGTATAATCTAATTGCGTTACCTACGATATATCAAACCAAGCACATCATAATTCGACCCAACATTAAGAATCTAGCAATAACCAGTGATAGAATTCATTACTTCGCAATATCAGAAACAGAAATTACTAAATACTTACATACAGCTGCATCAAGGATTTGCCAAATCTCGTCACCAATTTACGGATTAGAATCTCAGAAATATCGATGCGAAGTTACTCTGCTCACACAACATCGAAATTTTAAAGAAGACTGTGAATTCAATATTCTTGAACCAAGTAACGAATGAATTCGAAATAACCTCTTTCTAATGAAAGACAATATATTTTCGTCACAATAGTACCATAGTAATAGTAAATGTTATGTTAAAATGCGGAGAGTATTCAAAGCCAATCAAATTAGAAAATGAAGGAATTATAACTATACCACCAGGCTGTGCAGTGAACCATCCAACATATACAGTAGCGGCTCACTCGTCTGTCCAGTCACGGATCTCGATTCAAAATGATGGTATACCTGTAATGAATATGTCAGAACTTGGAACTTTAGTTGAAAATTTGAATCTTAGTCAACCAACATTAAGCTTTGATGGAGATATATCCGATATCCAGAGAATTCTAGAAAAGCAACGTAACAAACAGACTGAAATGTCAAATAATTCGATGTTATTTAAGCCTGAACATCATGAATACGTTTTGATTTCCATCATTATTTTCATATTATTGCTTTTAATAGGTATCACTGTATATAGCAAAATTTGGACTAAGATTTTTAAGTGCAATTCATCAGCAACCTCCAAACCAGAGTTTTCATTACACCAAAGATTAAGACGTTCAATACATTGGCCAAGGTTTACTGAAGAACCTATACCATCAGCAAGTCAAAGTACGGTTTATAGGTTCTTGGTGGGCGGAATGTTCAAATTACTTTAGTCAATTTAAGTTACGATTTAAAATTTACCATTTTTAGTAATAAATAAAAATTTCTTTAACAATTAAACGTTATGAAATGGTTTTTGCTGACTCTGCATTTTTATGCATAAAAATTAAATGTTTGAATGAAATACAATATTGTATTAAGTAAATTAACTTATGTTAAATCAAATGTATGTAATGTAAACTGTTGTTGTAAAATTTTAATGTAGATTTAAAGTATTGTAGGTCAGTATAAAAATATTTCGAGTTTATAATACGGAAAATAATTGTACTAAATTTGTAACGATATTCAGAGTGTAATTAATGCTAATTTTAGTATTTAATTTATATATAAAGATATAAAATTATAATAATTAGACAGAACAAACTAAACAGTTTATCGTTAAACAAAACAATTATAATTATTGCTTTTATTACTATTATTATTATTATTATTATTATTACTATTATCATTTTTTATTGTTATTATTTTAATACAGAGTCATCGCCATCAGTGGATTACAACGTGCAGCAGTATATAACACCTTACTTGCATGATATAACCAAAGATGGCTTCACTGTAGCAGCTTTCATTATTATTACTATTATTATTATTATAATTATTGTTATTATTACTATTGCTATTATTATTATTATTGTTATTATTTTACTACAGAGTCAGCACCATCCGTGGATTACAACGTGCTGCAGTATATAACACCTTCCTTGCATGATATAACGAAAGAGAGCCCGACTGTAGTAGCTAATATTATTATTTATTACTATTATTATTACTATTATTATTATTATAATTATTATTATTATTACTATTATTATCATTAATATTGTTATTATTACTATTATTAATTATACGATAAACATTATTACGATATAAAAGTACTATATATTTTTTATTTATGCTGTCAGGTCAGATCAGGTTTGAACACAAGACCCTTCGATTGAAAGGTTGGCGACTTAACCACTGCGCCATGAGCCAGCTTATTATAAGTGGATATCGATATTACCCTCACTCATTGAGAAATACAACTCAACATATCATCGTACATTTAAACTTCAACCTAAAAAAGTTACAAAAGCAAACGAGAAATATATTTTGAAGAACATTTACATACAACCGAAATTTTATCAGAAAGCAAAATGCAAACTTGGAGATTATGTACGCATAAGTAAATACAAAGGAAACTTTGCAAAAGGTTATTAACCAAACTGGTCAACAGGAATATTTACAATTAAAGAAGAAAAACGCACAGAGCCAATTACTTATAACTTACTAGATTATACAAAATCACCGATTTTAGGTTCTTTTTACGAGCCTGAACTTACTCGAGTCAAAAATTCTGACCCTTTTCTTGTTGAAAAAATATTGAAAAGAAAAGGAAATCAGGTTTTTGTTAAATGGTTAGGTTTTGATAAAGATCACAATTCTTGGATAAATAAAAACGATTTTATATGAAAATTAATTTACTTTTTTATTTTTAATTTTTTTTTGCACATTTATAGTTACCCGTAACACATCTCAAATTTGCAATACACAAAGTAATTTGCAAGAATATAATAAAACTTGTAAAAATACCAATAGTTGACGTTTTTTTATTTGCAAAATACAAAGTAGTTAATATATATAATAAATCAATTAACATTAACATAATTTCATATCAAACACCTGGATTTTTTCTTTAGAAATTTTTTCTGCAATAAACATAACAATTAATGAATAAATACATTTTTTTTAAATTACTTTAAAACTAAGATACAATATCAAGGTCAATATCTGCATTTTATTTATCTCATAAATAACAACTGCATTCTTGTGTTAATATTACGTTAAAATAACTGGTTGAGCGTAAAAGCTTTTTATTAAAAAATAAAATAAATTCTTATTATTTACATTAATCTATGTTACTATATACTATCACAACAACATCATTGCACTTACTTGTATTATTTACAAAAGCTTTTTCCGGAAACTAATCATGCAACCGGTAAAAATACTGTACACTTGTTTAGGTCATTGCACTATCTACTTTCTCTAGTTGACCTTCTATAGTACTGACGCCATACACTACGTGATGACGTCAAGGCCGTCTGACCAAAGAGCCTTCATACCTACTGTCAACCCAGATATGTAAAATGTGCTGGTGAACATCACATAAATGATTGTACAGGAAAATCGAAATACAATTCTGTTAAGTGCGTCCTATTTTCCGAAAATCATCCGACAAATGATAAAGGGTCTAGCTATTATAAACATATTCAAGAACAAAACTTTCATCATCTTCGTAAAAAAGTAGTTAAACAAAATAAAACTGCTTGCTCAACTTTTATTACCAAAACACCTTTCATAACTAGTATGGTAAAACCAAATTTAACTTTTGCTAACAATGTCGCCTTGCAACCCACGAATCTAAAAAGTAAAGCTTCTGCACCAGAAAATAGCCATATACAAGTAAATTCAACCGTGTCGGAAATGAAGGATATTATGAGAAATCTATTTCAACAGATGGGGGTTATGATTAACTTATTAACAACTGTTATTAGTAGTATAAATAATGCCACAACTTTCTAAAATTGCTCACTGGAATGCGAACAGCCTGTTCAAACATGGTCAGGAAGTAAAATTATTTCTAATTCACAACAAAATGGACATTTTATTGATGTTTGAAACACATTTCACTAATAAAAGCTCCTTAAAAATAAAAAAGTACTGTTTATATGATACAAAACATCCAGATGTTGCAGCACACGGGGGATCAGCAATAATTGCTAAAAGTTCAGTAAAACATTATGAAATACAAAAATATAATAAGGAGTATTTGCAAGCTACAAGCATATGTGTTGAATATTGGAATGGCCCCATTACTATCTCAGCATTGTACAGCCCACCAAAACACAACATAAGTAAAACGCAATACATCTATTTCTTCAAAACTCCTGGAAATAAATTTATAGCTGGAGGTACCTATAATGCGAAGCATACCCACTGGCATTCAAGGAACTTTAGTCATATCTTCTGGTCAACCCACTTACTGGCCCACGGATAGAAAAAAAGCCACAAAAATATTCCGGATTTAATCGACTTCTGCGTGGAAAAAGGAATTCCAACCCAGCAGTTTTCTGCAGTTCCCAGTTTCGACCTATCTTCATATCACTCGCCAGTAATCATGAGTATGACTGCCAAAATTATTTGGAAAAAGACTTGGTTCAAGATTACACTCCAAATTCACCGACTGGCAATAATATAGGAATATAATTTATAACAAATTGCAGTTAAGTATTGCCCTAAAAAATGAAGAGAAATATCCAAAGCAGCAAATTATTTAAATCCTTGAATTTTTTCAACCGTAAGTTTGTGTAACATCTTTATTAGATTTATTGAGTAAAGAATTGTTTTTTATTTATACTTTTTGTCCACAAAATAATTTTATTAATATTTTATTTTTATAATTCTTAAAATATTATATTTATTTATTATAAAGCCTATATATTTCGGCATCACTGCCATCACCAGGGCGAATACAATTTAATACTGTAAAGTTTATAATAAATAAATTCGCTTTATAATAAATAAATATAATATTTAAAGAATTATAAAAATAAAATATTAATAAAATAATTTTAGGACAAAAAGTATAAATAAAAAACAATTTTTTACTCAATAAATCTAAATGATTTAAATGTTATGTTACTAGAAACAGTAAGAGAAGCTACACCAGAGTCAAATGTTTTGCATATAACAGAATGGTGTCCAACCGTCGTCAAAGCAAAACTTGAAGAAAAACGGAAACTCTGCAAAATTTGGCAACGCACGAGAGATCCAAACGATAAAAGAAAGCCCAACAAGGCAGTTAAAGAAATTAAAAAGTTATTGCGCAATATAAAAAATGAATCTATTCAAAACTACCTCCGGAACTTAACACCAACTGTAGCTTCCGATTATTCGTTATGGAAAGCAATAGGTAAATTAAATCGACCACAAGAACATATATCACCAATAAGAAAAAAGAACGGCGATTGGGCTAAAAGCGATATAGATAAAGCTTCAACTTTCGCAGAACATTTGAAAAATACGTTTACTCTGTATCCTCCAGAAATATCAGATAGCGAAAACAATGAGATAGTGAATTTTCTAACAATACCTCTGCAAATGAGCCCGCCCATAAAAATTTTTTATCCCAAGGAGGTTCAATAATGTATAGCAAATGAAATAAGCCACAAAATAATACCAGGGTATGACAAACTTGATGGCAAGATTATAAAAGAGCTAACTGAAAAAGGTATTAGATACATTACATACCTATTCAATTCCATCTTGAAGACAAATTACTTTCCGGAACAGTGGAAAACTGCTGAGGTAATAATGATACCAAAACCGGGAAAAGATTTAAACTTAGTCGGTTCGTGCAGACCTATGAGTTTATTGCCCACTCTTTCTAAATTATTTAAAAAGCTTCTACTGAAAAGACTGAAGCATGTGACCAACATGGAACAATAGAGCAGGTGCATAGAGTAATAAACAAAATCGGCAAAGATTTAGAAGAAAAAAATATTGTTCCGGAGTCTTTTTAGACATCACCCAGGCGTTCGATAAGGTCTTACATAAAGGTTTGTTATTTAAATTGAAAGAAAAATTGCCACACCATTTCTATGTCATTTTAAAAGCATATCTAATCAAAAGGAAATTTATGGTAAAATACAGAGATGATAGCACGCCTTTGTTTGATATATGCTATGTGGTACCACAAGGTAGCATTATAGGTCCTACACTGTATTTGATTTATATTGCCGATCTTCCTACAAGCGAAGAAACGATGATAGTAACATTTGCAGATGACACCGTCTTTTTGGCTTCAAGTTGAACCCCAAATCGCCTTCTTAATAGTGCAGAAACTTTAGATAAAATACAGTTCTGGTTAATGAAATGAAGAATAAAAGCCAACGAAAACAAATCAGTAAATTTAAATTAGGCAGAATGGTGTTCCTTCATGTTTGATTTATGTTTCTGAAATTTGTGAGGATTTGGTCCATGGGTTCAAATCTTGGAAGCTTCCGGACGAGTCCCAGAGCAAAGGAGTATATCTCCACAACCAACAAAGATAGAACTTTTATTTTTATTACAAAGGTGTTCTGTTATGTTTCCTTTTCTGTAAAATTGGAAGCTGACATTGGAAAGAATTTGAACCATGGGTTCGTATTTTGAAAACTTCCGGACGAGCACAAGAGCAACGAGCATATCTCCGAAACCAACAAAAGTAGAACCTTTAAATTTAGTACAATGGTGTTCTGGCATGTTTTCTTTATGTTCCTGAGATGGATTCGATGAATTGGAGTGGCAATTCGGGTACCTGATACACACCTCCCAAGGACTAACAGTCTTCGAAATTAATAAAGATAGAAACTTAACATTTTTTACAAAGGTTTCAAGCATATCCCAAGAGGATTCCTCTTTTACGTTCCTGAAATTCGAGTTGAAGAAGACAAAAAAGGGAAGAAGTTTAAGCAGCTGCGAAAGCAACTTATGGATTTTTAATTTAATTCGAATTATTCAGATGTAGGGTATAATGATTCGGTTGCATCGACTTACTGTTACTTGTTTTGTACTACGCATCGTCTTCAACAATTTCAAATTATCGAAAAAAAAATAAATGCAAAAAACTCGTTAAAAAAATTTGTTAGAAAAATTTAAAAAAATTGATGTCACACTTTTGTAAATTTTAAGGTATTTTTATATTATTAAGAAAAATTGTTAATAGAACTTTATTACAATTTTTATAAATGTTTTTTTAGCTTTAATTTTTGTATATTACTTCAAAAAACTTTGGGCACGTGTTCACGTTACAGGTGTTTAAAAATAAGGAGTTTTTTTGTTTTTGACCCCATTCAGCTCCGAAACGGGGGGTGATACAAAAATATTTTTTGGAATGACTCATACTTATTTTCAGAGACCTAAATTCTCTCAAAGTTAGTTGTTCGAGAGCTACTCGAAGTTTTGGTCCGATCTCAACCAAAAACCTACAAATTTAGGAAACCTACAAATTTATGTAAGAATATTTTGTGTTAATTACAAGACTCCAGTTTTCTTAGTTTTTGAGCTATCTTGCTGACGGACAGACGAACGTACGGACGGACAAAGCTTAATCGACTTAGAATTTGATTATTTGATTATCCAATCAATACCTTTAAAGGTATATCTAGCTAGCTTATTTGGAGGTGTTACAAACGGAGGAGCAATTTTAATATACCCGAAACTTATCGTACGGGTATAATAACTGATCTCAACGTAAAAGTTTTAATTTTTTCAATAATAATTCTGTCTTTAAACCAAATTTTAAAAACTTTTCATATCTTCATCCTAAACTAAAATATTTAGCACTTTTAATTTAACTATAAAGAACTTATTATCTTTGAGAAGCTTTCAAAGATAATAAGTTTTTTTTTTTAAATAATAATACATAATTTAGTAATAAAATCAAAAAGTTTATAAGGATTAATTTAGTATAGTAAATATGTTTTTCATTTTTACTTATGTTTTAATAGTTATGCATGTTTATAAATAATTTATTTAACTTAGGTACCTACTTAGGTACCTATTTAGGTATTTGGATATTTTATTTTTAAATAATTAATTAAAATATATATTATAAAACTTTTTTAGTATTTTTAAATCACAATATTTAATCTGTAAAGGATAGACATTTAAAATCATTTAACTCAATGATTTACCAACCGATTTTCATTTTTATTTTTTTAATGATAAATACAGCCATTTTACAATTTCAATATTTTCCCAAAATTTTTTAATTTGAATTTTTAAAAAATGTGTATGGATGTATGTGAAGAATATACATATATATCCACGTAAAGAATAGACATATGTATTATATAGTATGTATAATCTATATCTAGAATATACATATTCAAATAAGACGCTCCTCTTTGATTGCCTTAAATTTTTAATTTTACTTTTTTTTCAATACATAAACAAAATTTTAAAATTATAGTTTGCATTGTAGGAATTTCATAATATAACTGAATATATGGGCCTATGACAAATTACTGAAAAAAAACCCGAACAAAAAATCCCGAAAAAAAAATTTAAAAACTTGAAAAAAAATCCCGAAAATACCAAAATGTCGAATAATATAAAATCTCGAAAAAAAAATCCCGAAAAAAAATCTTTAAATAAAATTATTTTATAAACGATAAAAATAAGAAGAACGAATTAAATTTACTTATGCACTCATCATAACTCAAGAAGAATATTCCCCTCAGATTTGATGTCGGCTACTCTAACTTTATTATCTTTACCGGGATACAACCTTGTTATTCTTTCTAATAATCAATGCTTAGCTGGAATGTTATCCTCGGCTATTAGTACTAATATCCCAATCTTGATATTTGGTGAATCTTCTTTCCATTTATACCTGATTTGCAGACCTTTATTGTATTCTTGTTGCCAAAAATGTTGTTGAACGGCAGCGATTCGATGAAATTTTTACAATAAGGATGTTTTGGTTGTAGATACAATATTTTCAGGTAAGGCATTTAAAGGTGCATCAATTAAAATATGTCCAGGAGTTAAAAATTGTTCGTCACTTGGATCCGATGATAACGTTCAGATCGGACGGGAGTTTAATACGGCTCCAATTTGTGATGTAACGGTGTTCATCTCTTCTAAAGTCAGGTTGATACCACTAACTGACCTTTTAAGGTGATATTTCGCAGACTTCACGGGCGAATTCCCAAATACCGCTATAATGTGATGAGCAAACTGGTATATGTTGGAACGATATACTTTGTTACGAGCAACAATTAAATATAATATCTTTATTTTTCTAACGAAAATTTTTCATTACTTGCTTCAAGAAAATATGTTGCATTATCATAATATATGCGATAACATAAACTACGTCTTGTTATGAAACGCTTGAATGATGCAATGGTTGTATCAGACGCTAATAATTTTACTACTTCTACAAACTACTTCTACTTCAAAACATTTTATGCAGTTTAGAATTATGTAAGTTATGATTATTTTCCCGTTTATTATTCAGAACCATTGTCGGACAATCGATTACAAAACTTGAGGTCCAGCATGATAATTCATAATATGCAGGTGTTGCACCAATAACCGTACGAATGGATGTCCTTTGGGAAGCAAAATAGGGTGCCTTGCTGAATAGGGTAAATCCGATTGGTTCAAGCGCCCACCAACCTTTAAAAATTCCACCTGTTCTTTATTATCCAAAAAGAGATTAAGACATTTAATATTACTTTTGCATGAAACCTTGTTATGAATCTTTAAATTCGCAATGTCTTCAATAAAATATTCTCCTTGTAATAACCAAATTATTTTTAATAATGATTCTTCTAGTTCAGTGGGTGAACAAATGGAATATTAGAAACCTTATGATAGGAACAACGAGTTTTTCTTTGCAATCAAGAATTTTTTATACATTTTAATACGAAGGCGAATATTCCAATGATTTTGTTGTAGTTACTAATTTTTTCGATGTAGTCAGGTAAATAATTGTCATTTGATTTTATGGTTATTAATTATATTTGATTTTTGGAAAGTAATACAGGTATATTTGATTTTAAATTAATTGGCCTAATGGGTGGCCAAAATTTTCCTCGGATTTATGTAAAAATTCTGGACCAGTGTACCAATTTGAATTTATTAGTTCCTCAACTGTAGATCCTCTAGATAAGATGTCAGCAGCATTTGATGATAAATTTACATGCCGCCATTTAATTCCTTCGGTCATTTCCTGAATCTTTGATACGAGATTCGAGACAAAGGTGTTGAGCGTCAACGAATGGGACGTCAACCAAGTGACAACTATTTCAGAATCAGCCCATAATGCTATCCTTTAAAATATCGTAATATTTTTGCCAATTATCTTTAATAAACTGACAAGCAAAAGTGCCGCACATAATTCGAGGCAAAGTATAGTTCGTGATTTAGAGTGTGAAACTTGTGATCTTGCATTAAGCAACTTGGCGTGAATGCCCCTTGAAGTGTTGATTGAACGTATGTAAATGCAAAAATAATAAGTTCATAAACTGGTATCAGCGAAACCATGTATCTGGAATGAAGCAGATGATGGACAAAATATGTAACGTGGTATACGAATATTATTGAGAAACGGCTAATCTTCGTTAAATTTTCTCCAAACAGTGTGCTTTTCTAAAAGTAGTGACTCATCCCAATCTAATTTTAAAAGCCATAAATTTTGCATGAATATTTTTGCACGTACAACAATTGGGTTCTCTTATTTTTTCATTAGAGGTTTTTCTTCACAAAATGCACTGATAATACGAATCATGTTCATCAACATTTGCCTGTTGATACATTTTGCTAATATATGCTTTTAGTGCGTACTTATGACTTCGAAATTTTAGCATGATATATTTTTTTTTTTTTAAATTAATTCTTTAAATAACAAGTTTTTAAATCTATTTAAGTTTGTCACTAATGCGTTCCGGTAGATCGTTAAAAAGTTGCATTCCTTTGTACAATAGGCTATTTTGCGTCCTTGTTCTTCTATAAAGTGGGAGTCTAAAATCACCTACATTTCTTAAATTATAATAGCCCCCAACTCAACTTATTTAACATAACTCAAATTATTTTGTAGATATACTGGTAAAAATCCATTTTTCACCTTAAAAATAAATATTAACGCGTTGAATTTTAATCTTTGCTTAATTGACATTAAGTTTAGTTGCTTTAAACGTTCTTCGCTATCTCTTTACCCATTATTTCTTAGTATTATTCTTATTGCCCTATTTTGAAGTACTTGAAATCTTTTTCTTTTCTCTTCGTTACAAATGAATAGAATAGACGAACAATAGTCAATATGTGGCATTATTAGAGTGTTATACAACATTTTTGCACATTTATTCGAAATTTTATTTCTTATTCTTGCCAAGAAACTTATTTTTTAGCTAGTTTTCTACAAATCATGGTAGCATGGTCATTAAATTTTAACTCATTATCCACTAAAACACCAAGGTACTTCACATCATTAACACATTCTATTATTTCATTATCAATATTTATATTTACAATCGCTCCTCTTCCATTCACACACATACTTTTCGTTTTCGATACATTTAATTTAAATTTATTTTTGCACAGCCATTCAAAAAGGTTCTTTCCATCCTCATTCATTTGATTTCCCGCTATTGTTACATCCTTACTAACTATATAAATTAAAGTATCATCCGCAAACAAGCAAATTTTTGAAAATTTTAGCAAACTTTTAATGTCGTTGATGTATAATAAAAAGAGTAAAACTCCTAAAATAGACCCTTGTGGGACTCCTAAATCAACTTTATTTGGACTAGAT
This sequence comes from Poecilobothrus nobilitatus, assembly GCA_947095535.1. Lineage (NCBI taxonomy): Eukaryota > Metazoa > Arthropoda > Insecta > Diptera > Dolichopodidae > Poecilobothrus > Poecilobothrus nobilitatus. The sequence goes on along the minus strand of OX352772.1, from coordinate 208,585,246 downwards.
AGTACATCATCTATTTTAAGTTTTTGAATTCTATTATTTAGATAATTAAAGAACCATTTTTGTTCCGTACCTTGAATTCTGTATGAATGTAATTTTTTGAGCATTACTTTTCTATCCAGCGTTGCAAAGGCTTTTTTTAAATCCAGGAATAGTGCAACGATTATATTTCCTTCATCAGTTTCCTTTTTCCATTTATTTAATACGCAATTCAGTGAAGTTTCTGTTGAGTGGTTTTTTCTAAATCCTGACTGTTCTTCACATAATACATTATTCTTGTTCAAGTAATTTTCTATTTGACTGTATGCTACCTTTTCTAATATTTTTTCAAAAATTTGTAGCATATTGACAGGTCTAAATTGATCTGGAATTTTCGCTTTAGGGACTTTTTTTACAAGAACAATTATTTATTCTTTCAACGATTCAGGGAATAAACCTTCAGTTAAGGATTTATTTATTATTTTAACCAATATAGGGTAAAATAAATTTTTATTATCTTCAATAATACTTACATTCATTCCATTAAAATCTTTTTTCTTGTTCATAGCTTTTATAATATTTGACAATTGGATTTCCTCTATAATACTAAATCTAAAACAATGACAATTATTTATAATATTGTCATCATAGTTTACCTTAGGTATATTTTCATTAATTTCTTTAATACTATCTATGAAGTAATTATTTAATATATTCGCTATCTCTAATTTATTTCTTACTTTTCTATTTCCTAAATCTAATTCATTAACTTCAATGTACTCCTTTTGTAAAATATATTTTTTCATCACATTCCATATATGTTTAGGATTTCCACTCTTCTCTTCAAGTTTTCTTTCAATATAGGAATTTTTTGTTTTATTGTACAAATTTTTATACTTATTTCTAATATTTTTATATTGCACCTTTACATTTTCTATTTTTACATTTTCTATTTTTATTAAATACCTATTTCAACATCAAAGAATATAATATTTTGTTGAAGATATTATATTCTTTGATGTTGAAATAGGTATGTAAAAAAAATAATATACAAATCTTTACTTTAAATGATGTATAAATACTCCACTCTAAATACAACAAGTTATGTTTTTCCATAAAATGATATTATTATTATTATTATTATAGTGAAACATTAGGTACACATTTAATTCATTTTTACTACCAAGGCATGCGGCGAATCGGTGCATGGATGGCAGAGCGAGGGCTGTCTCTGGCTCTAAGCTAAACGGAGATCCACACCATTGCCACACCATTTCTATGTCATTTTAAAAGCTTACATAATCAAAAGGAAATTTATGGTAAAATACAGAGATGATAGCACGCCTTTGTTTGATATATGCTATGTGGTACCACAAGGTAGCATTATAGGTCCTACACTGTATTTGATTTATACTGCCGATCTTCCTACAAGCGAAGAAACGATGATATTAACATTTGCAGATGACACCGCCTTTTTGGCTTCAAGTTGAACCCCAAATCGCCTTCTTAATAGTACAGAAACTTTAGATAAAATACAGTTCTGGTTAATGAAATGAAGAATAAAAGCCAACGAAAACAAATCAGTAAATTTAAATTAGGCAGAATGGTGTTCCTTCATGTTCGATTTATGTTTCTGAAATTTGTGAGGATTTGGTTCATGGGTTCAAATCTTGGAAGCTTCCGGACGAGCCCCAGAGCAAAGGAGTATATCTCCACAACCAACAAAGATAGAACTTTTATTTTTATTACAAAGGTGTTCTGTTATGTTTCCTTTTCGGCAAAATTGGAAACTGACATTGGAAAGAATTTGAACCATGGGTTCGTATTTTGAAAACTTCCGGACGAGCACAAGAGCAACGAGCATATCTCCAAAACCAACAAAAGTAGAACCTTTAAATTTAGTACAATGGTGTTCTGGCATATTTTCTTTGTGTTCCTGAGATGGATTCGATGAATTGGAGTAGCAATTCGGGTACCTGACACACACCTCCCAAGGACTAACAGTCTTCGAAATTAATAAAGATAGAAACTTAACATTTTTTACAAAGGTTTCAAGCATATCCCAAGAGGATGCCTCTTTTACGTTCTTGAAATTCGAGTTGAATAAGACAGAAAACGGAAGAAGTTCAAGCAGCTGCCAAAAAAACTTATGGATTTTTAATTTAATTCGAATTATTCAGATGTTGGGTATTAATGAGTCGGTTGCATCGACTTACTGTTACTTGTTTTGTACTACGCATCGTTTTCAACAATTTCAAATTATCGAAAAAAAAATAAATGCAAAAAACTCGTTAAAAAAATTTGTTAGAAAAATTTAGAAAAATGAAGTCACACTTTTGTAAATTTTAAGGTAATTTTATATTAGTAGGTAATCCTGCACTTGGGGATGGGAAAAAATCATGCCATATCGCACCGAAGACCACGCCCACTGACCTATATTTTGATTGATGGGTTTAATTGTAGGTTATTCTTGGTTAGTAGGTCAAAAACTTGTTTTGTTTGTGATCCTGAAGTAATAAAAACATTTTGCGAAATCTCTTTAAATATTTTAAAAGGTAATTGTAATCTGAGTAAAAAAGCAACAACCCAATTACGAAAGTATAAAAAAGAATTAAGATCACTTATTTGCCGGAAAAAATCTATAAATAGCAAAAGAAAAATTATTATTCAACGTGGTGGATTTTTACCTACATTTCTTGGTGCAATACTATCAGGGATAATCGGAAATTTTATAAAATTCATAATGCAACATTTAATAAAATGATAATTTTAAAACCTGAGATTTATGAAAGAATGAAGCAAAATGCAGACATTGAACTCAATGAATTGGATAAAAATATGAAAAAATATTGTTAAATAAACATCTCACGGATACTCAAAAATGATATTTATACAGACAAAATTTATTTAAAATAAGAAACAAAAACGACAACTTCCTAGAAATGAAGACGAGAAAATAAAAATTACGGAAACTCAATCGCATTTTCCTGAATATAAGAATGTTGGAATACAAGTTGTTCCTGAAGAAGAAGAAGTATATGAAAAAGAAGCTGATGACGCAGTATTTGATGATGAAATTCAGGAAAATGTTTTAACAAAAGCATTGCCAGCTGCTTCAGTTGGAGAACGTCTTAGAAAAAGAAAATAAATTAGAAATCAAAATGTACAAATTTTTGAAACTGATACAGGAGACATTATAACTGTTCCTTTAGATAGCCCAAGCCCACCAACGAAAAAGGAAAAAACTATAAATAGCAAAGAGTTGAATAATTCATCAAGACGTGTTTTAAGGTCAGCAGTAGGTAATAGTCAAACAGAACTTAATTTTCCAATTCGTAAAAATAAATCTACAAGCTCATGGACAACTAAATGATGAATTTTGTGTCACTTTACTCAGTGATTCATCTATCAACTATTATCCAGAAAATTCATTATCATCTTTTACAAATAAAATGAATAAATACATGTGTGATTCAAAGTTGGTATTTCGGAAATGTATGTTAATGATTTCGTTCCAAATATGTATGGTGAAGAATGGGAAAAAAGTACTCAAATATTTATTAAAGGTATGCAGAAAGATATGATAGGAGTTGGAACATCATATATTCCATACATAGAAAAACAAATGATATGCGACTGGAAAGTTTTTCTACTACCAACACTAATTCAAAATATACGCCCACTTAATAGGTTTACAAGAAAAGAAATTGAACGACAGTTGATTTGGGGAATTTTTAATTTTATAAACGATGAAGTTCATTATACACAACCAACAAAAGCTGAGAAGATGCCTAAAAATTTAAGTTACACCAGAATATGTGTTACTAAGCCTAAAATAGATATGAAAATAAGAGCAAATTACGCTTATACCCTCGAACGACTTTTGACAACATGTTTCAATCAAGTGTCTTTTAAAGTTACAGATTTTAAAAAATATAAATCACGTGTAATAGAAGCTTTCAAAACTTTTATAGATAGTGTACAATTGATTCCCATTAGTAAACCAGATATGTTTTTTATATACACAGATATAATTGAACCGCAAAAACTAGGTGATAAAGATATAAGGTGTTTAAGATCTGTTAACATACAAAATTCTTTCACTGATACTGTAAAAGAATTCAGTAATATTCAATATTGCAATGTGGAGAAATCATTTAATAACATTTCATTACTTTTATGTGATAAACATGGATACAAAATAAGCTTTTCCAATAGTTCAACTCCAACAAAAATTGTATTACATTTTAAAAAAGTATAAATAAAAGCGATTTTACAAAACTATATATTATTTTATTTTATTCATTATGGAGAGAGTGTACTACAAATATTATTTAGTTCAATCAGGAAAAGGTCTTGAGGATATTGGTCCTTTGTTACACTCAATTGTACCTTACCAAAGGGGACGAGGGTTAGGGAGCTTTTTCAGTGGTCTTTTTAGATATTTAGAACCAATATTTACGTCTGGAGCTAATATATTAAAAAAAGAGGTTATTAACTCTGGTATTAATGCATTGTCTGATATTGTCACAGGTGCAAATGTAAAAGAAGTGGTTCAAGATCGAAGTAAAGAGATAATGAAAAATGTAAGACGAGGTGCAGTTCGGAAACTCACTCAATGTATGGGCAAGGCAAAAGAAAACGAAGAAAACCTATAAAAAGACCTCTCATTAATAATTTAAATTATTTTACGTCGAAGCGACGCAAAGTTAATAACAAAAACAAACAAAAAGATATTTTTGAATAATTATGATTGAATGTATGAAATCAGAGCTTGATATTTTTAAAACACAGCCTATTCAGTCAAGTATTTTACGATCTGAAGAAGTTTCCTATAACCCTATTGCTTCTTTAGATAATCCATCTGTCATAGAATTTGTTTCACTAGGGCACGGTGATACATATAGAGACTTGTCTTCGACATATCTAAAATTAAAAGTACAAATTTAAAAAAAAAGATGGAACACAATGGAATAAAGACGAAAAAACTGATGGAACACCTATACAACAACCAAGTGTGGTTAATAATATGTTACATTCATTAATAAAACAATGCAATGTTCAACTAAATGGAAAGAATATATCTCCATCAGATGGCAATTATCATTACAGAGCTTATATTGAATCATTGTTAAATTATGGTACGGATGCCGCTACAACGCATTTGGAGTGTGGTGGATGGATGCTAGATAAGCCAAATGTAGCAAAAACAGATAATAATGGTTCAAAAGAACGTCAAAAATTATACCAAAATAGCAATGTAGTGGAACTTATGGGGAAACTACATTTAGATATGTTTAACCAACCTACACTTCTCATAAACAATGTCGATGTTCGAGTTATCCTAACATTAGAAAAACCAGATTTTTACCTCTTTGCAGATGATACTGATGAATCGCAACTGAAAATTTTAGAAGCCACTTTATTTATGAGACATGTAACAATTAATCCTAGTGTGCTATTAGCACATAATGCTGTATTGGAAAAAACTAATGCCAAATACAATTACAAACGGGTAGAGGTAAAAACTTTTACCATTCCACAGAATAGTTCATCAATATCACTTGATAATGTTTTTATTGGACAGTTGCCAAACACAATCATTTTTTGTATGACAGAAAATACAGGTTACTCTGGAAAAAGGTCAAGAAACCCATACAATTTTAAACATTTTGATATTTCACAATTTGTGTCAAACGTAAATGGTGTTCAAATACCTAATTTAGCAATTGAAACCAGTTTTTCAGATGAAAATAATTGCTGTACAAGAGTATACAGTACACTTTTTTCAGGAACTGGAATTTACCATAATGATAAAGGTCATCAGATAACAAAAACCATGTTTAGTAATGGGTTTTTCATTCTAGCTTTTGATTTAACTCCAGATGCATCAGAAAATGAAGTATTTCAAGGTCTACTAAATCAAGGTACAGTTAGAATTGAGGCAAGGCTATCAAAACCACTTACATCTACACTGACTGCTATTGTTTATGGAGAATTTGAAGCAAGTTTTCAAATTGATAAAAACCGAAATATATTCTCAAACCTATAAATAGCATAGATAAAAGTAAATTTGAATATTTGAAAAAATGTCACTGTCTTGTGCACTTCTGGATGTAACATTTTGTAGTGATGATAATAATACCTTGTTTTCGAAAGATATTTGTATAGTTGGTTTTAAAGAACCTTGTAAAAAGTTTGTAAAAGAGCTCAAGTATAAATTTCCAACTAGGGATTTTATAAATGATAATTTTGATAATTACTCTTTTGGAACTGTGTACAACGATAAAATAAATAAAGAGCTCTGTCAAATACTAGAAAAATTTGATTATTATAACAAATAAAAGAATCAAAAAAGAGTTTTTTTCAAATTATATTAAAGAAACAACTAAAGTATATGACTTGAATCAATTTGATTGATGAATACCCTAGAGATAAGTGACGTATTAAGATGTAACAAACACACACGTAAATTTTTTAAAGGAGTTTTTGCTCTGGATCAACTCCCCAGAATAATTGAAAAACAAACTTTTTTAATTGTAAACACTGATAAATCAAAAGATCCGGGAATACATTGGTTAGCTATTTTTAAGCCAAAGAATGGCTGGGTTGAATATTTTGATTCGTTTGGTAGAAAACCAGATAAATTAGAAATTTTAAGTTACTTAAAAAACCAATGTATAATTTGTAATAAGAAACAGTTACAAAGTAACTATTCAGATGTCTGTGGGCAATATTGTTGTGTTTATACGTGGTATAGATGTTGCGGTTATAGTATGAACGCTTTTTTAAAAAAATTTAATAAAGGAAATCAACTAGAAAACGATAAGTATATTTTAAGTACCTTTCAAAATGTATTTGGAAAATATAACTCATTACAAATTTGTGTTCCTAAAACGTATAAATAATAAAAACAATATAAACATGTTTTAGTAAAATTAAAGGAATGGAAGCACCAGGTCAGAACACAAATTTATTTTTAAGTTACACATATTTTCTCAATAAGAGTCATTAAAAATTGCTGTTGGATTTGACTGTGAGTTATTTGAAGCCTGAAGTATAATTCACCGTATTGGTAAAAAGTCAATTGTCTTAAAATATCATGAATGGAATAAATTTTATTACGAATTTAACAAAAAACTCAATAAACTGATAACAAAAGATACAAAACAGAACTTTTATCATGGACTAAAATCAGCGAACGGGCAAAGTATAAGTATTAACAAAGAAGAAGCAGAGCAGTTTTACAATTTAAGCGATTTTTTTCACGCAGTGATGACCTATTATAAATCTGTTGAGTTAAATGTAAAAGACTATGTTCAGGAATATCTAAATTTATGTGTCGAATAACAAGTATTTAGGTTAGAAAGAGAAATTTATTCAAGGTTATTTTTTGAAATTACTGTAATTTTAAAGGAACAAATCTGTAATATACTACATAAAACAAACAAAATAAATCACAACAAATAATATAAAAATTTTTATTTTTTATTTATATGTTTTAGATAGATAAATATTTTTCTGTACACCTTTCACTAGATTATTTAATTAAAATTATTTAGGATTATTAAATCATTGAAATAATCAAGATCTCCCTGCTGATTATTTATGTCCCAAATTTCATTAAATGGAACTGCCTCCTCATCTTCCTCAATATCTTCTTCCACTTCTTCTTCTTCGTCTTCTAATTCAACTATCTGGAACGGTGGTATAAATTCCTCAGTTTCTGCTAAATCTTCGTCGTCCATGGTGGACGTAATTTCATTTTCTTGTATCTCACCTTGTGTATTTACATCATCTACAGTTTCTTTAAATGGAAATGATGTGGAATCAGGCAGCATTTCAGTGAGTTGTTGAGCAATCAGAATGGAAGTGAATTAAATTTGAAAATAAAAGTTGAGTTATATACTCATGTAGAAAAGTATAAAAGCAAATTAAACTCAATTAGATGATTACTTTAAACCATGCTTTGGTCTATCATTTTATGTATAATAATTATTATAACATTACCTTTAACATTTTTAAAACAAAAAGTCAAGAGCTCAAATAGTGACTGAAATTCATAGACAGGCAAGACGTAAATTTCTTAGAAGAAAATTCAAACAGAAAGGTCTAAATGACACGTAGCAAATCGATTTAGTCGAAATGATACCTTATGGAAAATTTAATAATGGTTATAAATATATGCTGACGGTCATTGATACTTTTTCCAAATATGCCTATGCTGAACCTGTGAAAACAAAAAATGCTGAAAATGTTTTAAATGCCTTAAAAACAATTATTATTAAAGCTAAAGTTATACCAAAAAATATTCACTCTGATCAAGGCAAGGAATTTTTTAATTTACAATTTCAAAATTATATGAAAGAAAAATCAATCAATCATTATCACACATTTAGCGAATTAAAAGCATCAATTGTTGAACGATTTAACCATACATTGAAAAATTCTATGTGGAAAAAATTTAGTTTAAACGGGAATTATAAATGGTTACCTATTATACAATCATTAATAAAAGAATATAATTCAACAAAACATAGCACAACAAAACTTCCTCCTGAAAAAATTACAAAGAAAAACGAAAAAAATATAGTGCGGAATATATATACTGAGCCTAAAATTTTTCAAAAAAGTGAATATAAAACTGGAAATTTTGTAAGAATAAGTGTCATAAGGGTCATTTCGAAAAAGGTTATCAGCCGAATTGGTCAACTGAAGTATTTAAGATTGATAAAATCAATAATGCTTATCCTGTTACATATCAATTATCGGACTATACTGATACGCCAATTTCTGGGGGTTTTTATCAAGCTGAGCTTACACCTGTAAAATTCCCAGATACTTATCTTGTAGAAAAAATTCTGAAAAAGCAAGGAAATAGAGTTTTTGTTAAATGGCTAGGTTTTGATGACACACATAATACTTGGATAAATTCAACAAATATTGTTTAATATCTGTAAAATAAAACTCTAATAAGCACCTGAAAATAAAACTTGAAAACATCTGCAAAATAAAATAAAATCTTAACATCTGAAAAATGAAATAAAATCTTAACATCTGAAAAATGAAAATAAAATTAAAAACAGTAGAAAATTTCTTTGAAATAAAATTTTTTATATAAAATTAGTCTAAAACTATTACTGATTTGTGGCGAATTCAAAATCACCACGTTCTTCTTTTAAATTTAATTGGCTTTCCTCATTTATGAGGAAATATTCATTTTTTTCGATTTCCTCACGGAAATTATTATCTTCAAAAACCCCAACTTTTTGATGCGGTATAAATATAATATTATTTGGGGTCTCGAAGACCCATTTTTCACCGTAAACGGTGTTTAACTTTTTAATTTAATTTATTTTATAAAGCCTACTTGGCTGCATATCTTTAACTTTTAAAAATTTAAAAACATTTTTTTTTTTTAAATTAAATAATTCCGCCAGTTTTCTTTTTCTGATGGGATTTGATGTTACCATACTCTGATAATCTTGTTGTTGTTGTAGTTGCTGTTGTTGTAGTTGTTGTTGTTTTAGTTGCTGTTGTTGCTGTTGCTGCGATTGTTGGCTGTTGTTGTGGTTGTTAATCTTGTTGTTGATGTAGTTGTTGTTATTGTTATTGTTGATGAAGATGAATAGAACCGTCATCTTCATTTTTCGCCTTTCTCCTTTTCGCAGGAAGACGCACTGCTGTACTAGTAGTAGCAGTTGTAGCAGTTGCAGCCTCTACTGCAGTCATGAAAGTTTAAATATTCCTGTGCCATATCTTGCTTGTTTGAAATTAAACTGATATATTTTGTATAAAATCCCTATGTATTTATACTAATTAAAATGTATTGAAGATAAATTTAGATTGCTTTTTGTTTTTCAATTCTTTCTATTTTAAGCTAAGATTTAGATGGGATACTAGTTAAATGAACTATAATTTATTAAATCGTCATTTGATTACAATTTACAACTTTAAGATAAGTTTTAAATTAAATTCTATTTTGAAAATTATATTTTCAATTTTCTATTTTAAGATAGGGCTAAGTTTGCGTTTTATTTTTGTTTTACAGAACTATAATTAATTGTCAGAATGTCTTTTGTTACAATGTTGCAAATTATATTTTCAATTCTTTCTATTTTAAGATAGGATTAAGATGGAATTCTAGTTAAACAACTATAATTTATTAAAGCGACCTTTGATTACAATGTAATTGTCCATTTAACAGAGTGAATCTGTATTAAAAATTTAATATTATTCTGTTGAATAAATGCTTGAATACATTTAACATCTAAAATTCGTATAAAGAAAATGCCGAAAAAAATTATTTTACAAAAGTTTTTTACCGAAACTGTAACACCTTATATAATCGAAAGTGAAAATTCGACATTTGTTAAACGGTTTAATATGAACGGGCACAAAATAAAATTTGTAATTAAATCCGTACCTGACAATAGAGAACCAATTAGCTGGATTAAGGATGCTATACATCAAATAATCAACATTGCTGTGAAAGATGTGAATTCCAGGGATAAGATTGGATTAACATTTTGTGGAGAGAGCTTTGAACATCAAGGTCCTGCGTATCTCAGTTTTAGATCCGCTCATGAACTAAAATTTAGCGACGTTTGGGATGTAATTTCTAATGTTTTCCAAAGTAATTCTGAAGGTAGTTATTTATAATACATTTTTGGCTTCATTTATTATAAGCTATTTTTATTTTACGTCTACAGGTTTAAGCACAGACACTTTTTGTTTAACAGTTACCCATGTTAAATTACCCGTTGGTAGAGGTAGAAGTAATAAATATTCAAATTTTGATGAGGAATGCTTAAAAAGGAGAGGAATAATAGCAATAAAAAATAGCGATAATTTATGTTTACCGCGTGCACTTGTTGTTTCAATAGCTAAAATTGAAAAATTTAATGATTATGAAAACATTCGAAAAAATATAGGAAAACTTCAAACTTTAACAGCTTTAAAATTATTAGAAAAATCAAAAATAACAATTCCATCTGAAGGTTGCGGAATTCGTGAATTGAATCAATTTCAAAAATTTTTACACAAACACAAGATTGTTGTATATAAATATGGAAGAAATATGGTGCAGAAAATATGGTGCAGAAATAATATTTGAAGGATTGAATAATGGGAAAAAAATTAACTTGTTATATCATAATAATCATTACAATGTAATAACCTCACTAAGAGCTGCTTTTTGCACAGCATTTTATTGTAAAGAATGTCATATTCCGTATTCTAAGAAAAATTAACATAGATGTTCGAAAAGTTGCCCTTGCTGTCATTTAATGTTAAAAATATTTTATGTATGCAGTGTAATCGAACATTTCGTGGTCAAACATGTTTTGAAAGCCATAAGGCTTCCAGTTCAAAAAATAGAAGCATCTGTGAAGAAAGTAGAAAATGCAAATCTTGTTTTAAAGTTCATAAAAGTAATAGGACTCATATATGTGGAGAATATTTTTGTAAGATTTGCGATAATCATGTTTCTGAAAACCATAAATGCTTCATTCATCAAGATAAAACAAAAGTAAATTTTGAAAATTGCATTTACGTATTTTATGATTTAGAAACAAGACAAGAAGAAATTAGCTCTACAAAAATGAAGGAACATGTTCCAAGTTTATGTGTGGCTCAGCTACGATGCTTTAAATGTATTAACATTGATTCTCTATACTTCTGTGGAAAATGTAAAATAAGAGAGAGAATTTTGAAAACGAAAAATGTGATAGAGGATTTCATGGAATTTATTTTAAAATTAAGAAAGGAATTCAAAAAGATTGTCATAATTGCTCATAATGGTCAGGCGTTTGACCATCAGTTTATTCTGAATTATATACTCAATAAAACTGTACTTGAAACAAAGTTAATTATGCGAAGTACAAAAATTATTGTTATGATAATTGATAATATTAAATTTATAGATTCTATGAATTACTTTCCTATGGCCTTGACAAAATTACCAAAAGTTTTTAATTTATCAATCAATTTGAAAAAGGATTATTTTCCGCATCTATTTAATAAATTGGAAAATGAAAATTACATTGGCCCACTTCCAGCAATTAAATATTATAACTCTAATACAATGAAAGCAGATGAGCGTAATGAATTTTTAATGTGGTATGAACAAAATAGACACTCAGAATTTAATATGGAGAAAGATATTTTAGAATACTGTATAAATGATGTTGGAATTCTAACTAAAGCATGTCTGGTTTTCAGAAAATTTTTTATAGAAGAATGTAATGTGGAACCATTTGTAGAAGCAACAACAATAGCCTCAGCCTGTAATCTTGTATATAGAAGAAACTTTCTCAAATCGAATACTATAGGTATTATACCAAGAAAAGGATATAGGATGGTAGACAATCAGTCAAAAATTGCCATGTAATGGCTTATTTGGGAAAAAGATTTGAGAAAAATTGATTTGCAATGTGCATTTAATGGAAAAGAAAAACAAATTGGAAATGTTAAAGTCGATGGTTTTTGCGAAGACACTAAAGAAATATTTGAATTTAAAGGGTGCTATTATCATGGATATCCAAAATGTTTAACACACCAGAGAGATATACCATTACACGATAAGTCTGGCGATACTTTGAATGGACGATATGAAAAAACATTAATGAGATCAAAATTTATAAAATCATGTGAATATAAAGTTATTGAGATGTGGGAATGTGAATTCCGAGAGCTAATGAAACAAAATGAAAATATGAGATATTTAAAAAATCATTCATTAATTAATTTAGCTCCTTTAAATCCCCGTGATGCATTTTATGGTGGAAGAACGGGAAATACTTACACATATTATAAATGTAAACAAGGAGAAAAAATTAAATACATAGATGTGTGCTCCTTATATCCATATGTTTGCAAACGAGGGATATTTCCCATAAGTCATCCTAAGATTTATATTGGAGAAGATGTCTGCTCAAAGTTAAGCATAATGACAATTGACGGTATTATTAAATGCAAAACCTTACCTCCAACAAATCTGTTACACCCCGTGTTACCTGCAAAACAAAATAATAAATTGATGTTCTCACTATGTAACACTTGTAGTGAAAAAAAATATCAAGGAAAATACTTTCAACATACAGACGATGAAAGAGCATTAGTAGGAACTTGGATAATTGATGAAATTAAAAGAGCAATTGAAAAAGGGTATAAACTTTTAAATATTTATGAAGTTTGGGAATACGAAACAGTAAAATATGACAATGGCAATGGTATTGATGGTTTATTCATATTTTTCTTAAATGAAGAAAACATAGTGGCTGGCTGGAAGTATAAAGAAGAAGCAGCAACTTCTTTATCTACTGTCAACGTAAGTATCGCTGCTTATACAACAACACATGCTCGTCTTCAACTTTACAGTTATCTAGAGAAGTTGGATAGTAGAGTATTATATTATGACACCGATTCGGTGTTGTATATTAGTCGAGAAGGAGAATATGAACCCCAAACAGGAGAATTTATAGGAGACATGACAGATGAATTAGAGTGTTATGGTATAGGGACTTATATTACAGAATTTGTAAGTGGTGGTCCCAAGAACTACGCCTACAAAATTTACTGTACAAAAGATAATACCGAAAAAATTGTTTGTAAATTAAAGGATTCTCTCTTAGTTATGAAGCTTCACTAAAAATTAATTTTAATAGCATAAAGAAAGCAGTTTTAAATTCATTGAATAGTACAGACACATACGTCATTTCAGAAAATATTCGTAGAAATAAAAATCACGATGTACTTACGATTCCTGAAATAAAAAAATATCAACCAAAATCGGAAAAACGAAAATTTAATGAAGATGGTAGTTCTTTACCGTATAGATATAATAGGGAAAAATCACGTGTTGATAAGTAAATCATTCAAATTTGTTTACATATTAATTTAAAATTTTTAAAATCTTAACATCTGGTTATCGCAAACAATTTTTCAACTTAGATTTAAATAAAAATATAATAATAAAAAATTTAATAAAAGATTTTTAACATAAAAATAAAAATGTCTTTTATTTTTATCTTATGTTTACAAAATAGGTACCAAAAGCAATTAACTTCTTTTTGATTTTTATTATTTTTTCATTTCTTACAGCATAGAATGGAACGTAATAATAACAAAACAAAGTAAAATCGAAGATTTCAGGTTATTTTCTCAATCTTCTTATAGAACAGAAAAAAGAAATCCTACATAACAGATGCACCTATAATTATATAATTTTTTTCTTTCTTTTGTTTTTATACACCAGGTAAACAGAAATTAGAAGAATGCAAAATATTTTTTAAGTTCCTCTGTACTTAGAACAAAATATAGAGAAACAACTCATATCCTAAAATAGGTAACATATTTTTCTTATTTTTATTTATTTTATTTTGCAGCTTTAAAACTATAATAACAACTTACAACAATTATTGATCTTCTTTAATAAACAACGAGGAAGAATACAGTTGACTTTGTCAACTCTTAGATACCCGTACGAACCGTTAGTATGTTCACAGCCTGTCACTCTGCTTACAATATTATTTTTTTAATATTTTAGTTTTTTAAAATAATTTGGGTGAATTTTATAATTTCTAGAACTATGGGTTGTACATATATTCAAACTATATGTTTATATGTACATTCTTCAAAAGCAGATTCTAACCTTCCACATAACGATTATCAATCCAAAACTTTTTCAAATATTCTATAGTACCGTTTAATACTAAGCGGTAAATGTATATTAAATTTACTAAGTACAAAACAGTAAATATAATTTTAAATATTATATTATATTATATTTAAATATTCAATTGACAGAATAATTTCTTATAAGTACAATAAAATACATATATGTATGTAAATACGGCGCTATATAATATACATCTATACTCTTATCATTCATTCACTAGTGATATATACGATATGTAAATAAACATGATATTATATAAGTATGTATATATATCAATATCATATAAATAAAAATTCTTCAAGCAACCGTTATGTTGTTTATTTAATTACATTTTTTTTGTACTACGCATTGTATCCTCAACAATTTCAAATTATCGAGTAAAACAAAATGGAAAAAATTCGTTAAAGAAATTTGTTAGAAAATTTGAAAAAATCAAGTAACACTTTCGTCAATTATAAAGTAACCCTATATTATTAAAAAAAGTTGTTAACAGAAATAAAAGTATAATGTTGGAGCTTTAATTTTTGTGTATTACTTTAAAAAAATTTTAACAGGTGTTCAAGTTACAGGTGTTTCAAAATAGAAAATTTTCAGTTTTTGACCTCTTACAGCTCCTAAACGGGGGGTGATAAAAAAAAAATTTCTGAAATGACTCATACTAATTTTCAAAGATCTAACTTCTGTCAAATTTCAAGTTTCCAACTTTAACCGTTTAGAAGATGGAAGGGTTAAAGAATTTTGCAAAATTTTAGTTTCGCATAACGGTAAATTAAGACACCGTATGCCACAAATATATATTTATTGTATATATACTTTTAATTCTAATGAAAGTAGTAATCGTTTGGCGTTTTCAAAATGAAGATATACCTTATACAACTTGTGCTATAACAATTTAAATATAAAGCTTTTTTGAACCTTTGGGGAGCTGTACCTCCGTAACGGGTGGGGCTACAAAAAAAAGTTATTAAAAATAAAATTATTATTTTTGTGAGATCTATCAGCAGTTAAAATTTCATAGCTCTATTTCAAAAACAATGTCGGGATCTAAAAGTTAGGTGTTCGAGAGCTACCCTAAGGCTTGGTCCAAACTCAACCAAAAAAAATGGGGAACCTACAAATTACTCCCAAAATATTTTGTGTAAATTTCAAGATTCTAGCTTTCTTAGTTTTTGAGTTAGCGTGCTGACGGACGGACGGACGGACGGACGGACATGGCTCAAAAGTCTTAGAATTTTTTTCTGATCCGATCCATACCTTTGAAGGTATATCTAGCTCGCTTATTTCGAGGTGTTACAAACGGAGGAGTAATTTTATTATACCCGATCCTATCGTACGGGTATAAAAATACACTTTGTACCTACTTCTTGTTTACGTTTTGTTTTTGTTTTTATTATTTACATCTTGGATTTCAAAAGTACCTATGAATATTTTTCTTATTAAATAATAAAAACAAGTTTTTTTTGTTTCTTTTATATCTCCTTTTACGTATGTAGGTACATTTTATTAAACATGCGATTTTGCGCAATTTAAAAAAATAAACTTGATTTGACCTGAAAAAAATCATCTTTCTATTTGTATGATATCCTATTACAAAGTATCAAACTATCAACTTATAAGTTAACAACCCACGCTTATAACCTAAACTTGTCCAGTTCATTAACCTTGCCTAACAACTTCTACAGTACCAACAACTACAGTATAGCTTATTTGGAGGTGTTACAAACGGAGGAGCAATTTTGATATACCCGAAGCTTTCAAAGATAATAAGTTTTTTTTTTTAAATAATAATACATAATTTAGTAATAAAATCAAAAAGTTTATAAGGATTAATTTAGTATAGTAAATATGTTTTTTATATTTACTCATGTTTTAATAGTTATGCATGTTTATAAATAATTTATTTAACTTAGGTACCTACTTAGGTACATATTTAGGTATTTGGATATTTTATTTTTAAATAATTAATTAAAATATATATTATAAAACTTTTTTAGTATTTTTAAATCACAATATTAAATCTGTAAAGGATTTAAATCTGTAAAGGATCTCAATGATTTACCAACCGATTTTCATTTTTATTTTTTTAATGATAAATATTCAGTACAGCCATTTTACAATTCCAATATTTTTCCAAAATTTTTTAATTTGAATTTTTAAAAATGTGTATGGATGTATGTGAAGAATATACATATGTATCCATGTAAAGAATATACATAAGTATCCATGTAAAGAATATACATATGTATTATATAGTATGTATAATCTATATCTAGATTATACATATTCAAATAAGACGCTCCTCTTTGATTGCCTTAAATTTTAAATTTTACTTTTTTTTCAATACATAAACAAAATTTTAAAATTTATTATAGTTTGCATTGTAGGAATTTCATAATATAACTGAATATATGGGCCTATGACAAATTACTGAAAAAAAACCCATACAAAAAATCCCGAAAAAAAAATTTAAAAACTTGAATAAAAATCCCGAAAATACCAAAATGTCGAATAATATAAAATCTCGAAAAAAAAATATCGAAAAAAAAATCCCGAAAAAAAAATCTTGAAATAAAATTATTTTATAAACGATAAAA
>OX352772.1:208502904-208567796 GCA_947095535.1 Poecilobothrus nobilitatus | reverse complement strand
AAGATAATAAATGACGTAGAAATAAGAAAGAAACGTCTTAGTCTTGTACAATAGCTACAGCCGAGTAATCAACGGCTTAGTGAAATTAGTGATTCACGAAACTGAAGCTTACTAAAATATGAATAATAAATGACTTAGTGGATACCCTATGCACCTCAAAGGAGTGGCAATGAAAAAAAAATATTTAACTATTAATAAAGCAGATTCCTCAGTATGCATTGTTACACCGTATATACATCCGAATATATTTTTCTTTTATTAAATAAATTAAACTAAAATAAGGTTCTACAAAATAATCTTAAATAATCTACTAAATAAAAATCAGCAAGAATGTAATTAGTATACTAAAATTTAAAATAAATATTATTACTAATAAAATAGAATAATTTTAATTTTTAAATTTTATACTGCGTTCGCCGAAAAGACGAATTGCTCTGTTTTGCATTTTGTCTAGATAACCCATTGTACTGTTCAAGTGGCTTCAACCCAAATATGTGCATAATATTCCATTTTCGGCCTAATGAACGTTTAATAGATATTGAGAAGGCCGGTAGATAAAGAGGTTTACACTGGCACATGAAACCCTAACATTTAGTAGCATCTTTAGCTATATTAAAAATATGATTCGACCAAGTCAATTTTTCATTTAACTCGATACCCAAATTTTTAAATCTGTTGAGTGGTACAGAGCTCTCCTTGAAATATCAGGTTGGATATATGTAGTAGTTGCTATTAGAGAGCGAGATTAAATAGCATTGTGATTTTTTAGTGTTAACATCCATTCTGTTAACTTCACCAATTATTTGGATTTTTATTAGATCATTATTTAGTTCACTGGTAGTGAAATTCCTGCCTGCTGTTGTATTAATCTGGTGATTAATGTCACAATGGCTATGAAGTTGATAGAAAGCTATAAGATTGCTGTGATCTGCGAAACTGTGGATTGGATTGAAAGTTATAGAAAATCGGTCATTGATAAATATTAACGCTGCCTAGACGCTATACTTTGCAGTTTGCTAATAAAGCATTATGTCAGGCTCTGTCGAAATCCTTAGAAATATACAGAACCACCACATCAGACTCACCAGAATAGTAAAGGTTGATTCACAAAGGTACGTCATGAGGTCTCCGGTTGAACAATGGGCTCTAAACCCGTAGTGCCGTTCTAAAGTGAGATCCTATGATCTACATATTTCACTAGCTTCTGTTTTACAATTTTTTGCTTTTCCGTGAAAGAACAGTGGTTAAGGCAATTGAATGGTAGTTAGCGAGATCGCCTTTATTACCTTTTTTTGACATTGGGACAACAAATGCTACCTTCCATTGGGTAGGATAAATACTCGAAGTAAATGAAAGTTAGAAAAGGTTACAAAGGGGTTTTGATAAACTTGAATGGTGCAGTGACGGTGCACCCGCGAAATTAAGGCTCGAGGATTTTAATTAATTTCAAAAAAGAATAAGTAATATGTCCTTAATACCACTAGATCGTGGACTTTAAGTTCATTTTGAAAAGGAATTAAAGCTCGCTGAGTAATACACAGGTTAATATCATGAGTCTGTATTTCATTTAACTGGATTTTATTTTACTGTACGCAATTATGAAATGTCTCCCAATTCAGAATCTCGCATATATTACATATATAGATATATTACGGAAACGGAGACAATTCTAATTTTGGATCAACTAATCCCTCGTAATTCAGAACCTCACATATACATATTAGTAAATTTCTGGAAAAACGAATACCCTAATTTTTAGCCATAAGTCTAAAATCCCTCCTAATTTAGAATCATGAATATGCACATATATATAAATATTCTGTGAAATGTATAAATATTCTATGAAATATTGGCTTTTTCCCGAAATTTTCCACCATTCACCAATTTTCAAACATTTTACTTCCTTTTTATTATTTTCCCATTAAATAAATAAAAACCTTTTTTTGGAATTCTGTGAGCACAGCATGTTGGAATATGAGGAAAGGTATGCTAAATTGGGATACTGTAATTAAGGAAATTAAGAATATGTAATATGTTCGAAAATATTTTTATTACTTAGAATAAATGTCAATAAATTCGAATACAAAATGCAACATTTACATAAAAATTTTATTATTTTAATTTTATTATTCTAAAATCATTATGATAATGATAATTCATTCATCATAACATGAAATCATAATTAAAAAAAGAAAATTTAAGAAAATATGTATTTAAAAATTATTTCGTTTTTAATTCATTATAAATTATAAAAAAATTTTATTCAAAATTTGTAAAAAAAGCCCGGCAAAATTATTTTTGAATTAATTTTTTACTGTAGGCAAATTTGCCTACTATGTATTTGTAAGAAAATAATATTTTGGAAGTGTTTTCATAGAGGATTCACTATGCTGTCTAAAACGATTTGTACATAATTTAACATGAGAGCATAGCTTTAACAGTACTTTTCTTGGCTTCTCACTACAAATATGCAGATCAATGGATCATTTTCTAAATTTGGATCTTGAAATAATTTTTAGTTATAATGTGAGTCGTCTGTTTCTAAATCATAGTTGTCAAAATCAATAATTTAATTTTCTGTTACTCTCTCTAACAAAAAGCTTTTTCTTGTAGATTTTTCGAGGGGGTTGAAAAATGCAGTATATACCTTGTAAGACATTTTTAAATTCTGTAATTGCCTTAAAATCTTCATTTAGAAGATTAGATAGATGAAAATTTAAATCTCCATTTATTTAAATATTATTTCCATATTTTGAAAATTTTTTCTTAATTGAGAATAACAAGCCTCTAAGCTGCTAATGGTACGTGTGCTTTTTTGACATACGGATATAAATGAAGGTCCTTCGTGGTCATATAGAATTTAAAAAAAAATAAACAAGAACAATTATAAAATATTTAGATTTTCTATTTTTTTTTACATACCTATTTCAACATCAAAGAATATAATATTTTGTTGAAGATATTATATTCTTTGATGTTGAAATAGGTATGTAAAAAAAATAATATACAAATCTTTACTTTAAATGATGTATAAATACTCCACTCTAAATACAACAAGTTATATTTTTCCATAAAATAAAATTATTATTATTATAGTGAAACATTAGGTACACATTTAATTCATTTTTACTAAGACAATTTAGCAAAAATGTTCTTCAAAATGAATCAAACCGGTTCTCAAAAGCAAAAATGCTATCCAATCATACTAAAAGTGAGTTGGGATATGAGTTTCCCCTACATATTCTATTACTCTCTTCTTTTTATAACAAAAAATAGTGTGGGTCTTAATTCCAATTGAAAAGGAATTAAAGTCCGCGGGTTTTGAAAAGAGAAATGCTTACCAAACAATTTTCCTTTTTCTTTAGATTCTGATACAATTCTGTCGTTCATATCAACAAGCGGAGAAAAAGAAGACTCGCTAACATCTTCCTTTCAATTTTTATGAAAATATCTAAAAGGATTTTACTATTCTTTGGCATGTGGATAAGTTTGCGTTTCAATTTTGGTTAGATTTAGAATTTTTGCTTGTTCTTAACTTGCATCTGTTGTAAGTAATTCTATTGTTGATCCAGTGAGCCTCCGTCCTATTGCCCTGGTACAGTTTAAAAGCCTACTCCTTTTTAAGAATAGCTTAATTGCAGATGCACTTTAAACAAAATTTGGGCTTCCGTTTATCTATTCCCATAAAGTGAGGTAGGGCAGCCTATTTGTATTTTAGACAACTTACGAAAGATGGAATAAGGATGAGAGTAGTTCAACTTGCTTTCATATTAAGTTTTGGCTTAGAATAGTGTTGTTGAAAAATAAAGCCAGCCTCTGTTATGAATATTAAAATCCATTTACCATTTCAGTTTCTGGAGATGAGTCCAAAATTTCGTTGATTCGGTTTGAGAGATTTTTAATTTCCACAACAGTTTTCTCTTCACTTGAGTTGCAAATACTCAAATACGGCGAAAGCTCTTTTAGGTGAAACGTGTGAAACAAAGTGTGAAACGAATAGCCAGCAATATTAAAATTATCATTCAGACCATTAACTTGTATTCCACATAGAGCAAGAATTTCTTGTTTGTTGTCGTTTAAATAACAATCGATAACATTGAAATTCCTTTGTAAACCGTGTATTTTGCAGAAATATACATTCAAATTGGTAATTTTGTATAACACTTAAAAATGAATAAAAGTAAAAATGATCGAAATAAAATTTAAAATTAAATAAAAAACTAAAATATCGAATTGAAAATTTAAAATAAATCCTAAAAATCAAATCAAATTAAAAAACTTAATTAAAAACTTATATGCGTACGATTAAAATACGGCAAGCTTGACAACACTATTTGTTTATTTAATGTAGTTTGACTTGAATGTGTAATAACTTATTTAATTTTTTTGTTAACTTATTTGTTATACGTTCAACAGTTTTTAAAACACACTGTAAGGTTACCTTATTGAAAGCAAGTTATATTATCTTCTAACCTTGATATTAATTATTAAATTCATTCAACTTTTATAAATGAATTTAAATTATAATAAATTCGAAATGTATATTATATTAAAATGTATCGATGAGCATTTAAGCATAAAAACAACGTAAAATACATAACCTAAAATTCAGTCCGAAGATTTAATTAAAAGAATCAAATTATTTTATCTTCTAAAAATAAAATTAATAAAAAAACAGTTGCTAACCTAAGGATAGCCCAAAACTCGTAGTGTATTTAAAGCCTTTTTATTTATATTTTTATAAATTAAAAAGTGAAATTTTTAAAATAAATTTAAGTATGAATAATTTATTTTTATTTTTATAAGGCTATTTGCAAAATGGCTGTTAAATATGATGGAAGTTTTGGACTACCTCTAGGTTAAGGGAGTAGATAGGTAGGCACTTGGGCCAGACAGGTCAGTAGGTCAAGGTCACCCGGAAGTAGGTCAAACTGTAATTAGGTCAGACAGAAGTAGGTTAACGACATAAAATTAGGTCAGACAGGCGGCGGCGACCGTCAGACAACTCTTGTTGTTTATAAGGATTGTATACTTGTTTTAAGTAATAGGTAAACATGGAAAAACAGTAAGAAAAATATTTTTTTTATGCTTGCAAATTTTAAGATGTTGTTGTTTGTTGTTTTTTTATTTGTTGTTTTTTCTTTCGTTTTTTTTTATGAAGTATTTAAAGAAGAGGAAAGAAAAACCATTAATTAATTGTTATGTAAGAATGTTGAAAAAAAAACAAGAAATCAAAAATATCTAACGTGGTACAGGTCTACTTCTTATTGATGTATACTTGGCTTAAGTAATAGGCGCATATGAAAAGTAGAAACAAAAAAATGGTTAATGAATGTAAAAGGAAAAAAATAAAAAAAGTTTAAACGTACAAGATAAAACAATTTTAAAAGGTACAACCCATCTTTAAAATTCATAAAGAAAAAGTGCAAACCTGTTTTTCTGTCTACATAATAATCAAACGATTGAAAAAAAAATTATGCGTTTTTAGATGTACCTAACTATTTGTGTTGTTTTTTTTTTTTTTTTTTCTACTTTAACTATTTAAAGAAGTTAAAAGAAAAAAACTAATGATTATTGTCGGTGTGTTGTGTAAGATATTTTTTGTTTGTAAGAATGTTCAAAAAAAAATATGAATGAAAAGAAGACAACCAGGAAATTAAAGCTGTGGAAGTACTTAACGACTAACATGTTGCTTAAGTGCATTGTATGTTGCATAATCTGCGAAGAATAAAAAAAGAAAAAATTTCAAGTAGGTTAATTGCATTTGTCACCTATTTTGAAAACAAGAATATAAAAATAAAACAGATTTATTCTGTGTTCAAGAAAAAAATATGAATAAAAAGAAAACAACAAGAAATCAAAAATATCTAACGTGGTACAGGTATACTTCTTGTTGATGTATACTTAGCTTAAGTAATAGGCGTATATGAAAAGAATAAGAAAAAATACTTTATAAAATTTAAAGAGAAAAATGAAAACAGAACAAAAAGATGTGTAACTACGTTTCTTTAAAATTTTAAAACTAATTTTAAAAAAATTAAAAGAAAAAGTGCAAACTGGTTTTTAAATGTTACATAAAGATTCAACCTTGACAAAATTGATGCAATTTTGAGATGCTTTTATTTCTTCTTGTTATCTTTTTTCTATGAAGTATTTAAAGAAGAGGAAAGAAAAAAATTCTTAGTATCACCGTATAAGATTTTATTGTTATGTAAGAATGTTGAAAAAAAAACAAAGGAATAAAAGCGATTCAAAATAAGTTACGAGTAATTGCTTTTTTTAAAGTAACAAGCAAGACATTATGTATAAATTGTGTAAAAAGTTAAAAAATTGTTAATAGAGTGAAAATTCTAGGATTAGAAACGTTCGCGATTGGTTGTCTTAATAAAATAAAAATCGGAAATTAAAAAAAAAAAGAAATTAAAATGAATACAGAAAAATTCACAATAAAATCAATAAAATCAGTGAATGTAAAACGATTCAACATTTTTGGAAAAAAATTGGAGTTTATAATAAATGCAGTACCAGACAACAAAGATCCAATAGATTGGATTAAAACCGGTATTGAAGAATTATTCAGCAATTTACTTGAAAATGTTGATCCTACTGACAAAATTGGTGTCACTTTTGGATGCCAAAGTTTTCATGAACGTGGTCCAGCCTGGATCAATTTTAAAGAAGCAAAAGATCTTGGCATTTCGGAAATTTGGAAAGTTATTTCAAACATTTTTCAAAGCAACTCCGAAGGATTATCTACAGATACGTTCTGTATAAATGTTACATATATACGACTTCCAGCAGGAACTGGAAGAGGAAAAAGATACAACAATTTTGAAGAAGAATGTAATAAAAGAAGAGGCATAATTTCAATCAAAAACAAAGATAATTTATGCTTACCACGTGCGTTAGTTGTTGCTATCTCATTCATAGAAAAATCAGTTGACTACTGTAAAATGCGAAAAGACACAGGTCAACTTCAGTTGAAAGCAGCATTACAACTAATAAGAAATTCAAATGTAAGCATCCCAGCAAAAGGAGCTAGTATCAGTGAGCTCAAAAAATTTCAACTGTACCTCTCTAAATATCAAATTGTAGTTTTTGATTTCAGAGGAAAAGGAAAATCAATTATTTTTCAAGGTGAAGAAGATAAGGAAAAAAGATTGAATTTGATATACGATGAAGGTCACTTCAATGTAATTACATCATTAACAGCAGCATTTAGTTGTGATTACTTTTGCCAAACATGTAATGTTCCGTATAACAATAGATTGTCTCATAGATGTAAACAGTCGTGTTTCTTTTGTAAATCATCTCCAGCATGTGACGTAAATTTTCCAAATATTAAATGTGATGTATGCAATCGAAGTTTTAAAGGTCAAACTTGTTTTGATAATCATAAAGCAACATCATCTACAAATAAAAAATCTATTTGTACTCTTATAAATTCCTGTACAAAATGCTTTAAAGTATACAGAACCGATGTAAATCATATATGCTATGGACATTTGTGTAAAAACTGTAATATAAATGTAGCTTCAGACCACCAATGCTTTATTACACCGTGTAAAGAATTAGCTGAACTTAAAAATATATTATATATTTTCTACGATCTCGAAACAACTCAAGATGATATCATCGGGGAGAAACTTCATGAAGGTGTTGCAATAGGGGATATAATTGAACATCAGCCTGATTTATGTATTTTTGAACAACGTTGCACGCATTGTATATTGTCTAATGTTGAAAGATGCAATGTGGACTTCGAGAACATGTGTTGAAACAAAATCCAATACAAATGTTCTTAGAATATATACTCAACCAAAGAAAGATATTTCATAAAGTTGTAGTTATTGCACATAACGGACAAGCATTTGATAATCAGTTTTTATTAAACTATATCTTAGAGAAAACCATCATCAAACCAAAACTAATTATGAGGGGAACAAAGATAATTTTAATGCTGTTAGATAACGTGAAATTTATTGATTCACTAAACTATTTTCCAATGCCGTTATCTAGTTTACCGAAGGCATTTGATTTAGATATAAATTTAAAAAAAGGATATTTTCCTCATATGTTTAATCGTAAAAATAATATAAAATATTATGGAAAGTTACCCGATCGGAAATATTACTGTTATAATTCAATGAGTGCATCAGAAAGAAAACAATTTTTTGAATGGTATGAAGAAAATAAAAACAAGTCTTTTAACCTCCAAAAGGAACTTGTAGAATATTGTATGAATGACGTAAAAATTTTGACAGCAGCCTGTATTAAATTCAGACAGCTATTTTTGGAAGAATATAAGGTTGAGCCATTTTTAGAGGCCACTACAATTGCATCAGCGTGTAATTTGGTTTTTAGAAGGAATTTTTTAAAACCGTATACAATTGGACTTATACCTAAACAAGGATATCGCTTATCAGAAAACCAGTCAATCATTGCCATAAAATGGTTAATGTGGGAAAAAAAACGAAGAAAAATAAAAATTCAGCATAGTGGTAACGGAAAGGAAAAAGTAATTTTTGGTCTTCGTGTTGACGGATATTGCACAAAACAAATATTTGAGTTTTATGGCTGTTATTACCATGGCCATCCAAAATGTTTCAAAAATAATAATGATAAAAAGTATGAAACACGTTATGAGGCTACATTATCCAAAGCCAATAAATTACGCTCTATAGGTTATCAAGTAATTGAAAAGTGGGAGTGTGAATTTCGAAACGAAATGAGATCAAAAGAATACATAGAATTTTTCGCAAAATTGGAGAACGAAAGTTTGATACCACTAAAACCACGTGATGCGTTTTATGGCGGTAGAACAGGAAACACAAGAACATATTATAAATGTGCGCCTGGTGAAAAAATAATGTATATAGATATATGCTCACTATATCCTTGGGTGTGTAAATATGGAAAATTTCCAGTGGGTCATCCAAAAGTTCATGTTGGAAAAATTGAATGCAATAAATTAAATTTAAATGATACTGAAGGATTAATAAAGGCATTGATACTTCCCTCAGAAAAACTCTATCACCCGGTTTTGCCTATAAATCAAAATAATAAGCTAATGTTTTCCTGCTGTCAAACATGTAGTTTGGAAATGAATAATGACGACTGCTCGCATGACAATCGTAGTAGGTCAATTTTAGGAACGTGGGTTATAGATGAAGTAAGAGAAGCTGTTAAACAGGGATACAAAATTGTGGAAATATACGAGGTATGGGAGTATACTGTTAAACAATTTAATCCCCTTACATCACAACAAGGAATTTTTACAGAAATGATGAACAAGTTCCTTAAAATTAAACAAGAAGCTTCTGGCTGGCCTAGCTTTTGCAAAACACCAAAGGAAAAGTGCAAATATTTAGAAAAATTTTCGAAAGTAGAAGGCATAAATTTACAGTTTAACGATATAGAAAAAAATCCTGGACTTAGATCATTAGCTAAGTTAATTTTAAACTCTTTCTGGGGTAAATTTGGACAGAGAGAAAATCAATCAAAAACTGAAATAATAAATAAGCCTTATGAATTATTTACTATTCTTACTGATCCTTCGAAGAATGTAAATCAAATAACTCCAATAAACGAAAAAAGAGTTTTGGTAAATTGGGAATACAAAGAAGAAACAGCTGAATCATTATCAACAGTTAACGTTTGCATAGCTCCTTACACTACCACACAAGCTCGTTTAAAATTGTACTCTTACTTAGACAATTTAAAAGAACGAGTTTTGTATTACGATACAGATTCAATAATATATGTAGCACGTGAAGGAGAATATAACCCTCCAACTGGAGTTTTCATAGGAGATATGACAGATGAGCTTGAAGAATATGGAATTGGAAGCTATATTACAGAATTTGTTAGTGGTGGTGCAAAGAACTATGCATACAAAATATATAGTACCAACTCCAAATGCGAAAAAACTGTTTGCAAAGTGAAAGGTATTCGTTTAAATTACAACGCTTCACAAGAAATAAATATTCGCCGAACATACGATCACAGAGTCATCACTGTTCCTGAAATAAAGTCATATCGAATAAATTCCAGAAAACGAGTTTTTGCAGATGATTATACTTCAGTTCCTTATGGCTTCAAAAAGAAAAAAATTAAAAAAATTATTGTTAATATGTATATTGTAAAAATTTTGTATTAAACTATTAAATTACAGCATTAAAAAAAATCTTTTAATTTTACCGTTTTTAATTTTCAGAATATAGCCAAAAAATTATTTACATATATATATCAGTATATATATATATATATATATATATATATATATATTTACTGATTTTATTCAAATTCACATTTGCAGTTTAACTCATCAATAATAATGTCAAAAGCACAAATAGTATCTGAAATTCATCGTCCAGTTAGACGTAGATTTCGGAGACGAAAAATATCTCAAAGAGGGTTAAATGATACATGGGAAATTGATCTTGTAGATATGTCGGCCTATCAAAAAGTAAATAATGGATACAAGTTTCTCTTAACTGTTATCGATATATTTTCAAAATATGCATATGCCGAAAAAGTTAAATCAAAGGCAGCAGATGACGTAGTTAAAAGTATGGAAAAGATTTTTAAAAGGGAGGGGAAGTCTCCAAAAAATATTCATTCTGACCAGGGAAAAGAATTTTTCAACAAAAAATTCCAAAATTTAATGAAAAGCTATAAAATAAATCACTATCATACTTATTCAGAAATGAAGGCTAGTGTTTGTGAAAGGTTTAACAGAACATTAAAATCAATTATGTGGAAACAGTTTAGTTTACAAGGAAATTTTAAATGGATAGAATTTTTACCAAAACTAATTGAAAAATATAATAACACAAAACATAGTACAATTAAGTTAAAACCAAACCAAGTTACATCACAAAATGAAAAACAAATTCTTCGTTCAATTTATAATTACCCTAAAATATTTAATTAGGGAAAATTTAATGTTGGTGATTTTGTTAGAATTGCAAGGTCTAAAGGTACTTTTCAAAAAGGATATGAACCTAACTATTCAACTGAAGTTTTTAAAATAGCTTTCAAAAACAAGACAGACCCGATTACATATAGTTTAAAAGATTATAAAAATAAATTAGTTCGTGGTGGCTTCTATGAACAGGAACTGACTAGTGTCAAAGACCCCAATGCTTATTTAATTGAAAAAATTTTACAACGAAAAGGCAATAAAGTATATGTGAAATATTTAGGTTTTGATAATAGTCATAATCAATGGATAAGTAAATATGATATTCTTTCATAAAAAGTGTAATAAGAATTTATGTAGAAAATTTTTTCTTAACTTTAGAGCACTATTAAATGCAACAATGTTGTAAAAATGTTGTAAAAATGGTAATAGAAAAAATAAAAATAGAAAAATATTTACTAATAAAAATAAATAATTTAGGAATAGGTAAATAAAAAAATAATATTCTTTCATAAAAAAGTATAATTAGAATTTATGTAAAAGATTTTTTCTTAACTTTAGAACACTGTTAAATGCAACAATGTTGCAAAAATGTTAATAGAAAAAATAAAAATAGAAAAATATTTACTAATAAAAATAAATAATTTAGGAATAGGTAAATAAAAAATAATATTCTTTCATAAAAAAGTATAATTGGAATTTATGTAGAAGAGTTTTCTTAAATTTAGAACACTGTTAAATGCAACAATGTTGCGAAAAATGTTATATAAAAAAATTATAGTTTTATTATTATCAATTAGAATTTATTACATTAATAAACTTACTTTACAACTTTTTGTTTTTAATTAGTTTTCTTAAGGATTTTGATTTCTAAACATTGATAATACAATTTTTTAGAAGAAAAATTTAGTATAAATAAAGTGGAATTTTTCTTAAGATATGTCAATTCAAAGACAGAGCTCAACATAATAATAATACAGAAAAAAGGAAGCAAAAATGGAAAACACAGCAGAAATTTTCGCCTACGCTCAGCAAATAGAGCCAACACAGGAGTTAGCCCCAATTAAACGGAAAAGAATAAGAACTCAACAGGAATCGCAGACACTTCATCAACAACAACATCATCATCATCATCATCATCAACAACAACAACAACAACCACAACAGCAACAACATCAACAATTTCAACAACAACAACAAGAAGAAATCATTCTTCTTCAAGAAGAAGAACCACCAACAAAAAAAAGCTTCAAAGAAGCTTTTAATAACAAAAATGTGGAAACTAGAAAAAGTTTCCTAAAAACTAAAGATATGGAGCAAGATGCTCTATATTATATAATAAATGTTAAGCAAATAAAGACCATTTATGGTCTTAAGTGGGTCTTTGAGACCCGCAATTTAATTATATTTGTACCTCAAAAATATTCTGATATTTTTGAGAATTCAGATTTTGTAAAAGAAATAAAAGAAAAAGAACATTTTGTATATAAAGATAAAAATTTAAATTTAAATATTATAGATATATCTGAGTCGTTTGGTAAAATATATGCAAATTACCAATAAAAGATGTAAATTGGTTTATAGTTATATAAGTTTTTATTATTCATAAATAAATATAAATTTCAAAAAAGGTATAAATTTCTTTTATTTAGTTGCTTTATTTTTCAGATTCATGTTTTAATGTACTTAATGTTAATATGTATATGTAGTTATAAAATGGATTTATTTAATTTTTTTCGTAAAAACACAGGTATTTCATAAAAGAGCCGAGAAAAATTACATCATACATTAAATTTTTGAACTGGAATAAAAATCTCTACTTTTAACCTTGTAACATTCTTTTCTTTACAGATCTATATGAATTTCTTTTACTATTTTAGATCTTGGCATGATTTTTAATGGGATATCAGTGATGAAGAAGGAGATCCAGTTTATTTAGAAATTATACCAAATTTATAAAATAACAAATTATACCTAATTTATAAATAATGAAATAAATAACAAATTATATAGTTACAAAATTGTTTTATTTAATATCTTTTTTTTTTTTTGTAAAAATACAGGTATTTCATAAAAGAGTCGAGAAAAATTACATCGTATATTAAATTTTTGAACCGGAATATAAATCTCTTCTTTCAACTTTGCAACATTCTTTTCTTCACAGGTCTTTATGTATTTTTTAACATATTCCTTTACATTTGGCTCTGCAGTTTTATTATATGCAATTACTGCATGTAGGAAATCAATCAAACTGTAAAACTCGTCAGCTTCCTCTTTGTTAATGCTAAGATTCTGTCCTACTGTAGATTTTAATCCACTTTGTAAACATAATTTTGAATTTTTAATTGACTGCTTGGAAAATTTTTTATGAAATAGGTCATAAAATTTACACCATTCATGATATTTTAAAATAATTGGTTTCATTCCAATCCAATGAAAAACACTTGCAACTTCAAAAAAATCTGTGTCAAATCCGACAACTATTTTTAATGTGTGACTTCTGTTGAGAAAGTATGTATAACTCAGCAACAAATTAATGCTAGGACTTTGCTCTTCCATTATTTTAATTACACTAAAGTTTATTATTAAATGTTATATCTCTTAGGAAGACATGAATGAGAAATATTATAATTTTCAAATATATGGTGAAAAGTACTTATTATATTTTTGTCATTTTCTATATGATTTTCTTTATTAAATTGTTTTAAAAAAGCGTTCATACTATAACCGCAACATCTATACCATGTATAAACACAACAATATTGCCCACAAACATCTGAATAGTTACTTTGTAACTGTTTCTTATTAAAAATTATACATTGATTTTTTAAGTAACTTAAAATTTCTAATTTATCTGGTTTTCTACCAAACGAATCAAAATATTCAACACAGCCATTCTTTGGCTTAAAAATAGCTAACCAATGTGTTCCCGGATCTTTTGATTTATCAGTGTTTACAATTAAAAAAGTTTGTTTTTCAATTATTCTGGGGAGTTGATCCAGAGCAAAAACTCCTTTAAAAAATTTACGTGTGTGTTTGTTACATCTTAATACGTCACTTATCTCTAGGGTATTCAGCAATCAAATTGATGCAAGTCATATACTTTAGTTGTTTCTTTAATATAATTAGATAAAAACTCTTTTTTGATTTTTTTATTTGTTATAATAACATCAAATTTTTCTAGTATTTGACAGAGCTCTTTATTTATTTTATCGTTGTACACAGTTCCAAAAGAGTAATTATCAAAATTATCATTTATAAAATCCCTAGTTGGAAATTTATACTTGAGCTGTTTTACAAACTTTTTACCATCCATCCACCACACTCCAAATGCGTTGTAGCGGCATCCGTACCATAATTTAACAATGATTCAATATAAGCTCTGTAATGATAATTGCCATCTGATGGAGATATATTCTTTCCATTTAGTTGAACATTACATTGTTTTATTAATGAATGTAACATATTATTAACCACACTTGGTTTTTGTATAGGTGTTCCATCAGTTTTTTTATCTTTATTCCATTGAGTTCCATCTTTTTTTAAAATTTGTACTTTTAATTTTAGATATGTCGAAGACAAGTCTCTATATGTATCACCGTGCCCTAGTGAAACAAATTCTATGACAGACGGATTATCTAAAGAAGCAATAGGGTTATAGGAAACTTCTTCAGATCGTAAAATACTTGACTGAATAGGCTGTGTTTTAAAAATATCAAGCTCTGATTTCATACATTCAATCATAATTATTCAAAAATATCTTTTTGTTTGTTTTTGTTATTAACTTTGCGTCGCTTCGACGTAAAATAATTTAAATTATTAATGAGAGGTCTTTTTATAGATTTTCTTCGTTTTCTTTTGCCTTGTCCATACATTTCATTGAGTTTCCGAACTGCACCTCGTCTTACATTTTTCATTATCTCTTTACTTGGATCTTGAACCACTTCTTTTACATTTGCACCTGTGGCAATATCAGATAATGCATTAATACCAGAGTTAATAACCTCTTTTTTTAATATATTAGCTCCAGACGTAAATATTGGTTTTAAATATCTAAAAAGACCACCGAAAAAGCTCCCTAACCCTCGTCCCCTTTGGTAAGGTACAATTGAGTGTAACAAAGGACCAATATCCTCAAGACCTTTTCCTGATTGAACTAAATAATATTTGTAGTACGCTCTCTCCATAATGAATAAAATAAAATAATATATAGTTTTGTAAAATCGCTTTTATTTATACTTTTTTAAAATGTAATACAATTTTTGTTGGAATTGAACTATTGGAAAAGTTTATTTTGTATCCATATTTATCACATAAAAGTAATGAAATGTTATTAAATGATTTCTCCACATTGCAATATTGAATATTGCTGAATTCTTTTACAGTATCAGTGAAAGAATTTTGTATGTTAACAGATCTTAAACACCTTATATCTTTATCACCTAGTTTTTGCGGTTCAATTATATCTGTGTATATAAAAAACATATCTCGTTTACTAATGGGAATCAATTGTACACTATCTATAAAAGTTTTGAAAGCTTCTATTACACGTGATTTATATTTTTTAAAATCTGTAACTTTAAAAGACACTTGATTGAAACATGTTGTCAAAAGTCCTTCGAGGGTATAAGCGTAATTTGCTCTTATTTTTATATCTATTTTAGGCTTAGTAACACATATTGTGGTGTAACTTAAATTTTTAGGCATCTCCTCAGCTTTTATTCGTTGTGTATAATGAACTTCATCGTTTATAAAATTAAAAATTCCCCAAATCAACTGTCGTTCAACTTCTTTTCTTGTAAACCTATTAAGTGGGCGTATATTTTGAATTAGTGTTGGTAGTAGAAAAACTTTCCAGTAGCATATCATTTGTTTTTCTATGTATGGAATATATGATGTTCCAACCCCTATCATATCTTTCTGCATACCTTTAATAAATATTTGAGTACTTTTTTCCCATTCTTCACCATACACATTTGGAACGAAATCATTAACATACATTGCTGAAATACCGACTTTCCACCTTGAATCACACATGTATTTATTCATTTTATTTGTAAAAGATGATAATGAATTTTCTGGATAATAGTTCATAGATGAATCACTGAGTAAAGTGGCATAAAATTCATCATTTACTTGTATGTTGTCCATGAGCTTGCGGATTTATTCTTACGAATTGGAAATTTAAGTTCTGTTTGAGTATTACCTACTGCTGACCTTAAAACACGTCTTGATGAATTATTCAACTCTTTGCTATTTATAGTTTTTTCTTTTTTCGTTGGTGGGCTTGGGCTATCTAAAGGAACAGTTATAATGTCTCCTGTATCAGTTTCAAAAATTTGTACATTTTGATTTCTTATTGATTTTCTTTTTCTAAGGCGTTCTCCAACTGAAGCAGCTGACAATGCTTTTGTTAAAACATTTTCCTGAATTTCATCATCAAATACTTCGTCATCAGCTTCTTTTTCATATACTTCTTCTTCTTCAGGAACAACTTGTATTCCTACATTCTTATATTCAGGAAAATGCGATTGAGCTTCCGCATCTATATACATTGGTTTTGCACGAGTTTGAGTACCTTTTGTTTCCGTAATTTTTACTTTCTCCTCTTTATTTCTAGGAAGTACTCTATTTTTGTTTCTTATT
Source organism: Poecilobothrus nobilitatus (assembly GCA_947095535.1). NCBI lineage: Eukaryota > Metazoa > Arthropoda > Insecta > Diptera > Dolichopodidae > Poecilobothrus > Poecilobothrus nobilitatus. The sequence goes on along the minus strand of OX352772.1, from coordinate 208,551,226 downwards.
TTAAATAAATTTTGTCTGTATAAATATCATTTTTGAGTGTCTGTTAGATATTTATTTAACAATATTTTTTTCATATTTTTATCCAACTCATTTAATTCAAAGTCTGCATTTTGTTTCATTTTCTCATAAATCTCGGGTTTTAGTATAATCATTTTGTTAAATGTTGTATTATTCATTTTATAAAATTTCCGATTATCCCTGATAGTACTGCACCAAGAAGTGTAGGTAAAAATCCACCACGTTGAATAATGATTTTTCTTTTATTATTTATAGATTTTTGGCGGCAAATGAGGGATCTCAATTCCTTTTTATACTTTCGTAATTGGGTTGTTGATTTTTTACTTAGATTACAATTACCTTTTAAAATATTTAAAGCAATTTCACAAAATGTTTTGATTACTTCAGGGTCACAATGTTTTATAATTACTTTCTGAAATTTCGGTTTAGAGCTTTTTAATAGGTGCAATATATGACGGTTGACCTTCAAACGTTTCATATTCTTTGCCAAATTGTTCTAATTGATCTCTTGTACAAAAACACAAACCTTTTCCAAATATATCACTTCTTAATCGAAATATATCATTAACGTCTTGAGTAAGATCTATTAATATATACCCGTATGGTTCTGACGTCACTTCATTATATACTTTTTCAAATGCTTTAATTTGATTGGGATATATTTGGCGAGCTAGAGGTAATATCTGCGATTTATCTCTTGGATTTTTGAAAAGTACTAGATATTTACAGTTAAGCGAAATATCTCTTGAAAATTTACCCTGGTGAAAAACATTTTGTGTTACAAATATTACAGATAAATTTCTATGGTGTGATCCTCTAGTAAATAAATCACATACATACTTATCATGGGAATTTAACATCATATCATCGATAATAATTAACAAAGGTTCTTTATTGTCATTAAAATCCGGAATAGTGTTACTATATTCCACATCTTTTAAATATTTTGGAACGGCATTTTTATCTGGATTACACCAAATAATTTTATTAATATGTGGTTGTATATTTTCTTTTTTATACTTTATTAAATTATGAATAAAAGTGGTTTTACCACAGCATGATGGCCCCGCTACCATCATTGTAAATGGATGAAATAGCATAGTTGTATTAGTTAAAAATAGCACTGTTAACCTATATTTATATAAAAAGCTCTTTTGCCGAAGTGAATATAAATGTAAATTTATTTATTCTAATGAGTATTCTTACACAAACCGTCGACATGGTTAAACGAGTTCTCATAGTTGACCTACAATTTTTACAAGGAAATGAAAAGCAATATTTCCTAAAAGAATTAGCCATACTTGAAAAAGGAAGTTTAATTCCAACTGTCTATCACTTCAAAGCACCGTACCCCTCAGAGGAACTTAGTCCGGATATGAAATATAATAACTAGTATTGCGAAAATAAAATAAATGGACTTAAATGGAATAACGGTCTAGTTGAATATTTAGATGTAAAATGCATATTAAAACACTATTTAGAGTCAGCTGAAAAATTTATGTTAAAGGAGAACAAAAAAAACTATTCCTTCAAAAGTACATTGACAGTGATAAAATAGAAGATTTAAGCAGAAACTTGCCGTCATTACAAAAGATTGATAACTTTAAATCAAATTGTCCTATACACTTATTAAACAACAATTTCAGATGTGCTGTTAAAAATTGTTATAATGTATATATGTATCTTTTAAAAGAAAAAATGTTAGATTAAAACAGCACAGATTTCTATAAAATTGTAAAATATTTTTAAATAAAAAATTATTTCAAACATATAAATAAATTTGTTTTATTTTTTTTTTTAACACAACATAAGAATACATCTTTTTTGTTCTACATTCTTACATATCAATAAAATCTTAAAATACTAATAATTTTTTCTTTCCTCTTCTTTAAATATTTCATCAGAACAAAAAAGAAAAGAAAAAAATTCATCTCAAAATATCAATTTGGTCAAGGTTGATTCAGATTTAAAAACCAGCTTTGCACTTTTTTCTTTTAATTTTAAAAATTCGCATAGGTACACTTAATTTGTTTAAATTTTTCTCTTTACATTTTATAAAAACGCATTTTTTCTTACTATATCCATTTACGCCTATTACTTAAACCACATGTTAGATATTTTTGATTTTCTGTTTGTTTTCTTTTTATTCATATTTTTGTCAACATTCTTACATAACAATAAAATCTTATACGGTGATACTCGCAATTAATTAATGGTTTTTATTTCCTCTTCTTTAAATACTTCATAAAAAAAGAAAAAACAAGAAAAAAAGAAAAAAAATGCATCTCAAAATTGCATTAATTTTGTTGATTCTTCATCTAAGATGTAAAAAACCAGTTTGCACTTTTTTTTAATTTTAAAGAAACGTATAGGTACTTTTTTTTTTCTCTTTACATTGTATGAAAAAGCATTTTTTTTTCCTACTATTTTCCTGCATACAACTGACGATCGCCGCCAGTCTGACTTACTTTTAAAATGACCTTGACATACTTCCTGTCTGGCCTTCCGGGTGACCTTGACCTACTTCTGGGTGACCTTGACCTACTTCCGCGTGACCTTGGCCTACTTCCGGGTTACCTTGACCTACTGACCTGTCTGGCCCAAGTGCCTACCTATCTACTTAGGGGCCTTAAAAACAACCATTACTCATTACTGATTAAGTTAGTAATAGAGATTTAATACAAAATACTATTTTTGCATTGACCCACATCCGAGAGGAATTGAACCCACAAATTTGCATGGAAATTTATAATAAATAAGTAAATAAAAAAATATTTTCTTGCAAAAAAAAAAAGTCTCCCGTTGAGGGGCAATAACTTGGATTAGGAATGTACCTTGTCGTTTATCTTAGGGAGTGGAAGAGTAAAAACTGGTTCCGTTTTTGAAATGTTCTAACATACTCTACCTAATTTTCAAGTTTTAAGAGTGCATCTTAAAATCTTTTGATGTTATCAGATTTTTAATATAGAACGCCAATAGTAGGGCTAGGAACCACTTAAATTTCCAACAAAATAGCCAACAAATTTCATTCAAATCGTATAACAATTACAATGTGCTCAAGAATATTATCAGATAATATTCGTAGTCGGATATTTTAAGGGTGACCCACTGAATCTACAGACTTCAAATTTTGTGTCCTGATGCAGGAGCGTAAGGCTAACCCGTATACCAAATTTGATTGAAAGTCGAAACTTTATTTTCTCTGACCACGTGGTTTTTTAAGTCAAATCATATTTTTTTCGAACATTGTGAGGGAGTTCTACTACAGTTTTCGACCTCAACGACCTTACAATGGTAAAAAGGATTTTTATTGTTATTATTATACAAAGTTGAGTCTTGACTATGAGTCGACGGTTGGCTTTAAATCTCTTTACTTTTTTGAAATTTGTTTTATTGTGTTGGTTTCTACATGTTTTATATTTTGTTAAGCTCTTCAATAATTGTTGTGATTAATTAATGGGTTATTGTTGGAATTTGTATGATTTGTATAATGAGTATATCAAGAATGTTGCCTGTTTGTCGTTTGTTGTCTAATTTTAAGGCCTCTGTAAATCGTTAGATTCCTTCATACCTAATAATACTGATGCAAACTCTCCTTTCAACCCATTAATAAAGATATATCGGGTTTTATCTCGCAACATTTATGGCATTGCAAGCACGGTATATAACATGTCAATACCATTGAGTTTACTTTTTCCAACATTGAAGAGAGATACATGTAGATTTGCCTATAAAATTCTCGTATTGATTTGTTTCCTTGTGCCATTGCCGTTAGCTGATTTTTCAAGGTCTTCACGCTTCTCTTATCGGCATAATGTAAATTAAAAAATTTCACGATTTTATCCCACCGACAACCCTATAGTACTTACAGAGAATACCATAATACTTTGACGTTCCCTTAAGATGATTATAAACTTTAAATATTTGGTCAATAGTTTTCTTCCAGGACGTATTGTTTTTTTTTGTTTATTCAAACTTAAATTACTAGAAGTTACACAATTTAATGCAAATAATAAATATTATATAAATTATACAATATTATAATTTATTTAATAGCTTTAGCCGTATAGCTGACTGGATTTCTATATTTTTATTTATTCATTATCAAAATTAAGTTTCATTATCAAAATGCAATAAAGATTAAAATTACAATTTATTGCAATATGTGTTTGGCTTAACTTACTTTAAAAATATTACTAATACATTTTGTTGGTATCTTTTTTTTAAAATCTTTTATATTTCTGATACTTTTTAATCTAACAGCTAATTCATTAAATTGCTTTAAGCAGTTATATAAACAGTTAATTTTTTTAGAGTTTGTTCCGAAAAGATTCAAGTAAAAATTTTACTTATTCCCTGTGTTGTGGTTATGAATATCTATCATCTTATTTAAAATAAAGTTGTGTTTGATAAGATTGTTAAAAATTTTAAATGCCGTCATATAAAACTCATATTTCGTTACATTACAAAGGCTCATATATTTATCATTGTATAATAAATTCGTTGGATATCGAATTGGATAGAAATGGTTTACTTTTATTGCTTTATTGTTTTTTAAGAGTGAATTGTTACGCATTGATCCAAATTGGATCTAAGTATATGATGTTAGAAAAGATATATGAAGATATAATGTAAAACGCCTCTTTATTAAAATATCTACGCATTATGAAGAAGTAAGGTATAATTTTTTTAATGACATGTTCCACATGTTCACATCACTTCAACTTAATATAAAATTAAACCTAGGTAATTGAATTGCTTTACTACTTCCACCGTCTCAATATGAAATTGAAAATTTAAATTAAAGATTTTTTTAATTTCAAACAATATAATCTTGGTTTCTTTTTACATTTAATAACAAACTGTCTTTATTAAGCCATTCCGTAATAATCTTAAAGTCATTATCGATATCTCTCTTAATATTCTCATTTGTCGATTGGTATTTTAATACCGCATCATCTGCATAAAGTTGGATAGAACCGCTAAGGTTAAGGTGTAAAATATCGTTAATGTAAATTTTGAAGAGATCAGGCCCGAGAATTGAGACTTGCGGTACACCCTTTCTAATTGTTTTTAGTTGACTAAGTGTATTATTTACTCTTACCATTTGTCGTCTATCATCTAAATAAGATTTAAAAAAAGCTATTTAATTAGAATGAAAGTTTAATTTAGATAATTTCAGTAAAATAATTTGATGATCTACACAATCAAAAGCTTTTTGAAAATCGAGCAACACGCGCTCTACATATTTACCTTCATCAATATTTTTCGATATGAAATGTGTTAAAATTAAGCATGCAGCTGTAGTATTGAAATTTTTTTCAAATCCATATTATTCATCATTTAATATATTGTTGTTAAACATAAAATAGTTAAACCGTTGCTTGATTATAATTTCAAAAATTTTTGACAATGCACTTAAGACAGTAATTTGCCTATAATTCGTTTGATTTGTGGAATTACCACTTTTATAAATCGGTGAAACTATAGCAGTTTTGAAAACTTCAGGGAAAGTTTATGAATTTCGAAGAAATGTTATCGTGATCTGTTGCCGCTCCGACTTTTAGAGAGTTAATCGCCCGCTTAATGTCCTCTGTGTTTGTTGCGGTTAAATGAAAAGGAGTAAAAATTGCGCGTTTGAAATTGTTCATGTACACATAATCTATTGGATGGGACGAACAACTGAACTTGTTTCTTATATTGTTAAAAAAGTCATTCATACATTCGGCACTTTCACATTCCGTACTTCAAGTTCGATTTTCGCTTGAAGAATTTTAATATCTTCTTTCGAATTTAACGCATTTTTATTAAGCATTATTTTCTTATATAATAGCCATAACTTTTGTGTGCTGTTGTTGCAATTGTTTTTTTGAATTTGCTCTCACCAGAATTTAATTTTCGCTTGAGTAACTAAGTATCTTACTTTTTGTTGCTGTTTTCATATAATTATGCTACATGTGGATCATTTGTATATATTTTTTTTTAACTTTAAGTACGAATAACGAATTCTCATCTTTTCTAAAATCCCATCTCAGCTATTCATTCTTTTTTTTTTATTGTTCAATTTATATTGTCAAAGGTTTTTATATTGTTTTTTATTAGGAGACTGAAATCTTTAACAACATTATTAAAATTATTATAGTAATTTAGATCATCCCAAAATTTATCTCTTTTCACCTAAAGTATGCAAATATATTATAAACAGAATTATTTAAAAATATGATTTGCATATGAATATTATCCATTCTTTCTTGAATAGTAGTTTGGAATATTAATTCACTAATCATTAAATAATTACCGTCACAAAAATTCAATTTAGCTAAGATTCGTACCATTATATAATTTAAGAAATAATAATATATCGTGTTTAGTGGAATCAATGGAATTGAATTAAATTGTATCAGCTGTTTGATTTCGAAGCAAATATCAGTAATCTTTATATAAGTGAAATATTGTGTGATTAAAAAAAATAAGTTTTTATAAATTCAAAATAATAGTGAATTATTGTTTAAAAATTAATTTAGTTTTAATATTATTTTTAAGAAATATTTTATTCTATAAAAAATTTAATTTAATTTTATAAAAAAAATTATAATACTTTAAATTACAGAAGATTAATATAAACAAAATTGTTTGAAATTAAGTTTAAGTTTGTTTCCAATAAATATGTGATGAATGTTTAAAAAGTTAAAATGTATTAATTTTGTCGAATATGTAATAATTACTATTGAATATGTATTAATTTTGTAATTTTCCATATTATATATTCTTCGCAATTTGTATATTAATATAAAAATAAATGAACTTATTCACCCATGTTCCAGCATTTCCATTCTCCAATAAAAAGAGAATTTTATTGGAGAATGGGAATACTTGTGTTCCAGCATTCTCATAGAGAATGTGACATTCTCCTAGAAAATGAAATTTTCAAAAATGAATAAAATGATATTCTGTCATTCTCTTTTAGGGAATGTGAATGGAATAGAATTCGCTTTTTCATTGTATATCGAATGTGTTTAAAAAAAAATTTCTGTTGTTAAATTTGAAATTAAAACGTTTAAAATGTGAGTAACTAAATTAAATATGCATATATTTTCCTGAGTTATAATAATTATTTAAAATTTATAGGGTTAAAGGAAAACACAAAAATTGTCGTCAGGACAACATTTTTTTAGATTTTATGGAAAAAAATATAGATATTGCAAAAGGCTTTACCAAACGAGATAAATATGTTATTGATTCTTTTGGGAATGATTTAGCAAAAGATTTAAATGGACAAGATCCTCCCACCAAACAAGTTTCTGTTTGGAAAAAAGTAAATTTAAAATGAAAGAAAATAAAATGTGAACTAATTAACTTTTTTCAAGGTGTGAGTTGATTGAAAAAAAATGTAAGAAAAAAAATAGCTCACAATAAAAATGAAAAGAAGATAACGGATGGAGGACCAGATAATACTTTGCCCATAACAGCTATTGAAGATAACATCGCCATTTTTACTGGCATCTATACAGCTGTATCTAGTATTCCAAATACAACAGCTTTTGGCGATGAAATTTTGGTAGTGGAAGATTCATTTACAATGAATACATCCAACATAATTAATGATGTTCATGTAACTTCAAAATATATATCACAGATTGAGGAACCAATTAACGTAGACGAGAGGGCTGGGAATCCATCACGAATACCATTGAGACATTCAAATCGAATTTCCGAAAACGTAGATAGGTATATAGAAAATCAGGAAAAAATGTTTTTCGATATTTCCAAAGAAAAAAAATCTAGGTGAGGTAGCAAAGGAAAATAAATATAGCTTGAAACGAACGTATCGGGCTATTGAAAAATTAGGAGACGCTATGAAAGAGCAAAACAAATTATTGATAAAAGAAAATGAAGCAAAAAAACGCTATTATGAAATATTGGAAAAAAACGGTTTTAGAAAAGTTAAATTTAAAAAAAAAAATTTTAGAAATAAAGCAATAAAACTTTCTTTATAAAATACAGAAAAGAAGCGAGACTGAACTTTTTATGTAATTTTTTTTTAATAATTAGTACACAATTACTTAATTTTATCTATGAATTAATTTATAATAATTTATGTTGTTAATTTTTTGTTTTTGAAATATGAATATTATTTTAATTTTTCTAGTTTATACATATATATAATATTTTTCTAGTTTATACATATATATGTTCATATAAGACTGAATTTTCAGAAATCAAAATACTTTTTTTTTAATTAGAAATTTTATTATTAATTTTTATTTTGTATACTCAAACAACAAAATATTAAATATTTATTTTAACCCGGCGAATTGGCAGGACCTTAACTCTTTTTTGAGAAACTTTGACTGGTCGATATACTATCGACAAAGCAACGTTGATTTTTTGCCAATGTCATTAGTAATACAGTAATGTTAGGTATGAAACTGTTTATACCTAGTTCGTATAAATCGGCCAAACAAAACACCAAGTCATGGTCTAACGACATTTGCAAAAAGGCCATCCAAAATAAAGAGGAACTTTTCAAGCGGTATAAGGCTAATGCTTCGGAATCATTGTGCAGGAACTATAAAGTGGCCAGAAAACATTGCAAGTAAATTATCAATCAGCAAAAGTTTGTGCACAACCAAAGGCTGAAACAAAAAATTCTCTACAAGCCCAACTGCAATCGTTCCTTTTGGACATTTGCAAAAAATGTCAAGCAGAACTTTTGTGCATCGTCATTCTCTCCGCTAATTGATAATAATGACTCTATCATTTCAGATTCGGTTGGAAGAGCAAACTTATTTACAAAACTTTTTGAGTCAAATGCCACGCTTCCTCCTACATCTCAACCTCTTGAAGTTGACCATTAGTATAGAATTGGAAAAATTCACTTCAGGACCCGAGCTGTAGCGAAAGTTCTGAAGAATCTAAGTGATAGAAAGTCTACTGGTCCCGATGGAATCTCCGCGATGGTTCTGAAAAATATAGCTTTCTCTGTTTCGAAACCGCTGCGCAACCTTTTTTACCTATCATTTTTCACTCAAAGCAGTCAATGAAAGGCTGCTCATGTTTCACCAATTCCCAAAAAAGGTGACAAAAGCGACCCCTCCAACTATATGCCTATAGCTATAATTTCGATTATTTCCAAAGTTATCGAAACGATCATAAACCAAACGCTTAGGAAATATCTCGATGGTAATGGGACTTTGAGTGATCGACAATATGGTTTCAGATGTAACCGATCCACTGGCGATCTTATGACATATCTTTGTGAAAAACTTAACAGCAGCATTCCCTATTCTGGCGAAGGTACTGTTGTTGCTCTTGATATTTCGAAAGCTTTTGATCGAGTTTGGCACGGTGCTTTTTTGTTGAGCAAATATCAAGCTATAGGCCTTGGAACTACTTTCTGTAAATGGATTGAAGATTTTCTTTCGAATCGCTGTATTCGTGTTCTAGTCGACGGTTACACGTCCGACAAATTCCAAATAAATGCTGGCGTTCCACAAGGATCCGTCCTTGCCCCAACTCTCTTTTTGATTTTTATCAACGATCTCTTATCAACAACCTTCAATCCAATCCACAGTTCCGCCGACGACAGCACTGTGGTAGCATTTTACGCATTTCCTAGGAAATCAGATGTCACAAACAAACGCCGTCAATGCAGAACGGCTTACTATGTTCAGCACGGTCAACTATGATTTAGCCATAATTGTTAGCTGGGGTGCTAACAACAGAGTGGAGTTTAACACCACCAAACTCAATGTTGTCAGATCTCACTAAAGAAAACGAATAGTAACCCTACTCTGAGGTTCCGGGATTAAATTGTGTAACAATCAGAAAATCTAAGCATTTCAGGCATGCAGCTTAATTCAAAAAATGATATGGAATGATCATATTTTTGATATAGCAAAAAGTGCTGCTAAATGCTTAGGTTTCCTCTTTAGGTGCAAGACATATTTTTCATCTAAGGGCTTGCTTAATATCTATAAGGCTTATATACTACCCAAGATGGAGTACAATTCCCATTTATGGGCTGGCGCCTCACTTACTTCATTGAATTACCTTGATCAAATTCAAAAACGCGCCATTCGTCTTATTGGCGACTCTGTTGAGACTGCTTGTCTCACTTCCCTTGGCATTCGTCGTAATATTGGAGCCCTTTCCCTTTTTATTGATATTTTGTGGATAATGACACTTGCTCAGTTGAGATAAATCGCTGATGCCACCTCAGCAATTCGTCTGTTGTCAGAACTGCAAAAATGTGGAACCTATTACCATCCTCTGTGTTTCCAAAAGTTGACAATTTTTTGATTTACAATTTGCACAAATTCAAGACGAATCTTAACAAAATTATGACGCAATTACCATCTCATTCCCCTTTATCCGCATTTGTCTCTTCCGTATCCCATACAATTTAGTCTCAACTAAAAAAAAAAAAAAAACATAAGTTTCTTTAAATAATTTACAAAACCATATGTTTTGACATTTACTTTGATTAGTAATTTTCAAAACCATATGTTTTGACATTTCGAAATTGAGAATATATTTTTCGAATACGGGAGAATGCTGGAACACCAATTTTGAATTCGAGGGAATGTCAATTCACATTCCCATTCACATTCTTCACAATGCTGGAACATTATTTTTAATTCAAATGTAATATTGTTTTTTAAAATAGAGTTGCCAAGAAATATAGTTTTAATAAAAAAAAAATTTGTAATTTGATACAGAAGATAAAAATAATGATATTTAAATAGAGTATAAATAATAAATTAATAATATCATTTTTAATTTCAAAGAATGTACCTACAAATAAAAAATATGTTACAATAATATAAAATTTCTTAAAAAATTATTCAAAAAATATTGTGATAAAAATTATTCAACATAAAGTAAAAAATAAAGATTAGGTAAGTGGAAAATAAACAATTTCAGATTTTTAATCAAGGTTAAGCCTGTTTTTAATAAAATTAATGTCATTGAAAGATGAAATGTTAAATACCTTTCTGGTTTTGTTCTTTAGAAGGAAGATGTTGTTGCTTTTGATCCATAGGAACTCACAATTCTTTGATAACTTAATTTGTTTTTCGCTATAATGTAATTTGGACTGTAGTGGCGATTAATTCTTTATTCCATAAGATTTTATTTATTTTCAAAATCTTCCAGGCGTCAAAATAGTTGGTTGTTATATGATCGTTGGTGAGACCTATTCCTGTTTTCAAAACTTGTTCTTCTGGATGCAACTTTGCCCGAATGCATTGGTGATGATAACTTTTGACCAGCTTGTTGTATTTTCTCAATGTCAGTCTATTTGCTTGCAAGGCTTTGTTTTCTTTTAAGCCTCTTTGCTACCTTCAAAGCCAATTCCAAAGCTTCTGGTAAGTCTCTAGGCTCTTTCACATCCAATAATACTGTTGATAGTTCCCCCTTCAAACCATTAATAAATGCATCTAATGCTCCATTTCTATGTGTTTGGGCTATTGCAATCCATTGAATTTATTTTTCCAATATTAGAAAAATTATTATCTGCCCGTGGACCTGCTTATAGAATTCCTCAATTGACTGATTACCTTGCGTCATCACTGTTAACTGGTTCTCTAATGTCCTCATGCTTCTCTTGTCGGCATAATGGCGATTTAAGTACTTTACGATACTATTCCAATTCAATGGGGTGTTATATGGTTCTAATGTAGTATTTACATCGCCCTTGATTTTATTCCTTATAGTTCTGAGTATTCCATAATATCTTAATGTGCCTTTCAGATCATCATAGATTTTTAGTAGTTGCTCTACTCCTTTCTTCCAACATGCATACAATGTTACTTCTCCAGAGAAAACATCTATTTCCCTTATGATATTGGGAACTTTGTCCCTGCCGTCAAGATTGTCGTTCGGATGAATATAGGCTTCCTGTTCGATTTCTTCATCTTCCTCTACTACCTCCTGATGTAACCTTTGGTGGTAACCTTCTCTTATCAGTTTTCTTGCCTCATATTGAATCATCTCTCTGATTGACTCACTAAAATTTTCGTCATGTCTATTTTCTCTTATTGGACTCAGATTTGGGTTTAAATTTTTTGGAGTAGATGACATTACAAAAGAAGTTGCTTCCTCTTGATTCATTTTTATTGTTTAAAAAGAAAAAATTATTCAAAAGAAGAAAAAACGAGAAAGGTTATAAAACAAAGTCAAAAAAAAAATTTTAAAAGAGGTTGGACCAATATCTGATATAAGATTCAAGATTACCCTGTGATTTAATTAAATCAACTTTTTTAAATGTTGACTATGAATAAAAGACTTATCTTTCAAATTTTAAAGTACTAAAATTATAAAAATTTAAAAATTTGTTTTAAAAAAAAATATTTGGAAATATAACAGAAAAATGATCTTATTTTCTTGCGTTATTTCAAAATATAAAAAAAAACAAACTCTTCTTTCGAAAAAAAAAAATTCTTGCTTGCTCTCAGTCGTAATTATAAATTTCAATTATTATATAAAAATTGTTCTAAATTCTCTAAAAAATTATTTATTTAAATTTAATCTTTTCCTTTTTTTAATTTTATTTAATATTTAAAATATTTATTTATATAAAATTTTCAAACCATAGAAATCCAACGTTCGGAAAGATTTTAATAAAATCCTAAAATATTTATTTATGTTTAAGAGAAGAAAAATATAATAAAAACTTAAAATAATAAAAAAAAAATATTTTTTTATTCATTTCCTTTTCCTTTTTTTAAAATTTCTTTTTTAACAAGTTCTTAAAATAAAATTTAATAAAACCTTAAATACTAAAAATTTATTTATTTAAAATATTTTAACGAAATCCCAAAATATTTAAAATTTAAGTAAATTAATTAACAAAAAGTCTAAACTCTTATATTAAATTCAAATTTTTTCTAAACTTTATTGTTTTATTACAATTAACAAGAATTAAAGTTTCAAATTACAATTAGAAAATGGTTCTGGAAAAAAATAATTATATTTCAAATCTACCAAAATTTTTCTTATAATAATTTTTTTAACAAATATTTTTTGCAATAAAAAAAAAAAAAATTTTTTTCTTCTTAAAATTGACTTATTATTTAATTAAGGCAAAAATTATTTTTTAAATTATTTATTATATTAATGCAAACATTTTTTTAAAGTTTCAAATTATTCTTACAATTAGAGGTTCATAAAAGTTAATTTCTTTCTTATTCTAATATAGTTTAACTTTCAATTTAATTATTTTATTCGATTATTTTATTTAGTTACTTTATTTAGTTAATTTATTTAGTTATTTTATTAATTTTTTTTATTTAGTTATTTTATTTAATTATTTTATTTAATTATTTTAGTCAGTTATTTTATTAAATTATTTTATTTAGTTATTTTATTAAATTATTTTATTTTTTTACAAAATATAATTTTTAGTTTTAATTTGTATAATAAAATATTTCTTTTATTTCCTTATTATATTTTTATTTTTTTTTTATTTTTATATTTTACCTTTACTGACGAGGATATTTATCTGATTGCTATTTTATATTATTAAATTATTTATTATTACTTTTTCTCCTTACAGATGAGGATATTAATCTGAATTTGAAATAAATTATGGTTAAATTTGTGCAAATACTTAGCTATCTTTATTTAAAATTTTTATTTTATACTTATTTTTTCTTATTCAATTTATTCGTAAATTATGTTAAAAAATTTTTAGCAATTCTTATTTAAAAAAAAATTATTATTTAAATTTTTTCGCAAATTGTGCTTAAATTTACATAAACATATTTTTTCAAATCTTTTAAATTTATTTTTTCTTAACTATTTTTCCTTTATTTTTTTATTTTCTTACAAAAAAAAAAGTTAACAACTTACGTAAACATGGCGACTTGGAATTGCATTTTAAGAACCATTTGCAGTATTTTGAATTTACCGGACTAGGCGGCTGCTGTCAACACTTGTCAGGGTTTGATTATTGCCTTCTGCGACAGCTCTTTTTTGCTGGAATGCTACTCGGCGGCCTCGTTTCCTAATCCTTTAGATAAATCAATTTCGTTCTCGGATTGTACTCCTCGATCTACTTGCTGCACGTGTTGCAAAGGAATATTTATTGGTAAACGGTACTCTTTGAAAAGAAAAATTTTGTGAAAATACGAAAGATTTTCTCGTTCCACTTTTATTATACAATGTTAAGTGGTTTAATTGTTTAACTGTTTTTTTGTGTTTTGTAAGAAACTATTTTTAATTTCAAATAGTCAATTTTTTTTTTTTTTGCCACTAATAGTTTTTTTTTCAATATTAGTTTTTTATTCAAATTTTGCAATATTAGTTTTATATCTTTAGTTTTTATTTTTTTATGACAAATTTTTATTTTAATGATGATTTTTTTCACAAATTTTAATTTTAATAATTATTTTCTTTTCTTTCAGGTAGCTATTTACTATTCACTTGTACAACACTAATGGTCCCTGCTCGGGCGCCGGTTGAAGTATTTAATTCCAAGTAACCACAAAAATAATTATTAAAGAAAAAAAAAAAGAATACAAAATTTTAATAAAAGTAATAAAAAAAATTAGAAGACAAAAATGTTTCAATTTTAAAATACAACTTAATTCTTCAAAGTTAACCTATAATTAAATTTTAAAAATATGAATTTTACACTAATTGCATTGTTCTATCTGCATTATGCTGATTCAAACATATGTTGATTAAGCGTGACTTATGTTGGGAAATAATGTTGAACTAATTTCACAGGTTCATTTGTTGATTCGGCAGGTAAATGTTTTAATAAAAAATTTTATGAAAATAAATTCAGCGATTTCCCAGATGGTGATGTGGCAAATGCATCAAAAACTACTTTAGTTTTGGTTGTTGTACTACTAGCCTTCAATACAGCATGATATGGAAGATAGTAATTGACCTTGTTGATTTGATTTACTGGTACTTCTTCATTATGCTCTAACTAAATATATTCATCTATAACCTTGTTATAATCATCCTTTAACTAAGAATTTAATTTAAACCTGCGTTCTAATTGATATAGTCTCTGCAATGCTCTTGAACGAGTACCTTCTAACTCTGCACCTGGCAGCAATTTAAACGGTAAACTTACTTGATATATGCCTGATGGTAAACGTTGGGCATCTTGTTTATAAATCTCTTCTGCTAGTAAATCCTGAACTGGAGGTTTAATACGGTATTCCATTTCTTATTTTCTACTTGAATTAATGCTGTTGCTGACAAGATGTCGTTTCCCCTTTCTGCATTAGTGACTGTTAAAATTTCCTTCTGTTTTGTATTTACATTGTGCGAATATGTAGGATGTGCAGATTTACATTTTAAACAGCGAGATTTTGAAAAACGGCCCTTTGCGACATGACCATATTATGGCAATTAAAACATAGTTTATGATTTCCACTAAAGATCGTTTTTGTTTAACGTTT
Organism: Poecilobothrus nobilitatus; assembly: GCA_947095535.1. Classification (NCBI taxonomy): domain Eukaryota; kingdom Metazoa; phylum Arthropoda; class Insecta; order Diptera; family Dolichopodidae; genus Poecilobothrus; species Poecilobothrus nobilitatus. Next base: position 208,535,786 of record OX352772.1, on the reverse strand, counting down.
AGATACTGAAATTTCTTACATTTAAAAAACCGATGCGTATCGTTGCACATAATACAATGTGAACTTCCTTCAATGTTGACAGCATGTACATTAGTTTTATTTAATGTCTTCATACTGCTCATAGCTTCTATAGATCTAAAATGTTGTTCTAACAATGTTGTTAATTGAGCTAACGTTGGAAACTCTCTACTAGAACCTACGCCCTCTTCCCACTTTTTCCTGGCTTCTATATCTAATTTTTGGGATAGAATGTGGACCACTATAGGTCCCCACGATTCTGTAGATTGCCCTAATGCTTTAATTCCTGCTAATGATTCGGTTGTAACGTCAAGTAACCTCTTATAGCTGTTAGAATTTTCCACTTTGGTAAATGGAGCAGATGTAATTGCATGCAAATATGACGATAGAATAATTCGGTTATTTGCAAATCGGTTTATTAAAACCTCCCAAGCTGTTTTATAATTTTCTTCACTTACTGACAAATGTTTTATTAGATTGGTTGCTTCGTCAGTAAGTACAGATTTGAGATATTGCATTTTTTGGACATTGCAAATCTCGTTATTTTCATAAACCATTGCCTTAAATAATTCATAGATTGTGGTCCACTTCATATAGTTGCCATCAAATCTAGGAATTTTTATTCTTTCTAGTTTAAAGTTATCCTTGATAACAATTCTTGTGGATTGAGACTCTGCTCCAGCCGGCGTGGATGGTCTTGCTGTCGGTTTTACTTCCTTATATCCATTAATGAACCCTTTAAATTTGGTTATTAAGTCTAAGGAAATTTCTTCTGCTTCTTCAAAGCTTTTTTGATATTCCTTGAGTAAGGTACTATTGTGGGCTTCTCCCCCCAGTACTTCTGTATGCTTCTCAACACAGCGTCTCCATATGCTGTGAACGCGTTCCAGAGGACTTTCGAAGTTTTCCAATGAATGCCTGTCCTTGCTATCTTTCTTGTAATTTCTGTTAATTCTAAAAAGCTCTTCCAAATTAGCCCTTTGAATTTCTTCACAAGAAAGAGTAGTCATTTTTTTTTTTTTTGTTGATATAATCGGCTTGTCCAATTATCTTTTGATCATTTATGGTTAAATGATCCAGCTCGAAGGACCAATATTTTGTTTAACGATCAACTGTTTATTTTGTTCTGTCTAATTATTATAAATTTACATCTTTATATATAAATTAAATACTAATTAATACAGCATTAATTACACCTTGAATATCGTTACAAATTTAGTACAATTATTTTCCGTATTATAAACTTGAAATATTTTTATACTGACCTACATTACTTTAAATCTACATTAAAATTTTACAACAACAGTTTACATTACATACGTTTGATTTAACATAAGTTAATTTACTTAATACAATATTGTGTTTCATTGAAACATTTAATTTGAAACAATAAAAATTTTAATCGCACTAAAGAACTAAATGAAATAATTACTAAAAATTCAAATAAATTGTACCTACTCAAATTACTTAAATTATGCGATGAGTATTCAACCATATTCTAATTAAAATTAGACCCAATGTCTGTTAATAATTTTTACAAACAAAAATGAAGAATTATGGATGACAATCCAGTTTATATTAAAAATTATAGGCAAGCTCATACGCACACGTATTAAATAAATAGACAAGTTAACAAATAAATAGACACGTTATTAAAAAATAAACTGATTGAACATAGTCAGTCTGACTACAATAGTCCAATTATATTTCTGCGCAAGTCGCAGCGCACTAGAGGCCGGGATCAGATTACCCGTTGGTCTGCCGATCACAAGGCCAAGAAGAAGGAGCTTCGCCGGGCTATCAACGGCAGTAAGGCTCGGTGTCTATGGAAGCTGAGGGAGGATGTCGAGACAGATCCATGGGGTTTGGCTTACAAAATTGTAACTCAAAAGCTTGGTATGAGAGGTGGTGCCCCCCCCATGGATGTTGCTTCCATAGAGAGAATAGTCCACGGACTGTTCCCTGCGCACCCTGCGCATGTCGAAGGTGGCGGTAAAATAACTTGGAGTGCTAGTGGCTTATAGATTCTTCGAGGAGATTCGGGCTACGGTGGATAAGGCGGCAGCGAGCGTAACATCGCTGAGCCGGCTGATGGTCAACGTGGGAGGACGCAGGGTCGAAAAGAGCAGGCTCCTTATGTCATCAGACCAGTAAGTCTTGCTGTACGGATCCGAGGTATGGGCACATGCTTTAGCCAAAGAAATGCACAGGAAGAGGCTGGGCCCGGTACAAAGGAGGGCAGCCATGAGGGTGGCGTCTGCATACAGGACAGTCTTCGAGCAGGTTGTCCTGATGATTGCTGGTGCTACACCGTTTGCGCTACTGGCACAGCAGCAACAATCGGTGTACAACCGGCGGGGAGAAGGTGACCTAGCAATAATCAAGGCAGAGGAGAGGTCACGCACGTTGACAAGGTGGCAGGCTCAGTGGACGAGTACGTTGATAGCAGCCATCGGGCCATGGGTAGAGCGGCGACACGGGGAGGTAGATTATTACCTCAGTTCCGGGCCAGCGTTCAGGCGGGACGCAAGGAAGTAGGTTTGGTGGGTATACGATAAATGTATAACCATTTAACGGAGTCCCACACACGCCGGGAAGAGAGAGAGAATAAGAGTGAAAATTCCAGTACGGTCTATAAAAGATCCCAACTTCCTTCGTAGAAAAAAAAAAGTATTATTATTATTATTATTATTATTATTATCATCATAATTATCTTTATTATCATTTTTATCATAATTATCATAATTATCATAATTATCTTAATTATTATAATTATTATAAATAGCATAATTATCATAATTATCATTATTGTCATTATTATCATTATTATTATTGAGAAACTATTTTTAATTTCAAATAGTCAATTATTTTTTTTTTTTTGTTTGCCACTAATATTTTTTTTTCAATATTATTTTTTATTCAAATTTTGCAATATTAGTTTTAGCTCTCTAGTTTTTAATTGTTTTATGACAAATTTTTATTTTAATGATGATTTTTTCACAAATTTGAATTTTAATAATTATTTTCTTTTCTTTCATATAGCTATTTACTATTCACATGTACAACACTAATGGTCCCTGCTCGGACGCTAATTAAAGTATTTAATTCCAAGTAACCACAATAATAATTATTTAGAGGAAGAAAATGAATATAAAAAATGAATAAAAGTAATAAAAAAAATTAGAAGACAAAAATGTTTCAATTTTAAAATACAACTTTATTCTACGAAGTCAACTTAATAATTAAATTTTAAAAATAAGAATTTTATATATAGAATTATAGGTAAGCACATACGCAGACGGATAAAATAAACAGGCAAGTTAACAAATAATAGACGCGTTATTAAAAAATAAACTGATTGAACCTAGTCAGTCTAACTACAATAGTCCAATTATATTTCGGCGCAAGTCGCAGCGCACTAGAGACCGGGATCAGATTGCCCGTTGGTCTGCCGATCACAAGGCCAAGAAGAAGGAGCTTCGCCGGGCTATCAACGGCAGTAAGGCTCGGTGTCTATGGAAGCTGAGGGAGGATGTCGAGACAGATCCATGGGGTTTGGCTTACAAAATTGTAACTCAAAAGCTTGGTATGAAAGGTGGTGCCGCCCCCATGGATGCTGCTTCCACGGAGAGAATAGTCCACGGACTGTTCCCTACGCACCCTGCGCATGTCGAAGGCGGCGGTAAAATACCGTGGAGTGCTAGTGGCTTGTAGGTTCTTCGAAGAGATTCGGGCGACGGTGGATAAGGCGGCAGCGGGCGTAACATCGCTGAGCCGGCTGATGGTCAACGTGGGAGGACCCGGGGCCGGGAAAAGGAGGCTCCTTATGTCATCGGTCCAGTCAGTCTTGCTGTACGGATCCGAGGTGTGGGCACATGCTCTAGCCAAAGAAATGCACAGGAAGAGGCTGGGCCAGGTACAAAGGAGGGCAGCCATGAGGGTGGCGTCTGCATACAGAACAGTCTTCGAGCCGGTTGTCCTGATGATTGCTGGTGCTACACCAATTGCGCTACTGGCACAGGAGCAACAACCGGTGTACAACCGGCGGGGGGAAGGTGACCTGGCAATAATCAAGACAGAGGAGAGGTCACGCACGTTGGCAAGGTGGCAGACTCAGTGGACGAGTGCGTTGATAGCAGCGATCGGGCCATGGGCATAGCGGCGACAGGGGCAGGTGGATTATTACCTCACGCAGTTTCTTTCCGGGCAGGGTTACTTCACATCCTACCCGAACAGAATGGGAAGGGTAGGCTCGGCGGAGTGTTTGTACTGCCCAGATATGCAGGATGACGTTGAGCACATCTTTTTCATATGTGAAAGGTGGGATCTGGAGATCCGTGTATCACATTACGTGCAGCAGGTTCTACGCTCTAAGAAGCTAGACCTGGACGAGGCAGAGGCAGTAGTTGTCAAGGGTGAAGGACCTGGCCTGAAGAAATGTGATAAACGGTTCCGGGCCAGCGTTCAGGTGGAACGCAAGGAGGTAGGTTTAATGGGTATACGATAAATGTATAACCATTTAACGGAGTCCCACACAGGCCGGGAAGAGAGAGAGAATAAGTGTGAAAATTCCAGTACGGTCTATAAAGAACCCAACCTCCTTCGTAGAAAAAAAAAGTATTATTATTATTATTATCATCATAATTATCTTTATTATCATTATTATCATAATTACCATAATTATCATAATTATCATAATTATTATAATTATTATAAATAGCATAATTATCATAATTATCATTATTGTCATTATTATCATTATTATCAATATTATTATTATTAGTTTTATTAGTATTATTATTTTTATTATTACTACGAAAAAATTTTTAATTTCAAATAGTAAATTTTTTTTTTTTTGTTTGCCACTAATTGGTTTTTTTTTCAATATTGGTTTTTATTCAAATTTTGCAATATTAGTTTTAATTCTTTAGTTTTTAATTTTTTTATGACAAATTTTTATTTTAAAGATTTTTTTTCACAAATTTTACCTGGCCGACCCGACTCTGATGTACGATACTTCGCAGGGGTCAAGGAGCATGCCGGTTACTGCAGGGGCGGCGTAGGGGTCTGTCTTTGTATCAGGTCTCTGGAACGCTGCCTATGACGGCTTGCTGTGTTTTGATATGCCCAACGAGACAATTCTCGTCGGATATGCCGATGATGTGGAACTGCTTGTTGAGGCAAGGCTGGCGAAGCTCAAGCTCAAACAAGCCATGCGGCGTATCGGTGCATGGCTGGCAGAGCGAGGGTTTTCTCTGGCTCTAAGCAAAGTGGAGATCGTGGTCCTCACTAAGAGGAGGATAGCTACTGTCCTTCCGCGGCAGGTTGGGGATGTGATAGTCAGTCGAAGCCGGTGGTAAAACACCTTGGAGTGCTGGTGGCCTGTACCTTATGGTTCTTCGAGGAAGTTCGGGCGACGGTGGATAAGACGGCAGCGGGCGTAACATCGCTGAGCCGGCTGATGGCCAACGTTGGAGTCTCCTCGGCCGGGAAGTGGAGGCTCCTTATGTCATCGGTCCAGTTAGTCGTGCTGTACGGATCCGAGGTGTGGGCGCATGCTACATTAACATTAACATTAACATTAACATTAACATTAACATTAACATTAACATTAACATTAACATTAACATTAACATTAACATTAACATTAACATTAACATTAACATTAACATTAACATTAACATTAACATTAACATTAACATTAACATTAACATTAACATTAACATTAACATTAACATTAACATTAACATTAACATTAACATTAACATTAACATTAACATTAACATTAACATTAACATTAACATTAACATTAACATTAACATTAACATTAACATTAACATTAACATTAACATTAACATTAACATTAACATTAACATTAACATTAACATTAACATTAACATTAACATTAACATTAACATTAACATTAACATTAACATTAACATTAACATTAACATTAACATTAACATTAACATTAACATTAACATTAACATTAACATTAACATTAACATTAACATTAACATTAACATTAACATTAACATTAACATTAACATTAACATTAACATTAACATTAACATTAACATTAACATTAACATTAACATTAACATTAACATTAACATTAACATTAACATTAACATTAACATTAACATTAACATTAACATTAACATTAACATTAACATTAACATTAACATTAACATTAACATTAACATTAACATTAACATTAACATTAACATTAACATTAACATTAACATTAACATTAACATTAACATTAACATTAACATTAACATTAACATTAACATTAACATTAACATTAACATTAACATTAACATTAACATTAACATTAACATTAACATTAACATTAACATTAACATTAACATTAACATTAACATTAACATTAACATTAACATTAACATTAACATTAACATTAACATTAACATTAACATTAACATTAACATTAACATTAACATTAACATTAACATTAACATTAACATTAACATTAACATTAACATTAACATTAACATTAACATTAACATTAACATTAACATTAACATTAACATTAACATTAACATTAACATTAACATTAACATTAACATTAACATTAACATTAACATTAACATTAACATTAACATTAACATTAACATTAACATTAACATTAACATTAACATTAACATTAACATTAACATTAACATTAACATTAACATTAACATTAACATTAACATTAACATTAACATTAACATTAACATTAACATTAACATTAACATTAACATTAACATTAACATTAACATTAACATTAACATTAACATTAACATTAACATTAACATTAACATTAACATTATCATTATCATTATTGTTCCGTCTGAGCATTACATAATGGTGGATCCACCTACAATTGAAAATAAAAAAAACAGAAAGAAACACATCAACAAAATATTTAAATCTATACTTTTCTGAAATATGGGAATCGAATCGTCACCATGTCACCGAGTCACCGAGTCATCTCTCACCAACAATAATGTGTAATATAATATAATATATATAACAATTATTCTGTAATATAATATAATATATTTTATTTATTACTTACATACTATTATGTGTTTATTATTTACTTACCTTAAATGCATGTGACAAATATTGTTATGTCACATATTAATTCACAATAATTACTTTTTATTCAGTAATATTTCATTTCTATTGTTTCACTTAGTTAAATATTAAAATTGAATTATAGAAATTAATTATTAAATTATATTTACATTAAATCTAATAGATGGCTCTGATCCATAATCATAGAAAATTATTATAGAACATAATATTAATTATTTCTGTACACTTAAAACTTATAATGTTAATTATTTCTGTAAACTTAAATTGGAATGTGGAACTTTAAATAATTGTATATAAAAATGTAAACTGTTAAAACAGATGCTATTAATTATACTTTTTTTTTCTTATGTACTTTGTATTATGTACTTTGAAATGATTTAAATTTTAAACAAAAGTCATTGACCTCGAACGGTTATATTTTCAACAAGTTGTAAAGATAAGTTTAATGTTAGATTGTTTTAGAATTTTTTATTTTAATCGTTGATTAACGTTCGAGAGAAAAACATGTAAATTGGTAAAAATTTTTAGAGAAAAAATAAATTGTAATTCAGAAATCTAAAAAAAATTAAGTTTTTAATTACGTCTAAAAACATTTGGTCCTTCGAACCGGATTTCTGAATATAGTGCATATTGTGAAGGTGATATTTCAAAGTGTGATATTTTAAACCGTCTATTCTAACGCAGAATAACGTTCAAAATAAAATAAAAAAAAGCTTGTGATTTAAGGTAAAAAGTGTGATATTTTAAACCGTCTATTCTAACACAGAATAACACAGAATAACGTTTAAAATAAAATAAAAAAAACTTGTGATTTAAGGTAAAAAGTGTGATATTTTAAACAGTCTATTCTAACAAAGAATAACGTTTAAAATAATATAAAAAAAAAACTTGTGATTTAAGGTAAAAAGTGTGATATTTTAAACCGTCTATTCTAACGCAGAATAACGTTTAAAATACAATAAAACTTGTGATAGTAAAATTTTTATGGCAGAATATTTTAAGTAAAATATATTGAAAAACTTGTGGTTTAAAATAAAGGGATATTTGAAATAAAATAGATTAAAAAAAAAAAAAAGAATAAAGTACTTGTGATTTACATTAAAGAGTGTGATATTTTAAACCGTCTATTATAACACAGAATAACGTTTAAAATAAAATAAAATCTTGTGATTTTAAAACCGCATATTCTAACACAGAATAGCGTTTAAAATAAAATAAAGATATCTGGTGATTTCAAAATTTCCATCACAGAATATTTTAAAATAAAAAAAAAAAAAAAAAAAAACCAATTTGAAAATTAAATAAAAAAAATCTATGATTTTAAGTGCTTTTGCTTTAAAAAAGAATTTACCTTTATTTGAATATAAATCAAAATTTAAAATTTTTTTTTTTTTATTTTTTTATTGACAAATTCAAAAAAGTGCAAAGCACTTGTGTAGAATTTCATATTTACAAAATAACCTACTTAAATATTATTATAACACTTGATCCAAATTCAATAACATAACATTTTAAGAAATAAAAAAAAAAAAAAAAAGAAATAAAAATAGATAAAAAAAATAAAAAGCTGTATGAAAAGAAATGTGGTTTAGTTAGCCATAAGGTACACTTTTACACTTTTAGTTGCTTTTTGAAAATTAAGATCGTATTTGAGTTTTTTACATGCATAGGTAAGCTATTGTAATGGAATATCATTGTGGACAGAAAAGCATTCATTGGAAAATTTTGAGCTGTTAGATTGTTTCGATTACGTGTATTGTAGTGATGAGTCTCAGAAACTTTTGATAGGATTAAGCCAAATTTAATTATTTTATGAATTAGTTTATAACACAATACACACATTTCAAAGATCTTAAGTATATCCAATGGAAGAATCTTCACATTATAGAGTTGACTTGACGGAGTTAACATAGGTAGATTGTTTACAAATTTTACTGCTTTGTTTTGCAAAACCTGAAGTTCTCGTAGTCTATATGCTGACGCAGATGACCAAATCGAGTTTAAATAGACCAATCTCGAGTGAATATGTGCAAAGTATATATTGAATTGTAATTGCTTTGGTAAATTTTTACGTAGCCTATTTAGCGCTGCAACATATGGTATAATTTTCTTCTTTAAGTAATTAATGTGGTCTTCCCACTTCAAATTTTTATCTATATGTAGTCCAAGATATTTAATTGTATTTACTTTCTCTATAATTTCATTATTTAAACTTAGTTCGTATGTATCCGGTATATTTTTTTTAAATATCATATATTTTGTTTTAGACTTATTAATTTTAAGTTTATTAGAGCTAAAATATTTATCAAGTGAATTTAAGTCCGCCTTCATTTTTCTAAATAAACTTTCCATCGATGCTTCACTAAAAACTAAAAGAGCATCATACGCATACATAGTTAAGGTACCATTTAAGGGAACGTTAAAAACATCATTGATGTAGATGAGGAACAATAGTGGTCCAAGAATTGACCCCTGTGGGACACCTTTTTGTACTACGCGAAAAGTGCTTTTATATGACCCTATTTGAACATATTGAGTTCTATTAGATATATAACTGTTAATAAGCTTTATAGACTCATTAGAAAATTGCAACCTTTTTAGTTTCTGAAGCAGTATTTCATGGTCAATTGAGTCAAATGCTTTTTGCAAATCAATACTAATAATTCCCGTCACACAACCATTAGATATAGAAGTTTGTATCTCATTCATAACTTCAATACAAGCAGATGACGTGCTTGAGGTTGGAACAAACCCAAATTGATTTGCGTGAATCAAATTAAAGTTTAGGCAATGATCCCATGTTTGATTAAGTAAAATTTTTTCTAAAAGTTTAGAAAAGACTGGAAGCACTGATATGGCCCTATAGTTATTTAAGTCTTGTTTTGACCCACCTTTGTGCAAGGGAGTTATTTTTGCAATTTTGTTGAATTGAAAAAAAAATTTTAATCAAAAAACAAAGATAGTGTGTGATTAATAAAAAAAATTACTTTCAACTAAAACTATTTCTGAACTTATAAACTTACATATTAATAATATATAATAGTAATTATTAATAAGTAATAATATAAAAACTAGATTTTAAACATAATATAATTTAATATAATAATACAAAAAAAAGCGCGCGAGTTACGTATTCGTCTGATAATCCACCTGTTGAAAATACAACAACGTCAGCAATACCTGCTATTATCCAAATAAATTCCATTCCCACAAAAATAACAGACGCTAAATTTGCATTTCCTGTTATTGCCAAATAATAGAATTTATCATTTGCAATAACTTAAAATATATATATCAGATTTCAATCTAATTACATTTAAATTATTAACCAATAATTTAAATATAAAGTTAATATCATATTTTGTCTGGAATAATAAAATTACTTCTTATTAAATTGATTATGCAATAATTAAAATACAGTTTCCCACAATAAATATTATTGCTCGAATTACACCAAAAAGTTAAATTTGTTTTTGTAATTAAATTATTATAAAATTATTAAATGATCATATTACAAAAATAATATTCAAAATAAGTTGTATAATCAAAATAATGCGTTTGTATAATAATTTTAATAATAAGTTTCTCACGTCCAAAATAGCTGAACTAACATAATTTATAATATAAATAGGACGATAATTAGAATAAGAAAGGAGTTGTTAAATTGTAAATGGTTAATCAAGACATGAGTTGTTAAATTGTAATTTGTTAATCAAGACCTGACATGGTCAAGTATAATAAAACATACTAAATTGTTTGTGTTAATAAAATATTGTATTTGTCTCGTAAATTTCAATATAAAAATAAAGTTCGTAAGAAATAATAAATAAAGTTAAAAAACTGTAGTTTTATTTTTTAAGAATATCGTAGTTGAACTATAAAACTGGCGCAGTCGGTAGGATAACTCAAATTAAGAACTATCTAAATATTTTTCGTAAAACAAGACTTTCTCTTCGCATTCCTTAAGTGAGTCTGCTTAAGGCACGAAAAATATACAAAGAGTTATCTAGTGATACGAATCATATAATAAAATCGGTCAATAACAAAATAAAATTATAAAATTTTGTTAACTCCGGTAATAAACAAAATAAACAAAATAAATTCAATAACTATAAAAATTAACTACAAGTGGAGACATAGAGAAAAATTAACTCGCAGACACAAGCTTTAGTTAAAATAAAATAATAAAAGTGTTTTTCAATAAACGGCAACATAGAATTTTACAAATTAATTCGTAGAAATAAGTTAAGAAAAACCACAAAAACTCAAAGGATCCAGCCTTATGAACAAATTCGACAAAAATAGAGATTTACAAGAACAAGACAATATGGAACAACAATATCAAGACCAACTAGTAACACAACAACGTCAACTAGAACAACAATAACAACAAATACAAGAGCTCTTGGAGACAATTAGAAATCTTCAGGCAGCACAAAACAGAATTCCAGTTGCAGTTCCAGCCCCAGTACAAATAAATCAAACTTCAATGGAGGCAATACACCGTAATATAAAATTCATGTCTACATTCACCGGTAAAGGAGATGTCAGCATCAACTCTTTCATCAGCAGTGTTGAGTATCAACTATCAGCAGTAAACAGCATCGAACATAGACAGGCCATAACTAGGGCAATATTTTTCGAAAAAGTCCAAGGCGAAGCTAAAAATTGTATAATAAACCTTCCGGATCCATCAAATTGGGAAGAAATCAAGACAATCCTGAAACTAAGATACAAACCAGAAGTGGAACCCTGTGAAATCTACAAAATGATATCAAACTTAAAAGCAAATTGGGTAAGTGAATTATCTATTATTGTACAAAACATTAAATATAAGTGTGACGAAATACAAGTGTATTACAAAGATCAAGATTATATAGATTTAAGTAACGTTGATAGTTTGTTAATAAATACTATAAAAGAAATGACACAGGGAATTTTGTTAGAAAAAATTTATAATGAAAAAGAGTTAGAACTTTTATGGCTATAATGAGGCATCGTAGGCACGAAGACTCATGTATTAGAAAAGAATACAATAAAATGAGTCATAACCAAAAAGGTTTTAATCAAAGTAAAAATTTTCGATATAACTCTACGGCCTATAATAATGAACTTTCTAAGAAGTTTTCAAATAATAATAACAAGGCAAGTAGTTATTTAGATAATAACAGAATAGGGCAAAATAGATATTCAAGTAATAATAATAATAATAACTCTGGCCAATTCCGCCGTGGTCACCAATGGTCAGGAAATTTTAGGAACAATCCGGACAAAAATCGCCAACAACAGGATTACCCTAGACAAGGATCGGGTGAGCCGATGGAAATCGAGAACATCCAACGAAGGTCGGGCAATCGTAGGAAAAATCGGGCCAAAATCGCCAGCAACAGGATTATCCTCAAGAAGAACCGACTAATGCCGAAGAGGACCAAAATATACAAGTTAGGAAAAATAATTTAAATATAAATAAAACTAATGACCATAAAACTTCCGATAGCCATCTAGATTTTTTTAAAAACTAGCCTCGGAGTTACCCATTATTAAAATCACAATTGAAAATAGGAAATTTTTTGCCTTAATTGATTCAGGATCAAGCTTTAGTATAATCGATGATAGAATAAAAGGATTCCAAAAAGTTAAAATCGAACCCGTATATTATTCAACTATCAATAAAAAGGATAGTATTAATTTCGAAGTTCATACAAGAACGCCAATAGAATTTAAAATGCCACCAAATGCATTAACTAGGTGGAAAGTAAAAAATTTACCGAACAGAAAATATCACATGATAATAGGTTCTGATATATTAAACAATTTAGGAGGAATAATAGATTTTGAAAAACAAATTATAAACATTAACGAACAAGAGATAAAATTTGAAAACTCTCCATATAATTTTAAAGAAATTTGTACGTTAGAAGCAATAGATCCAAGAATGAAATTATTACAAATGGATCATCTCAATTTGAACGAACGATCAGAAATAGAAAAATTAGTTAAGAGGTTTGCCAAATTATTTTTTAAAGAGGGGGATATACTGACACATACGACAGAAGTAAAACATGAAATAGTGACAACAACTGATCAAGCCATTAACTCGAAATTATATAGGTATCCACCAAAACATGAAGAAGAGGTAAGAAGACAAATAGCAGAAATGGAAACACAAGGAATAACTAGAAAAAGTAACTCTCGATATTCTAGTCCCTTAATAGTAGTACCGAAAAAGACAGACAACTCAAGACAGAAAAAATTTAGGATTGTAATAGATTATAGAAGATTAAACGAAGTGACGGTAGACGATAAATTCCCTCTACCAAATATTGACTCAATACTGGATAAATAAATTAGGTAAGGCTCAGTATTTCACAACATTAGATCTGGCAAAGGGTTATCATCAAATATCTATAAAAGAAGAAGACAAAGAAAAGACAGCATTTGTAACGCCACATGGCTTGTATGAATTCAATAGGATGCCGTTTGGGCTTAAGAGCGCCCCAGCGACGTTTCAGCGCCTAATGAATAATATCCTAAGGGATTATATTAACAGGGTATGTGTATCTAGTATCTGGACAATATACTTATATTCAGTACCTCACTCGAAGAGCATATTAGGGCAATACAAAATATTTTTAAAATTTTGGAAGACAAAAATCTAAAAATTCAAATAGACAAATGTAACTTTATGAGAAGAGAAACGGAATGCTCCTAACAAAAGATGGACTAAAACCTAACCCAAATAAAATTAAAATTATTCAAGACTTACCACTACCTAAAACTGAAAGACAAATTAAAAGTTTCCTAGGATTAACTGGCTATTATCGTAAATTTGTGAAAGATTACGCGAAAATCGCACAACCTATAACAAAATATTTAAGAAAAAACACTAAAATTAACATAAACGATCCTAACTATATTACAGCATTCGAGAAGTAAAAATCAGTAATAATAAGCCATCCGGTAATAAAATACCCAAACTTTGATAGACCGTTTACCCTAACAACTGATGCATCAAACTATGCTATCGGTGCAGTCCTGTCACAAGAGGGACACCCAGTTTGTTTCGCGTCGCGAACTCTAAATAATCACGAACGAAATTACTCAGCAACAGATAAAGAGTTTCTCGCAATTATGTGGTCGGTGAACTACTTTCGACCATACCTTTACGGTAACAAATTTAAAATATTAACAGACCATCAGCCTATTAAATATTTACATGCAAAATACAAAGGAAAAGATTTATCACCTAGACACCAAAGGTGGTTGCTAAAATTAGGTGAATACCAATTCGAAATAGAATATCTAAAAGGAAAAGAAAACCGCGTAGCTGACTTTTTAAGCAGAATTGAAAATAGAAACGAAAAAATTAACGAAGAAAATGAGAAAGAATCGATAGAATCGATAAATATACTAAATATCGAGGATGATGTTACGATGGCAACAGTACACTACGCGGAAGAGGAACTGCTAGACCATATCAATATTAAAGAAGGAATAGTCAACATATAAAAAACACAAATCATTCTTACAAATAATAAAATGTTAGAAATAGAAAATATCTTAGGTAGAAGAATAATTTACATAGCAGAATATGACCTTGATAATTTAAATGATATTTTAAGAAGATACATTAAAAAGGGCATAACCGGTATATACACAGAGTTATCAGATCATAAATATAATATTGTACAAAATAAAATTATTGAGCTATTTTCAAACGATAAAAGTATTAAATTTATTAAATGTTCCTATAGAGCACAGGAAATAGGAACTGAAGTAGAAATAGTTAAGCAAATTTCATTATACCATGTAAAAGAAAGTTACCACTCGGGTATCCAAGAAACGTATAATCAATTGAAATATAAAATATATTATCCCAAACTATTGGAGATAATTCAAATTGTCATAAATCAATGTGAAATCTGCCAACAGGTTAAATATGATAGAAGACTTATTAGACCTAAATATAATATAACTGAAACACCTAGTGATATAAATCAAATTACGTTGATACTTATGTGATAATGAAATGCTCATATTTAACAATAATCGACAAGTTCTCTAAATTTGGATCTGCATATTATTTATCGGATATGAATCAATTAACTATAGTAGAAACGTTAGAAGAACATTTTGCAAGGATGGGTAAACCTAATAAAATTATAGCGGATAACGAATTTAATGCACTGAAAATAAAGAACTACTTACAGGAAGAAAATATAGCATTACACTTGACTAAACCAAATAGTCATACTGGAAACGGGGATGTTGAACGTTTTCATAATTCTCTAGCTGAGAAATTTAGAATTTTAAAACAGACTGAAAAGCGTCTATCATGTAGGCAAATAATTCAAAGAGCTGTTAGGAATTATAATGAAAGATTCCATTCAAGCATAAAGGATGTACCAACAAATGTACAGAATAGGATTTCAAATTACAAAAAAATTAAGGAAACAATTATGAAAAATAAGCTAAGTAAAATAGAAAAACTGAATAAAAAACGTGAAGATTATACCGAAAGTAGGTCGACAGGTTTTGTTAAAAACTATAAAGCAATCAGGCACAAAGAGCAACCTAAATATAAAAAATTAAATTTAGATAGAGTACATGTAACGAATATTAAAAGACCATTAAAATTTTCAGATACTGATCATACTGACGATACTGACATTAACAGTCCAAAAAGTAACCGCAAACTTATTAGAAATAAACAACATAAATTCAGATACAGGGTTTGCAAAAATCCACCTAAATAAAGAAGAATTAGTTACGCAAACAGATACTATAATACATATTATTCATCCAAACGAAATCTTGGAATTATTACAAAACATTTCAAATAAAACAGACTTAACAGACAACCAGAACAGAAGGAGGTATTACAAACAGAAACATCAGAAATTATGAGTAAATTAAAAACAATTATACCTAAGAGGAGATTAAAACGCGGATTAGTAAATGCTGTCGGATATATGTCTAATTGGTTATTTGGGACAATGGACGAACAAGACCGACAAGACATAGTAAAACATTTGCAATTAATAGAAGAAAACAATAATTTATTAATAGAAAATCATAATAGTCAAATTAAAGTTAATGATCAATTTAGTAGAACCATAAATCAAATAAAAACAAGTAAAAATAACAGTAAGTCGATGCAACCGACTTATTTATACCCTACACCTAAAAAATTCAAATTAAATTAAAAATCCATAAGTTATTTTAGTTAGGTATTTAATACAAGCTAAAAAAAATAAATGCTGTTACAACCTTTGTACAAAATTTAAGGTTTCTATCTTTATTAAATTCGAAAATATGATTGTTAGGTCTTGGGAAGTGTGTGAAGGCACGCGGACCACCACCCCAATTCATCTCAAATTTTAGAGACATCAACAGGGTAGAACATTCTTATATCAAATTTCAAGTTTATATATTTATTAATTTCGAAGATATGCTTGTTTGGTCTTAGGAGTTGTGTGGCAGATACCCGAACAACCATTCTAATTCATCTTAAATTTTGGACAAATCAGGGATTCAGGAAACAACACCCTTGTACCAAATTTGAAGTTTCTGTCTCTATTAATTTCGAAGATATGCTTGTTTGGTCTTAGGAGTTGTGTGGCAGATACCCGAACAACCATTCTAATTCATCTTAAATTTTGGACAAATCAGGGATTCAGGAAACAACACCCTTGTACCAAATTTGAAGTTTCTGTCTTTATTAATTTCGAAGATATGCTTGTTCGGTTTTGGGAGTTGTATGGGAGGTACCCGAATGACCACTCCAATTCATCTCAAATTTTAGGCAAATCAGGGATTTAGGAAACAACACCCTCTTATCAAATTTTAAGTTCCTATCTTTATTAATTTCGAAGATATGCATGTTCGGTTTTGGGAGTTGTATGAGAGGTACCCGAACAGTTCCTCCAATTCATCTCAAATTTTGGACAAATCAGGGATTCAGGAAACAACACCCTAGTACCAAATTTGAAGTTTCTGTCTTTATTAATTTCGAAGATATGCTTGTTCGTAATTGGGAGTTGTACGGGAGGTACCCGAACGACCACTGCAATTCCTCTCAAATTTTAAACAAATCAGGGATTTAGGAAACAGCACCCTCGTATCAAATTTGAAGTTCCTATCTTTATTAATTTCGAAGATATGCATGTTCGGTTTTGGGAGTTGTATGGGAGGTACCCGAACAACCACTCCACTTCATCTCAAATTTTGGAGATATCAGGGATTCAGAAAAACACACACTCGTACAAAATTTTAAGTTTCTATCTTTATTAATTTCGAAAATATGCGTATTACGTTTTGGAAGTTGTTTGGGAGGTACTCGAACGCATGGTCCGATTTCGCCCATTTACAATCCCCGCCTTACCTTAGTCATTGTTAACCTACAGTATAAATTTCATCAAGATAGCATCATTATTTTTTGAGTTATCGTGCGTACGGACGGACGGACGGACATCGCTAAATCGACTCCGGCGGTGATCCTGATTCAAAATATATATACATGTCTATACCTAACTCGCTTCCTTTTGGTGGTTACAAACACCATACCAAAGTTAATATACCCTATACTTAATGTTTAGGGTATAACAATTATAGAAAATGATAGGAAAATAATTACAAATCATATTAACATATTAGAAGACTCTCTTAGCCAACAAAATTTATATCTAGTTTTACTTTTAAAACTTCAATATATAAAAGAAAAAATCAATACAATACAAGACAATTTAACTTCTATGGTCATGGTATTATACATCCAAATATATTAACAGAAGAAGAAATAGAAGAGTATCAGATAGATTTTTACAAATTACAGTATCTTAAATTAGGCGTAGCACAATTCAAAGAAAGCTCATTATTAATGGCAATTAAAATACCAAGAAAAATTAAATTAATACAATTAGAAATAATAGTTCCTATCCCAAATAAAGAAAATAAAGAAATAGACTTTATAAATAAAATCATATTTACATTTAATAATAAAACTTATAAATATGAAAAACTAAAAACTTTAAATGAATTAAATTTAAGTAAGCATTGTATATTTAAAAACAACTGTCAATTATTAAAAAATACATTAACAGAAATTGTAAATATAGACAAAGAAACAATTTTAATTAAAAACGCTAATAAATTAAAGATAAATCAAACATGTGACAATAGAAATATAGTTATATCAGACAATGTGCTGATTCACTTTAACAATTGTACACTTAGGATAATGGATCATTATTTTTCAAATGTAAAACAAGTATTTCAAGAAAGGTTCTATTATCCATTAAACCAAACATATAATTTTAAAAATAAGATAACATTTGATGAAATTGTATTAGAAAATGAAAAAAATATGAACATTGTACACAACAAAGTTAAAAGTTCAGAAACATATATCTTATATACTTGATATAATAATTTTTGTAATTGGAATAATTGGAGCAATTATATTATTGAAAAAATATGGTTACTTTAAAATTAATAATAGAATTCAGGAGAATTCTAATCTAAAGGAGAGAGAAGTTACGTATTCGTCTGATAATCCACCTGTTGAAAATACAACAACGTCAGCCATACCTGCTATTATCCAAATAAATTCCATTCCCACAAAAATAACAGACGCTAAATTTGCATTTCCTGTTATTGCCAAATAATAGAATTTATCATTTGCAATAACTTAAAATATATATATCAGATTTCAATCTAATTACATTTAAATTATTAACCAATAATTTAAATATAAAGTTAATATCATATTTTGTCTGGAATAATAAAATTACTTCTTATTAAATTGATTATGAAATAATTAAAATACAGTTTCCCACAATAAATATTATTGCTCGAATTACACCAAAAAGTTAAATTTGTTTTTGTAATTAAATTATTATAAAATTATTAAATGATCATATTACAAAAGTAATATTCAAAATAAGTTGTATAATCAAAATAATGCGTTTGTATAATAATTTTAATAATAAGTTTCTCACGTCCAAAATAGCTGAACTAACATAATTTATAATATAAATAGGACGATAATTAGAATAAGAAAGGAGTTGTTAAATTGTAAATGGTTAATCAAGACATGAGTTGTTAAATTGTAATTTGTTAATCAAGACCTGACATGGTCAAGTATAATAAAACATACTAAATTGTTTGTGTTAATAAAATATTGTATTTATCTCGTAAATTTCAATATAAAAATAAAGTTCGTAAGAAATAATAAATAAAGTTAAAAAACGGTAGTTTTATTTTTTAAGAATATCGTAGTTGAACTATAAAACTCGCGCGGTATAACAAACGGTCTCGCGAACAGCAAAGGGCTGCATCAGGTCAGGTTGGTAGGTGTGTTGTTGAATTTTCAGTTCTAAAAGAAAAAAAATATTTTTTGTATTAGAAATTTTCATCTTGAATATATTAAATTATTAAGCCAAAAGATATTATATCAAATTACCAATAAAATTATTAAAAAAAAAAAAAAGAATCAATCATAATTAAAATTCATTACATTAAGCAAATACATTATTAAGTTAAAATTTATTTTATTTATTACGTTATTATATTCTATTATATTCACTATTATATTCAAATTCATTATAAAAAATGGCCGAAGCAAAAAGAATAGAGCAAATGATCGTCAAACAAAAGGCTCAAAAAATGCTGATGGAAAAATTCATAACTAACTATAAGAAAGATGGCTCAGTGAGGAAAACGAGTGCCCTTTGATTTGCTAAAATCGGGTTTGTTCTATATATTACCAAATTCAAGTTACAGTAAATCACTTTGTTCAAAGCGACAGAATTTGGCTATCTATTTTATTCAATATCCAACCTCTTATTTTTGTTGTATGGCATTGAACATGTTTCATATAAATTTTTCTTAACTATGTATTATGTTATCTTGGTCAATATGGAATATGAAACACGATTTTGTTCTATGTGCTGCAAGAACTTAAATGTGCTATGTTGTTCAATAAAACGGCTTCAGCTTTGTAAATTTTGTATAATATTGAACAATATGTATATATATATATTTTTTTTTTATGAACGTGTTTTTTTGTTCAATATGCAAATGTAACTGGATATTACACAATAAAGTTTTTAAAATTATGTGTTATCCTGGTCAATATCAAAGGCAGTGGCCGTGTTAAGCAATATTTTTGCTTCAGTCGGCTAATAAATTTTGATGAGTGATAACGTGTTACGGACGATTTATATTTAAAAAAAATGAATTTTAATAGCGATACTGATTCGTCACTTGCGAAAACTCTATCTCCAGAACTTATGCGGTAAATGTAAGAAGCAAAGTGTAATTATTGTTAATTTCAAAAAAAAATTTGGTTTTAGTTTGACGGACGAATGGTAATTTAGCATGTTCCATTATATAATTTTGATATTATATAATGGTTCAATAGTTTTGGATATGGCTGATGGTAATTCAGGTTTTATACCAAATAATATTTCATACGGCGTAAATTTTATTGAAGTACTAGGAGTTGTATTATGTGCAAAGTCTAACCACGTATCCCAATTATCAGGATCTTTATTTGCATAACAACGCAAATAATTTCCCAAAGAACGATGTGCTCTTTCTAGGGAACCATTGGATTCCGGATGATAACTAGTTGTGTTAATCTTTTTAATTTTTAATGATGAACAAGTCCTTTTAAATACTTCACTCATAAAATTAGTACCTTGATTAGTTAGAACTATTTTTGGAGTACCAAAAATGCAAATGATCTTTCGTACAAAAGCGTCTGCTACCGTTTAGCTTCCTGATTAGGAATAGCGATAACTAACAGAAATTTAGTGAGTAAATCTGGAAATGTTATTATATACATATTACCCGATTCAGAAATAGATAATGGTCCTACTATATCCAAAGCAATTTTTTCAAAAGGTTTGTTAGGGGTATCTGTTATTTTTATTGGTATTTTAGTTTTTAAGCTTAATTTATTTTTCTGACATATTTCGCGAGAAGATATATATTTGATTACAGTTTGTTTCATATTTTTAAAGTAAAACTTTTGTTTAAGTTTTTGTAGTGTACGATTTACACCTTGGTGCCCACCAACTATTATGATACTCTTCTAGAATTGTTTTAATTTCTTTAGGTTCGGAGAGAATAGTAATTTGGTTTTCTATTATATTAGCATAATCATATTCATTTTGATTTGCAATATTTTCATAAATATTATCTTGATCTGAGTTTTTATTTTCTGAATTATTAAGATTTTTATCTTGCGATACGTTGTTTTGACTGTGATTTGTTCTATTAGATTGTGCTCTAGTAATTACATTAATATTGGATATTTTTAATCTAGATAAGGCGTCTGCATTCGTATTCAAATTATCCAAAAAGGGGTTTGTGGTCGGTAACAACCGTAAATTTTAGGTTGTTACCGACCATAAAGGTATGGTCGAAAATAAGACGTTGCCCAAACGACTGCTAAAGCTTCCTTTTCAATAGTGGAGTAATTACGTTCGGCTTTGTTTAATGTTCTACTAACGTATGCAATTGGTAGATGCATTACTTTGCCTTGTTCTAATGTTTGCTGCGATAAAACGGCACCTAAAGCTGTGTCGCTCGCATCAGTTGTAAGATAAAATTCTTTCGTGAAGTTAGGATATTGTAATACTGGGTATTCGGTTATTGCTTGTTTTAAGCTTTTGAAAGATTCATCGCAAAATATATCCCAAACAAATTTAGCATTCTTTTTCAAAAATTTATGCAATGGTTGGTTGTGCTATAGCTGAGAATCTTGGTATGAATTTACGATAACATCCTATTAATCCTAGGAAAGATTTAATAGCTTTTTGATTTTGTGACGGTTCTATATTTAAAATTGTAGTTATTTTATTTTTATCGGGTTTAATACCTTTTTCGGTTATAACATGACCAAGATATAGCACTTCTTTATGTAAAAATTTGCATTTATTAGGTTGCAGTTTTAAATTATATTTCTTTAATGCTTCAAATACTTGCATTAATTTCTTATTATGGTCAACAAGATTTTTACCATAGATAACTATATCATCTAGGTATACGAAACAACTGATGCTTTAAAGGCCAGTTAGAACTATATTCATAAGCCTCTGAAAAGTAGGAGGTGCATTTCACAATCCAAAAGGCATTCGTTTAAATTCGAAATGACCATACCGTGTACTGAAAGCGGTTTTTTCACAATCCTTTTCTGCGACCCCGATTTGATGGAATCCGTTTGCTAAATCTAAAGTAGAAAAATATTCAGATTCACCCAATTGTCCAAGAATATCTTCAATATTTGGCAGGAGATATGAATCACTTATGGTGATTTCTTTTAGCTTCCGATAATCAACCACGACGCGTCACTTTTTATTACCGTTAGCATTGGTTTTTTAGGAACGACTAATAATGGACTGTTCCAAGAGCTTTTACTATGTTGAACTATTCCTTGAGTCAACATTTCATCAACTTGTCTTTTTATCTCAGATTTGTCAATTTCGGGCAATCTATATGGTTTAACGTTAACAGCTGGTTTATCAGATTGTATGTTTATTTCATGCTTAATTATTGCTGTACAGGTCAATTTATCACATTCCAAGTAAAATAATTGATTATATTCCCTACATATATTTATAATGGATATTTTTTCCTCTGAATTAAGATGAGAGAGATCTAATTGTTTATTTAAGTTTTCTAAACGATTTTCTATTAAATTTGTAGTTTCAGCTTGTGCTAACGTATAAATATTAAAATTTTTGATGGGAGTAAATTTATTTTTAATTCTTAATTACATATTTCATATGGTTTTTCATTCACGTTTATAATACTAAGATATACGTAACCATTTTCTGGTTTTACAATTGTATTTGTTATAAATATCCCATTTTCATTTAAATTTTTAGGATTTAACATTGTAATTGATTCTTCCTGAATACTACGGGACCGTATTTAATCAATTTTTCTGTACGTGGTGGTATTACCACAACTTTATTTTCTGTTTGAAATTTGATTGGAACTTTTAAATTATTAAAATTAAAAATTACTTGATCATTACCATAATCAATAATTGCTTTAGTTTTATTCAAAAAATCTTCACCAATTATACCATCTTGCGCAATTGGAAAATTAGCGGAAACTACATGAAAAATTATAGCATATCGTTTCAGTTCATGACCAGGAACTTTGATAAATAATGTAATAGTTCCAATTGTATTAATAGGTTCGGATGAGATGCCTTTCAATTCAATGGACATGCAATCTACATATGTATTGTCATGCAAAGCATTTACTTTAATAATACTTATATTTGCACCCGAATCTATTGATAAATTTGAAAATTGATTTTCCGCACCCTGTATTTCTAGAGACAAGATACTGGAAAACGTACGATTTTTTAATTGATTTATCATTATTGTTTTTGTTAAATTTTGATTTAATTTTGAATTTGGAATTTCGCTTGATGGATTTGATTTTGAATTTAGATTTAATTTTTGATTTTGATTTTGATTTTAATTTTGATTTGATTTTGAATTTGGCTTTTTATTCGTTTTAGTATTTGATTTAGAAGTCGATTTAGAATTTGGCATTTTATTCGATTTAGTATTTGATTTAGAAGTCGATTTAGAATTTGGGTGCTCTATTTTAATTGGCTCGCCTGTGTCCTGAGACCCCATGGACCAGGCTGCTGGTAGTTTCCCTCATTTGTATAAGGTTGAGAAAGGTTAATACTATTCTTTTTATTTCTATTAAATTATAGTTTTTGCATTCATATAGAGTATGTCCAGGATTTTTACAGTACGACAAATCTTTTCTTGCGTTAGTGTATTGACTCGTGGGCTAGCACTTGGGTTTGTATACCGCGGAACATTATTAAATTTTGCGGAACTATTTAGGTTAGTTACTTGATTAAAATTAGGATTAAAATTTTGACTGCTCTTTGGACAATCTCTGGTATGATGGGTATTTGTTTTGCACACATTACAGTAAGGAGTTCTGTTACTGTTATTATTACTATTATAATAATTCCTATTTTGATTACTACTCTTATAATTGGTGGAAACATTTAATTTTTCCTCATTATTCGCCAAATTTATATATTCATTTAATGAAGGCAACCTGGCGGTGCGAACAATTATTCTTAGGGGATCCAATAACCCATTTATAAAATTGTTCATTACTATTGATTCATTTAATTCATATATAGCTTGCACGCCATCCATTGTCATTGAATCTTTAACACTGGCTATATTTAATTCATCAAAAAGCCTATCAGTTCTTTCTGAATAGTGAGTTACTGATTCCCTTGGTCCTTGACTCAAGGAAAATATATTTAGTTGAATTATTTGGGTGGATCTGGTTTTTGAAAATTTCTCTATAAGGGAAGTTTTAAGTTTTTCCCAATCATCGAGTTTTTGGTACCGTATTGTGGCGTTATATGCGCCACCAGAAATTTTATAGGTAATGACTTCCAAAAAGTCTGTTAGATTTTCGTCCTTTTTAGCTCTTTCGTACTGTATTTCTGCGAGTTGCAGGAATCTGTGTAACTCTGCAGAATCTCCACTAAATACGGGAATCATTTTATTTGCCCGATCGATGTCGAATTGAGATATTTTGTCTAAGTGGTCTTGATCGTTTGGTTTAATTATGCCTTGTTCAGTATTTATTACTGGGTCTGTATTAACTTTAGCTGTGGAAGACGAAGGCTTCGTTGGAGAACGAGAAATAGGCATAGGAACTAGTTTTTCGTCAGTTGATTTAGGAATTTGTCTAGTTCTTAAACTGAGTTTCATAAAAAATTTTTTTTATAATTTAGAAAAATTTTAATGTAAATATTTTATTTTGACAACATAGTAGGATTGAGAAAAAAAAATGAATTTAATCCCTTTTTTTCTTCTTCAAACAAAATACATTTTACATGAAAAACAAAATAGCAAAGAGATTTTATATTTATTATTTTATTTTTATTAAATATAATTTTCCTTTTTTTTTTTATGAAAATAGTAAAAATTTATTTGTACTATTATTTATAATTATTTTTTAAAAATTTAAACTTTTTTTAAAAAAATGGTTTTATTACCTTTTATATGCGTAAAGAAAATTTTTTCTCTTTATAAAAAAAATTTCCTTTTTTTTTACTTTATATATTAAAAAAAATGTTGACCTACTTTTTTTTTTTTAAACCGGTGGATCTTGAGATGCTCTTGCTTTCTTGATGAGACAGTGCTTTAAAACGTCATAGATGATGACTACGCTGACTGCTATACAGAATTCTTTTAAAACTTCTTCGGTGCTGTTATTCAGAGTTTGGACGATACTCTGTGCTAAACCCATTGAATTGATTGAAAACGACGCTCTTGCCCCCGTTTCAAAATTTTTTTTTTTTTAAACACAAAATTAAGATGTTTAATGGCTCTTTTGGCCCTGCATATAATTATTTTCACTTTCGTTTTTTTTTTTTTTTAAATATTAGTATCTATTTGTTTTTTTTTTTTAGTCTAAATAAATTTATTCACCCATTTTTTTTTATTAAAATTATTATAAGCTATTAATTTATTAAAAAAAAAAAATTTATTATATATAATTTATTTTTTTTTTTTTTTTGCAGCACATCCATAGATGTACCGTATTATAAAACTATTACACTTACACTGATAAAAAAAAAATTTTTTTAATGAAACTTATTGACATCTAGAACAAATACATTTCAGACCCCACACCTGACACCAATGTAATATTTTCAGAAAAATGGTTAATTTATACCGTCGATATTCAATGGTAAATTAAACTTAGAAGTTGTTTTATTTTAGTAGTACTTTATTTTTTTTACATCCTTGCAGTGTAAAATTTGAAATAGTAATGTTGCTTCCTTTAGTAAAGGAAAGTCTTTTATACAATTTATTTTCTTACATTCTAAAACAATATTTATTACAAAATAGACTAAAACAATGATTATTATAAAAATAGATAAATATGTCAAGTATCATGCTGGCAATGCAAACCAGTATGCATTTACAAAATATTTTAGTTCAATATTGCAATATGATAACTTAATTCTACTTTCTTTGTTTATATATTTTGAAGTAACCTTTATTATTTATAGTTAGTTTATTTTGGTTCAATATTGCAATATGATATTTAATTTTAATAACCATATGTTACATTATTCATGCTTTAATCTAATTTATTTATAGTTTTAAAAAAAAGGGATTGAAAGTAAAAAGAAATACAAAATTAATATAATGTTTATTGTTATGGTTTTAGTATATTGGAGTGGCATATTACAGTCCGACTATTAATCCTCTTATACTATCTGGAAAGTATCCACCATGTCTTTTTATTTTCTTTTTTGTATTTTGATCAAAATTTTTAACTCTAACTGCATTATCTACTTTTATAAATTTCATTTCATAAAAGGTAATTAGTGTTTGAGTGACTCTAAATAAATGTTCAAATAGTAATAAAAAAAATGTTAATGGAAGAGATGTTGTCAATTCTTTAATTAATAAGCTACCATTTGAAGCACATTTACCTGGTTATAATAATTGCAGGCCGGGGACAAAATTATCAAAACGATTAGCTCGTGGTGCACGTAGCTCGCTTTGCATGTGCTTTGTATGTAGCTCGAATATTTTCTAAAGGGCGGAAAAATAAAATTGATGGACCTCGATTGATTCCAGTGCCTAAAACAGGAGATGTTTTACCTTTAATTCTAATATTTCCCTGCTTGTCAGCTCTTGGTGCACTTTCTGGCGGTGCTGCAGATAAAGCAAAAGCTGTAAATGATGCAAAAAATGTTCGTCAACAATTAAAAGAAAGTCAACGACATAATGGTATGATGGAAACAATAGCATTAAAAGGAGGAAAGGGATTACATTTAAAACCATATAAGAATTAGAAGTAATAAAATATTTAGGAGATAAGCTGGTATATAATTATAATAAATATCAAAACTTTAGTTATTACAATTGTGGACATTTGTGTTTACAATTTTTATTTCATATTGTAAACAAAAAAAATTATCAGTAAATAAAACATAACAGAAAAAAAAATTTTTTTTTGTTTTATTAATTCTAGCTACTGTTCTTATATTAAATAAACTGACCTATTTTAATGATTTTGTTCAAGTTTAAGGTTATTCTCTCCATTTGCATGAAAAAGAAACTGTAAAAAAACTAACTGATAAAGAACTAATTTGAGTTTGTAAAGAAATTAAAAGAACAATAAAAAAAATCGAACTAGAATATAATATTATATAGGTACACGAATTATTTTTTAATGATGATGATGGGTTAACCTTGAAAATCTATAAAAGCAGAATATGCTTCTGAAATATTTCATTATTATTTGTGTTAATCTTTTTGTCAATAACATTAACTTTAAATGAAAATTCTTCCATATTAACAACCAATTTTTTTCCTCCTCTAGACCTAAAGGAAAAAGAATATATCTGCGGTTTAGTTGATTTTCAAACATATAATTCGATACCAAATATAGATAAAGTAAATAATGGATTTATTATTGATGATAAATCTGTCATAATTCCTACAGGTTCATATGATATTGAAGATATTGAAACATTTCATAGAAAAGCTTTGGAAATAACGAAAGTAGATAAGAAAAACTTAATTATAAGATCAAATAATAATACATTAAAGTGTGAATTTTTGCTGATCAGGAAATTGATTTTGCAAGAGAAGATACTATTGGAAGATTATTAGGTTTTAGCCGAAAAAAAATACCGCCAAATAAATGGCATACTTGAGATCTTTTTGATATTAATAAAATTAACATAATAAGAGTAGAATGCAATATTATTTCACGAACTTATATTAATGGAAAGGAAGCTCACATTTTACATGAATTTTCTATTAATGTCAGTCCTGGCTATAAAATAATTTAAGTTCCTAAGAATGTAATTTATTTGCCAGTAACCGTTAATCAGAAAGTTTTATTACAGTAAAATTACTTGATCAGAACGATAATTTAATTAAATTAATTATCGTTCAATTAAAATCATCAATCTAATATAAATACACATATTAATACACACCAGCTTAATTTATCAAAGTCGGTCGAAGGAAGACCTCAACATTTAAAACGCTTATCATTTGAAAATAAAGAATATCTAAAATGTCTTGGTTTTCTATTAAAAGTAAATTGAAATGGAACTCTTTAATGATCCTGTTTTTGATGACTATAACTAGCGCTCAATGACATTCATATTCACCATTTTTAAACTCATTTGGATTAAGTGATATTATTCGAACACAAATACAAAATCAGAATTTTAATATATTATCATCAACAAGTCAAATTTATATAGAAGGAATGATATCAAAACATGATGGAATAGCCGTTGTAAATACTCATAATGCTATATCATTTTTATTTGATGAAATTCGCTATGAACTTCCAGAAAAAAATCTGGATTAGTAATATGTTAAAAAATTCAACTGTTTTTAATTTGAATGATCATGATTCTACGAGTCTAAAAATATTGAGGAATCACCAAATTTGTTTCTCGAAAACATGTTGCTTTAATCATGTTGGTGTTTGTGTCCTAGAAAATGTTTATTTAATAAAAAAGCTAATTAAACAATGTAATCGAAATAATTTATTATGTAATTTTTTTTTATTTTAAACGAAATAAGTTCTTACATATCATCAAAATATTTAATCGGTAAATGATAAACATTTAAAATCATTTAACTCAATGATTTTCCAACTGATTTTTTTTTTTTTTTTAAATGATAAATATTCAGTACAGCCATCTAACAATATCAATATTTTTCCGAAATTTTATGATTTTCGTTATTAATTTCCCATTTTTATAAAAAATGTATCGAAAGAATATATATACGTATCATATAGAATGTATAATCTATATCTATATAACATACATAGTCAAATAAGACGCTCTTCTTTGATTCCGGTAAATTTTAAATTTTGCTTTTTATACCTGTACGATTGGATCGAGTATAATAAAATTACTCCTCCGTTTCTAACACCTCGAAATAAGCGAGCTAGATATACCTTCAAAGGTATGGATCGGATCAGAATCAAATTTTGAGTCGATTAAGCCATGTCCGTCCGTCCGACCGTCCATCCGTCCGTCAACGCGCTAACTCAAAAACTAAGAAAGCTAGAATCTTGAAATTTACACAGAATATTCTGGGAGCAATTTGTATGTTCCCTATTTTTTTTGTTGAGTTCCGACCAAAATTTCGGGTAGCTCCCGAACAACTAACTTTTAGATCTCCACAATTTTTTTGAAATAGAGCTATGAAATTTTAACTGCTGATAGATACCATAAAAATATTAATTTTATGTATATATTTATTTTTCTGAAGCCCCACTCGTTAAGGAGCTACAGCCCCAAAAAGCCCCTAAAAATCTCTATATTTAAATTGTTATAACACAAGCTCTATAAGGTATATCTTCAATCTGAATTATTCCAAACGCTAGGTGCTATTATGAGCTTTACAAACATGTATATAATAAATATATACTTCTGCTATACGGTGTCTTAATTTACCGTTATGCGAAACTGAATTATTGCAAAATTCTTTAACCCTTCTTCTTCTAAACGGTTTAAGTTGGAAACTTGAAATTTTGACAGAATTTTTTTTGTATCACTCCCCGTTTAGGAGCTGTAAGCGGTCAAAAACTGAAAATTTCCTATTTTTTAACACCTGTAACTTGAACACCTGTTAAAATTTTTTTGAAGTAATACCATAAAGAAACTATATACATAGAGTATTCATCCAGTACAAAATTTTTTAGTCAATTTCTTAAAAACGTTTTGTACCCAAAATTACTCAATATACATTTTATTGTACCCAAATTTACTCAATACTCAAAATATTTTCATTTATAAATTATAAGCATTTTGTAAATGAGACTAAATCATTTTTTACACTCGTAAATGTACTCGTAAATGTACACTTAAATCTATTTATATTACTTATGAAAATAATATGAATGTGTAAAATGTAAATAAAGAATTTATTTAACATAAAGAATAGAAACTAATTTGCAATAGTATATAAATGGTATATCATTGTTGAATGTATTAATGTTTGAATGTGTGAATTATATTAATAATATAGTTACTCTTATAATTTTTATAATGAAAACCGTTAGCACTTTTTTCTTTCGTTAACAATTTTTAAATAAATATAATTCATAATATATGATTTGCGTAATTGCATGATTTTTTATTTTAAATTGCTAGCGTTCTTAACTCTTGCAAGCAGTATGGTACTTACAAGTCGGGTTTAAATTTTTTATTTTTTTAGCTAATAAGTATCGCATTTTAAAAATCAAAAATGCATTTTACCTATTGAAGGTTTAAACACTTGTTTCACTTGTAATTTAAATTTTAATATACATACATATTACAAAAATAGAAATCGCGCCTTTATTAGAAATTATAAAGGCGCGATTTTAATTATTTTATTATATAATTATTAATAAAATATATACATATATATGATGTATATTCTATCATAAAGAAACTATATACATAGAGTATTCATCCAGTACAAAATTTTTTAGTCAATTTTTTGTATCTCACATCCACTCAAAAATTATTTCTCAATTTGTTATTGCTTATAAATTGAGCAAAATTCATTTTAGACTCATAAAAAAAAAAAATTGTCTTTTTAACTCATTTTTTGAGTATTATATCCTTGTTAATATTCAATATTTCAATTTAGCTTTCAAAAAAAAAAAAGTTTTCTAAATAAAATAATTCCAATATACATACATCCATATGTATTTGTTTTACTTTGCTTTGCGGATAAGTATGCTATCAGCTATATACTTACAAAATACATACAGCTACATGTTTTTATTTTTTATTATACAACTGATATAGAGATTGGGAATGTTTATCAATAAGATCTTTGTTTTTTTTTAATGCTAGAGTGTATTTGTATATAGTGCATTTGTATACATAGATGATAGAATATACATCATATATATGTATATATTTTATTTTTGCTTTACTTTATGTATAATTTCTAATAAAGGCGCGATTTCTATTTTTGTAATATGTATGTACATATATTAAAATTTAATTTACAAGTGAAACAAGTGTTTATTGGAAAAATTTTTAAATATAAACTTAATTTTTATTTTATTAATTAATAATTATTTTAATACATATTATCATTTTTAAAGATCCATACATATGTACATACATATGTGAGTAATTATTAATTATATGTACTTATAAAAAAATAATATATAGGTACTTTCTATTTATTAATTAAATACAGTACACTATCAATAAAATCACTTTTTAACAAATAGTTAGCTTCTGGAAGTTGCCCAGATTTTCTTTAAACTTGATTTGATTGATTTTAACAAGGTTTTTATTGATGTTGAAAAAATTTGGTCATGGTGTTAAATCATATTAAATGCTTAAAATTTTTTGAAATTTTTTTATCTGGTTTTCATAAAGTCTTAATTATTTCAGAAAATGATTTTATTGAAGTAGGTACCTACTTATATAAATAGTATATTAGGTTTTTAGTAAAATTGAGTAAGTATTTCATTGTATTTCATTGGGATTGTATTTCAATTTTTTATAACAATTGGGTGCGATTGCTGTTCTAAACCTTTGCCGTCAATTTGTTTTTAATTGTAAGTAAAATTTAGGGCAAACGTTTAGAATAGGTACGTACATACATATCAGGGTTTCAATAATTTTTTTAACGGGGGTTTGGGAACGGCAGCCTCCACTTTATTAAATACAATATTATTGAAATATGTAAAAAAAAAAATGGGATTTTATAGTTGATTATAA
Source organism: Poecilobothrus nobilitatus (assembly GCA_947095535.1). Lineage (NCBI taxonomy): Eukaryota > Metazoa > Arthropoda > Insecta > Diptera > Dolichopodidae > Poecilobothrus > Poecilobothrus nobilitatus. The sequence goes on along the minus strand of OX352772.1, from coordinate 208,503,859 downwards.
AATCAACGTCCCAATAATTTGTTTGCGGGTGGTAGTCCCACTATTTTAAATACTCTTCCTTTTAATATATTTTATACTCTTCTTCTTTAATATATTTTAATTGTGCAAAATTACAAAGGAATAGGACAATGTACAAAATAGCAAAATTTCAAAACAATCGGGCGCGGTTACTATTCTAAATCTTTGTAGTTATTTTATTGCATGTCTATACTTTCTATTTCTAATGCTTTCTATTTGCATGTGTATGCATGTTTGTAAATATTAGAATGTTTAAGGATGTAACAAAAGACTCACATCGGCCAGGTATACCTTGCGTAGTATGCAAAAGAAATAAACGGGACTTTGTTGGCAGGTTTTACAGTTTTCCTAAAAAAAAAACTTTAATTGAAATTTGGGCAACAAAGTGTAGCGTAAGTATTGAAAATATAAAAAATAAAAAATTATTTATATGCGAAAACCACTTTGAGAAAAAATTTTTAGGACGAAAGCTAAAAAAAGGCGCTATTCCTTCTTTATTTTTATCTGAATATTTAATTAAAGAAACACAAACTCGCGATAATAATATTTTTCAGTTTAATGAAAACATTGATCCTTTGCTTCCATTTTCTCATATAAACTCACAGCCAAAAGAACATTCAACTTTTGGTAAAGAAAACCATAATTTTTCTGAAAACAGTAAAACTTCGTATGCAAGTAAAACTTATTTAAAAAAAAAGAAAAATTGTTAAATAATGAAACAAAAATAAATAAATAGGGTTCTGTTAAAGGAAAACTTGAAATTATTAATTCTTAACTTAATAACTTTTCTTAGCCCCAAAAATTTTTCCTCACTATGTAGTTTTCTGTTTTAACAAATAATTTTTTCATATGTAATTATAATATATATAAATACCTATACCTAATTGTTTTATTTTTTATTTTTTCCATTATCAATTCACGAGCAACGGCATTTTAG